>SJYT01002698.1:5278-58570 GCA_006410635.1 Cephalophus harveyi | reverse complement strand
TGATTTAATAACTTTCAAGTATGTTTTTATATCTTTATATATACTTATACATAATCTTTGATTTTTTCTCTTAATTTCTATCAGTATGGTATAAAATGAGATCTTTCATTTTAAACTTACTATTATTTTATAATTTTGGTACAAAGTAAAAATTTCCACTAATAAAAACCAATTTAAAAAAATCATATTGGTGAAGTATATTTCCACATCAGTGTTAACTTTTTTTTTGAAGCACACACATATGCAACAAGAAATTAGTTACATTGAATTAAAGATGCGCACACTGTGTGTTGCAACATTTAAAATTAAACAATTTAAGAAAATGTAATGTTACTAAGAACTGATGCTTTTGAATTGTGGTGTTGGAGAAGACTTTTGAGAGTCCCTTGGGCTGCAAGGAGATCCAACCAGTCCATTCTAAAGATCAGTCCTGGGTGTTCTTTGGAAGGAATGGTGCTAAAGCTGAAACTCCAGCACTTTGGCCACCTCATGTGAAGAGTTGACTCATTGGAAAAGACTCTGATGCTGGGAGGGATTGGGGGCAGGAGGAGAAGGGGACGACAGAGGATGAGATGGCTGGATAGCATCACGGAGTCGATGGACATGAGTTTGAGTGAACTCCAGGAGTTGGTGATGGACAGGGAGGCCTGGTGTGCTGCAATTCATGGGGTCACAAAGAGTCAGACACAACTGAGAGACTGAATGAACTGAACTGAACTGAATATTACTAAAAATATAGACTATTTTTATACATGGGTAATTTTTTTGTGTTACTTGTATTACTTTAAATCCAAATTAATTGATTTAAATATATATCATCTTGCTGAATATTACAAAGCAGTTTTTTATTCCTTACCTTCAGCACCAGGTCTATTTAACTTGATGTGTGGAAATGAAATATGTATATTCAAAAAATAATTTAAAAATTAACAAAATTACTACACAAAATTGTAGTTCATAAATATCTTCAGCTCAGCTTAGATTATGAAACTATATTCAGTGCCAAATATCAGTAAAAATGAGTATATTCATTGCAATTTCTTTTTATATTGAGTAGATCTATCCAACACTTGAAGAATGTTTATGCTCCAGGCACTGTTACTAGTGTTTTCATGTATTAAATACTTTAGTCCTCACAACAACTCTAGGAGTTAAGACTGTTATTATCTCCATTCCACATTTGGGAAAATTATGGCATAGGAAATAAATTAGCAAGTTGAGCATGTGGGACTTGAGACCAAATAGTTTTATTCTAGATTTGGTGTTTTCAACAACTGCACAGCAGTAAAGAATCCACATACAATGCAGGAGACTTGCAGGAGATATGGGTTCGATCCCTGGGTAAGGAGGATCGCCTGGAAAAGGAAATGACAACCCATTCCAGTATTTTTGCCTGGGCAATCCATGGGATCACAAAGAGTTGGACATGACTGAAAAGCTAAATAACAACAATAAGAAGTCTTATTCTAGACTTTGTCTTTTCAACAACTGCACTTGGATATTATGGCATGTTAATATTTTTTAAATGTTTGTGATATATCTCCAGTTTAAAAAACACAAAAAAGCTTTCAGATACTCATAATCATGTATTTGCTTAATATAATATTAAGCTATTCACTATGTCATTTTGCCTTTGGCAAAATATCAAAGCATAAGAATGTATCTTTGAGGATTAGCTTTATAAATATCCAAAGGAATTGTGGACCTTTCATGTTTAACATCAACTTTATTCCGAGATCTACGTTCTTAGACTTGCCTTTGCCTATCTTCTCACATAACCTGTATCTTGCTCTCTCTACCTTTCTTGATTAACTAATTTACATGGCTGCTGTTGCCTATCAATTCCAGTTTGGCTTGAAATCACAGAATCTAGCCATATATTTCCCCAGTGTTTTATATTTTAATTGATCTATTTTCTGGGCTAAACTCATAGAGTTAACAGTTAAAATGTTATTCTTGGTTAACCTTGACACCCCAAAAACCTGAATATTTGACTGTTTTCAGAAATACTGTTCCTAATGATATTCACCATATCTATTCAAATGAAGTGAAGTGAAGTGAAGTCGCTCAGTCGTGTCCAACTCTTTGCAACCCCGTGGACTGTAGCCTGCCAGGTTCCTCCGTTCATGGGATTCTCCAGGCAAGAATACTGCAGTGGGTTGCCATTTTCTTTTCCAGGGGATCTTCCTGACCCAGGGATTGAGCCCATGTTTCCTGCATTACAGGCAGATGCTTTAATCTCTGAGCCACCAGGGAGAGTTGTAACTATATCAGTATTTAAATATATATTAGGGTTGCATAAGTGAATTTCCATTTAATTTAAACTATTATTTTTGACTAACTCAATTGTTAATCCCTTATCAATGTAAAAAGCATGTAACTTTCTCTTATAGCCTAGATTCTAGTTATAGACCTTTTTAACAATAAACTTTCATCATATTACTCAACCCATTATTTCCATGATTATTATCAAATTAAAAAATTCTCTATTTCTAACTGGCTCAAAAATATGTTAAATAGATTTTGAATTTTGTCAGTTATATTTTGTGTATCTCCCAAGATGATACAAAAGAGATGACTCTACACATGGACATAACCAGATGGCCAATATCAAAATATGATTGATGATAAACTTTGCAGCTGAAGATGGAGAAGCTCTATACAGTCAGGAAAAATAAGACCTGGAGCTGACTGGGCTCAGATCATGTATTCCTTATTACAAAATTCAGAATTAAATTGAACAAAATAAGGAAAACCACTAGGCCATTCAAGTATGACCTAAATAAATTCCTTTGCAATTATACAGTGGAAGTGATAAATAGATTCAATGGATTAGATCTGAAAGAGTCCTAAAGAACTATGGATGGAGTTTCCTAACACTGTACAGGAGGCAGTGATCAAAACCATTCCCAAAAATAAATGCAGAAAAGGCAAAATGGTTTTCTGAGGAGGCCTTACAAATAGCTGAGAAAAGAAGAGAAGCTAAAGGCAAAGGAGAAAAGGAAGGATATATCCATCTGAATGCAGAGTTCCAAAGAATAGCAAGGAGATGTAAGGAAGTCTTCCCAAGTGAACAATGAAAATAAATAGAGGAAAACAATAGAATGGGAGAGATTAGAGATCTCTTCATGAAAATTAGAAATACTAAGGGAACATTTCGTGCAAGAATGGGCACAATAAATTACAGAAATGGTATGGACCTAATAGAAGCAGAAAATATTTTTTAAAAGGTGGCAAGAATACATAGAAGAATTACACAAAAAAGGCCTTAATATTCCAGATAACCACAATGGTGTGATCACTCACCTAAAGTCAGATATCCTGGAGTGTGAAGTCAACTGTCCTTAGGAAGCATCACTATGAACAAAGCTAGTGAAGGTGATGGAATTCCAGCTGAGCTGTTTCAAAACCTAAAAAATGATGCTGTTAAAGTAGTGCAATCAACATGCTAGTAACTTTGGAAAGCTCAGCGGTGGCCACAGGACTAGAAAAAGTCAGTTATTCCAATCTCAAAGAAGGGCAATGCCAAAAAACACTCAAATTACCTAACAATTGCATTCATTTCACATTCTAGCAATGTCATGCTGAAAATCCTCCAAGCTAGTCTTCATCACAATGTGAACTGAGAACTTCCAGATGTACAAGCTGGGTTTATAAAAGGCAGAGGAACCAGAAATCAAGTTGCCAACATCTGTTGGATCATTGAAAAAGCAAGAGAATTCCAGAAAAACATCTGCTTCATTGACTATGCAGCCTTTGACTGTGTGGATCACAACAAACTGGGGAAAATTCTTCAAGATATGGGATTTCCAGACCATCTTATTTGCCACCTGAAAAACCTATATGCAGGTCAAGAAATAGCAGTTAGAACTAGACATGGAACAACAGACAGGTTCAAAATTGGGAAAGAAGTGTGTGAAGGTGTATATTGTAATCCTACTTAACTTATATAGAGAGTGTATGTGAAATACCAGGCTGGATGAAACAGAAGCTAGAATTAAGATTGCAGCGAGAAATATCAATAATATCAGATATACAGTTGACGCACCCTTATGACAAAAAGTGAAGAGGAAATAAAGAGCCTCTTGATGAAACTGAAAGAGGAGAGTGAAAAAGCTGGCTTAAAACTCAACATTCAAAAAACAAAAATCATGGCATCCAGTCCCATCACTTCATGGCAAATAGATGGTGAAACAATAGAAAAAATGAAAGACCTTATATTTTCTTGGGCTCCAAAATCACTGTGGACAGTGACTGTCAGTATGAAAAACCTAGGCAGTGTATTAAAAAGCAGACAGCATATTAAAAAGCAGAGATATTACTTTGCCAACAAATGTCCATATAGTCAAAGCTTTGGTTTTTCCAGTAGTCATGTATGGATGTCAGAGTTGGATCATAAAGAACCCTGATCCTGGAAAAGATAGAAGGCAGGAGATGGGGATGACAGAGGATGAGATGATAGGATGGTATCACTGACTCGATGGTCATGGGTTTGTGCATGCTCAGGAAGATGGAATAGGACAGGGAAGCCTGACATGCTTCAGTCTGTGGGGTTTCAAAGAGTTGGACACAACTGAAAGATTGAACAACAGCTAGATGATAATTATATGATTTAACTCCTGTTATTATAATAAAATTTAATTGACTAATCTATTGAGCTCTCAAAATGAGGGCATCAAGATAGTGGCATATTATCTTTAACCATACTGGTTATTCACATTATTATTAAGATTTTTGTTTCAATACTTGATAATATAATGGGTCTGTAACACTTAATAGGATGACCTTATAATTAGAGATGAAGGATGTTTCCTCATCTTCTAATTTCAAGGGCTTCTGTAAGGTAGAGGTGGTGGTGGTGGTTTAGTCACTAATTAGTGTCAAACTCTGAGATTACATGGATTATAGCATTCTATGTTACTCTGTCTGTAGGCTTTTCCAAGCATGAATATCAGTGGGTGGCTATTTCCTTCTCTGGGGATCTTCCAGACACAAGAATAGGACCCATGTCTCCTGTTAGGCAGGCAGTTTATATATCACTAAGTGACCTGCAAAGCCCCTTCCTTAGGTAAATAGCATTATTTTTTCTTGCATATTTAATAGAATTAACTGGTGAAACTAATAAGCTGTCAGTTTTCTCTGTGGAAAGCTTTTAATACAAACTCAACCTACTTAATAAATATAAAACAATTTAATTTTCTAATTTGGGATCAGTCTTAATAACTTATATTTTTTCCAGAATATGATGTTACATTTAAAATTTTCAAATATATTTCCCAAAATTTATCCAACTAAAATATTACTTTATTTTGTGGCTCAGAGGTTAAAGTGTCTGCCTCCAATGCAGGAGACCCAGGTTCAATCCCTGGGTCGGGAAGATCCCCTGGAGAAGGAAGTGACAATCCACTCCAGTATTCTTGCCTGGAGAATCCCATGGACCGAGAAGCCTAGTAGGTTACAGTCCATAGGGTCACAAAGAGTCGGACATGACTGAGCAACTTCACCTCACCTCATAGACATGTTTTCTCTACTAATTAATGGCAGTGATCCTGAGTGCCTCCTGTAATTCTTTTCTTTAAATTTTAATCTGCTTAATCAATGATGTGTTATTTTTTTATTCTTAAAAAAACTGCTATTTTCCTTCTTCCAGATAAATATTTGCTTATTCAATATAATGCACTTTTTCCTAATTGTTTTCTTTTAACTGCATGCTATTTAAAGGAGACACTTTAACTTTAGAATATACTTGAATTTTTGGCATATATTGTTGCTTTAATGTCAAATAAAATCCACTTGTAGTCAGAGAACATTTGTACTGGGACTGTATCCCTTTGAAAACTATTGAAACTTGTGTTTATGCCCTGCTTTTGGTCAATTTAGTTATTTTTCCAATTGAATGATCAGTTAATAACTTTAATGGTATATATCTTAGCTTATATATGTTGACCAAATCACTGGTATCATTTCTGTCTGCTTGTTACACTAGTTCCTAAGAGGGGTGTGTTGAAACGTAATTGTGATTGTGAATTTATATAAGTGTATCCAATTTTATTAGTGTTTACGTGACATTTTTCTATTATTTTGATCATGGCTCCTCTATATCTCTGTCCTGAATATTCATTGGAGGGACTGATGCTGAAAATGAAACTCCAATATTTTGGCCACCTGATGCAAAGAAGTGACACATTTGAAAAGACGCTGATGCTGAGAAAGATTGAGGGCAGTAGGAGAAGGGGACGACTGAGGATGAGATGGTTGGATGGCATCACCGACTCAATGGACATGAATTTGCATAAACTCCGGGAGTTGGTGATAGACAGGGAGGCCTGGCATGCTGAGGTCCATGGGGTTGCAGAGCCAGACACAACGGAGCAACTGAAGAGAACTGAACTCTGTATTCTCATATATAAGAAATATTTTAGGCTACATGTATATAGGTTTGTTTTCCATCAGCTTAATGATCTTTGTCTATAATTTGAACAGTCTATCCCTCAATGTTTATTATCTGTGGTTTAAGTAGAACATCTTAGTATTCATTGTTGTTTTTATATGATCCTGTTAAGTGGTCCCATATTTCTCCATCTGTTCATGAATTTTGGTTGATTATATTTTATCATTCCATTTTGAATTACTAGAGAACTCCAAACCTAATCCTGTTTTATAATCAGCATTACTTTTATTTTATGAATCTGCTTGTGTGTGTTTGTATGTGTGTGTATGAATATGTATATCTTAGAAAGAATATGTTGGGTAGTATCTGAATGACCTATAGAGTATCTTAATACATTTCAGAAAATTTAAAATTAAAGTGTTGATTTATTATTTCCTCTGGAGTTCTGGAAAATTTAACCCCCTCTATATATTTCTAGTACCATCAGATTATTGGTGACTTAAATTAAGAATCCTAGATGAAGATCCTAATGGCAGTGAAGTTGAAGAATTTCCAATAAGTATTGACATGCTTTTCCTACAGAAATAGAAGGTTGGGAAACTATAATATCTTACTGCAGTTCTAAAATTTTGTGCATCCAGTTTAAACCAGTGGTTTCCCAAGTGTGGTTCCCCCATATCATGTCAGATCTTTTTAGAAATTCAAATTATTGGGTTAGCTATAAAGTTTGTTTTGGTTTTTCCATAATCAGTCATTCCAATGAATATTCAGGGTTGATTTCCTTTAGAATTGACTAGTTTGATCTCCTTGCAGTCCAAGGGACTGTCAAGAGTCTTCTCCAACACCACAGTTCAAAAACATCAATTCTTTGGGGCACTCAGCTTTCTTTATGGTATAACTCTTGCATCTTTACATGACTACTGAAAAATGATAGCTTTGATTAGATGAACTTTTGTTGGAAAAGTAGTGTCTCTGTTTTTTAATACACTGTCTAGGTTGGTCATAGCTTTTCATCCAAGGAGCAAGTGTCTTTTAACTTCATTGCTGCTGTCACCATCTGCAGTAATTTTAGAGCCCAAGAAAATAAAGTTTCTCACTATTTCCATTGTTTCCCCATCTATTTGCCATGAAGTGATGGGACCAGATGACATGATCTCAGTTTTTTGAAATGTTGAAATAAGCCAACTTTTTCACTCTCCTCTTTAACTTTCATCAAGAGGCTCTTTAGTTTCTCTTCTCTTTCTGCCATAAGGGAGGTGTCATCTGCATATCTAAGGTTATTGATATTTCCCCAGCAATCTTAATTCCAGCTGGTGCTTCATCCAGCCTGGCAATTTACATGGTGTACACTGCATAGAACTTAAATAAGCAGGGTGACAATATACAGCCTTGACTTACTCCCTTTTTCTATTTGGAACCAGTCTGTTGTTCCATGACTGGTTCTAACTGTTGTTTCTTGATCTGCATACAGATTTCTCAGGAAGCAGGTCAGATGGTCTGGCATTCCCATCTCTTTAAGAATTTTCCACAGTTTGTTTTGATCTACACAATCAAAGGCTTTGATGTAATCAATAAAGCAGAAGTAGATTTTTTTTTTTTTCTGGAATTCTCTTGCTTTTTCGATGATTGAATGGATGTTGGCAATTTGATTGCTGATTCCTCTGCTTTTTCTAAATCCAGCTTGAACATCTGGAAGTTCTTGCATCATGTACTATTGAACCCTTGCTCAAGAATTTTGGGCATTATTTTACTAGCATGTGAAATGAGTGCAGTTGTGCAATAGTTTGAGCATTCTTTGGCATTGTCTTTCTTTGGCATTTGAAAGAAAACTGACCTTTTCCAGTCCTGTGGTCACTGCTGAGTTTTCCATATTTGCTGGCATATTGAGTTCAGTACTTTGGCAGTATCATCTTTTAGGATTTGAAATAACTCATCTGGAATCCCATCACCTCCCCTAGCTTTGTTCAAATGTCAGAGAAGAGATTAAGTCAAAGAAGTAGACAACTTTTACCCATGAAATTTTATTCTTCATAAATTACCCACCTTATAATAATTCCAGGAGAAAACTAAACTAAGAAGACTGTGTGTCTCAATCTAAGTCATTATTGAACAGAAATTATTTAGGAGTTGCATAGAGTAGTTGACTAGACCTTGAATGAGGAGGTTATCAGATGACACCATTCAACAAAGATATTTGAGGTTGCCCAGTCTTTCTTGTAAGCAAGCAATATCTACAAGTTCAGTGTTGCTGCTGCTGCTGCTGCTGCTGCTAAGTCGCTTAAGTCCTGTCCGACTCTGTGCGATCCCACAGATGGCAGCCCATTAGGCTCCCCCATCCCTGGGATTCTCCAGGCAAGAACACTGGAGTGGGTTGCCATTTCCTTCTCCAATGCATGAAAGTGAAAAGTGAAAGTGAAGTCGCTCAGTCGTGTCTGACTCAGCGACCCCATGGACTGGAGCCTACCAGGCTCTTCCGTCCATGGGATTTTCCAGGCAAGAGTACTGGAGTGGGATGCCATTGCCTTCCCCGAGTTCAGTGTTACTTATCTGCTAAACATGGAGATTTATTTGCAAACTGGGCCCATGGTTTATTTGCATTTATAACCAGTGAATTGAATAGTACTGATATACAGAAAATATGTAGAAATTCAACTGAAAAACATGATAGTCCCAGCATATTTATTAGATACTGTTCCAAGAAACAAACAAAACAAAAACTGGATGAAAATATTTATAGTTCCTTCGTTCATAAAATATTTAAACTTAATGTGGAACTCATTGATAATGAGCTGTACATTTTAAAAAGATCACACTTCTGAAATGTGGGAATTGAAATGTAGACCAATATTTAAATGAAAATAGCTAAGGAAGAAATTACATTATTTCTGTTTGAAGATCATGATTTGGCTATCTAAATCTTGATGAAAACTGATAAAGATAGTTGGAATCAGGAAATTAAAGTTGACAAGATATGCAGAGTATAGTGATAGGTGGGGAATGCTAGTTGAAGTAAGCAAAAATATTATTAGAAATTCCTATATTTGTAACCTGGAAACTCAGTGGATGTTTGGTTGTTATCTATTTTGAGATAGAAAACAGAGAAGAAGGGGGAAATTTGGAGTTTCAAGGCTAATAGAAATAATAAGTCATTTTGGATAGCTGACTCATATATTTATTGAGTCATCAAGTGGAAATTTTAAATTACTGGTTGATTGTATCAGTATGTATTCAGAGTTCAGAAGCCTAGGATCGATTTTAGAATCTTGGCACCATCAAGAAGTGAATGACTTTGCCTAGAAATAGTAACTTATTGAGAAGAGTCTCCAGAGTTGACTGCTGCTGCTGCTGCTAAGTCACTTCAGTCATGTCCGACTCTGTGCGACCCCACAGATGGCAGCCCACTGGGCTCCGCCATCCCTGGGATTCTCCAGGCAAGAACACTGGAGTGGGTTGCCATTTCCTTCTCCAATGCATGAAAGTGAAAAGTGAAAGTGAAGTCGCTCAGTCGTGTCTGACTCAGCGACCCCATGGACTGCAGCCTACCAGGCTCCTCCGTCCATGGGATTTTCCAGGCAAGAGTACTGGAGTGGGATGCCATTGCCTTCTCCCTCCAGAGTTGGAGGCCGGATCAAATGATCTGAAAAAAGAAGTGTTAGTACAGATAGGGCAAATTTACACTGAATGTAGGTGCTAGTATAGAAAAAGTCAGATTAGAAAACAAATATTTGAAGACTAAAGATTTGGAGAAGTAAACACTAAGTATATACCACTTTAGCTTTAGTTGCTTATAAAAGAGACAAAAGAAATAAAATGACAGTAGGAGAGATTAATGGTGATTGAGGAGGTATTTTTGAAATAGAAAAAGAAAGCTCAAATCCCAATTAGGAAAAACAAAACAATAACTACCACAATGGGGTCATTTAGAGAAATAAGAAACAGAAAGTGTCACTGGTGATAAATTATTTAAGTATCTAAATCACACAGTTTGAACAATGAATAAAATGATGAAATAATAAAAATAAAATCAGATAATATTACTTGAAAAATAAGGGGGATCAGGACTGCTTTAAAACTTCAAAAGATTTTTACAAAAATTGAAATAAAATATTCAAAACCTAATGGGAAGGAAAGGAGTTAGGTACAAACACTGAAAATTTAAAATGTAAGGGGAGTAATACTTACAGAAAATTTAAAATACCACAAAAACATTTTACAAAATCTTATGCAAATAAGTTTTAATATCTCATTGAAAGAAGATGATTTCCTGGGAAATGTAAATTATAAAATTGTTTCTCAGGAGGAATCCAAATCCTCAACTGATCCTAACAGTGGAAGAATTGTGGACAGTCATCAGAGTACTATTTTCCAGACTCTAGCTCAAAGAGATACATATAATTATATTCATGTTTGAATTATTTCAGCCTTTCAGCGAAAAGACACTTCTGATATCGTATAAATCATACCAAAGCATGGTTTCTCTGTTTCTACATGTCTTGCAAACAGAGGTATTTTCTTTTTTTTTAATCTTTTGTATAAGACTAACTCCTGAAGACTGAGTGGTGAACAGACTTAGGAGCTAGATTAGAGTGTCTGCTTCCAGAGCAGAGGACATTTCCATTTTTCTGTCCAGTATAATAAATATGATCTTTCTCTCTCTATGAGGCAAAGGTTGGACAGATTGTTGCAATCCTTTATAAGAATGCAGAGAAGGCAACGGCGCCCCATTCCAGTACTCTTGCCTGGAAAATCCCATGGATGGAGGAGCCTAGTAGGCTGCAGTCCATGGGGTCGCAAAGAGTCAGACAGGACTGAGCGACTTCACTTTGACTTTGCACTTTCATGCACTGGAGAAGGAAATGGCAACCCACTCCAGTGTTCTTCCCTGGAGAATCCCAGGGGCGGGAGAGCCTGGTGGGCTGACGTCTAAGGGGTCACATAGAGTCGGACACGACTGAAGTGACTTAGCAGCAGCAGCACAAGAATGAAGTTTCATAAATTCTGTTTCCCCAGCCGTCATTCAAACTTATTGTGTGAAGAGCATCCCTGGAGCCCAGTCTAGGCACCTCCCCTCCCACCACCATGGACTTTAGGCAGTCAGTTGAAAATATGAACAGAGAGGCCACTCTGTTGCCTTGCAGTAATAATGTCTTTTGTTCCTGATCCAGGACTTGCATGCCTTCTATTTGTTAAAGGCATTTCTGATACCACTGTAGGCTAACTTGCTAGCTAGTAGATGGATAAAATCCCAAACCTTCAGCGGACTTCTTGCATCTTATATGTGTTTTTCTCCTTGTGGAATCTTTTCTTTGCTTTTCCCATCCCTGGAACCCTGTCCACTTTGCCGATTACTTACCCTTGGAACCTCATTCAATCCCTTATCTGTGGAATAAATGCCCACTGTCATGCTCATACAGAATCTTGAATATTTTATATTGAAATTTATAGCAATAGATTGTTAGTTGCATTACCATTATAGTTTGATTACTTTTAAGTTGGAAATTATGTCTGTTTAACTTCAAATTTAACACTTAACACAATATATATAATAAGCACTTAGTAAAATTTAAAGAAACAATCTAAGTATCACTGATTAATTAGTTCTACCTATTATTATCAATGTAGGAATTGATACTTTTGTTTTATTTTCCATAGAGAAAGATGGCTTATTCTCTCTCGCTCTCTCTCTTTTTTTTCCTGATTGTTTAGGTAGTTGAAAACTTGAGAATATCAATTATCAATATCAATTATTGTCAACCTAGAGAAAATGCATTTTCAATTGGGAATATTAAAGTCCATATAAACAGTACAGAGTTTAAGATAAAATAAATTGCTCCTGATAACGTCAAAGTTCTGTAAGTAGATTAGAGAATTACAAGAATATAGCAAAATCCCAGAGCTCCAGTTTGAAATGATTCATAGGGAAAAGACTATCATTAAAGATGGATATAGAAGTAAAGCAAAATAAAATGAAATAAAATATATCAGCACAGATTTCTCTGATGTTAATGGATTCATATTATATTACCAAAATGGTTTTCAGTTTAACATCCCCATAAGGATTTTGTGTGAAAGATCTATATATAGTCACTGAATGATAATGAATGAAGTAATCTTACAGTGAACATCAGGAAGAACACTTTCCTAGAATTCCAAAAGGACACTTTACATTTGCATTGCTTAAATGATTTTAACATCTTATGTACTCCTACACATTACAGAGAAAGTGCTGGCTACAGGATAAGATTGAAAGCTTTAGCTCTTCTTGAACAAAAGCTTTGTCTCTTTTGTGTGCTCTGAGAAGCTTGTTCTCACAGGCTCCAAATTATGGGTTTCAATAATATTGACATTTTTATCCCTCCTGTTTCCTCTCTTGATTGTTAAACAGTGGTCCCTGCACCCTATATACACTTTGGTTTATTTCTATATAGATGTAGGTAATAATCCCTCTTCCTCATTAAATTTTTAAGGAAAATCAACAGTAAAAATGCAACTGTATATATGAGATGTATAATAAATATTTTGTCATCATTGTTGAAAGATTATATTCTGAAAGTAAGCAGTGTTTAAAATTTGAGTTTTTTTCATGCATTTTAAAGGTTAATATGATCTTTAATATTTCTTCATATTTGTAGGACATTTGTCCTTCCACTGAAAAATCCACGTATCCATAGGGTATTGAAGAATATATATATACTCAACTCCAAATTTTCCTAATGCTCATTATATAATTACATGGTTGAAGCAAGGATTTCCAAAAGAGGTAACATTTTCAGTGTTCAGGCAAGTCTTTGACTCATTTTAGTTTTTTTTTTTTTTTTACCCTCAAATAACAATAATTGTTCAAAAATGCATTGAGGTGCACTTTAAGACCCTCACTTCACACAATATGTATGTAGCTTACCCAATGGAAAAATCATTGTAAACACATCAACTCTAACAGACTGTTATCAAAATTTTACAGAGCCTAAAATCAACCTGAAAGATAATCTTTTGAAACTCAGAGAAAAATACACACTTTAAAATTTCCTGGTCATTCTCTTTCAGTGGACAGAAAGGTGGAGAATGTATCTTTAAAACCATATAGTCTCCTGTGAATCATTTCAAAAATGCATTTCCTATTGGAAATAATGTTTATCAAAATGAAACAAAGTTTTGAATTGTATGTTTGACAAAATTTTCTGCATTCGTGTCTGTTCTTACAAGGGTTATCTAATTGCAGATAGTCATTACTAACATCTCTCCTGATTCTGATATACAGGGATTCACTACCCAGAGAAGTGGGAAGCATTAAAAGTTCATCTATTTTAATTTAATCTATTTTAGAAATAATTGTTAAATTTCATCTCTGTTCCAAGCACTTTAGATACTTTACTTAATAATAATTACATTCAAGCAATTCATTCATTGTTAGCCTCATTTTAGAACTGAGGAAACTAGGGATTAGAGAAAATAAATTTTTCAAGTTCACATAAGCAATAAGTGGTGGATAGCATGCTACTGTATACAAAACAAAGGTTGTTTTTGCAAGTCTTTGCTAATGTCTTGACATTCATGGAGCATACACTTCTGGGGATGATAAAGTTTCATTGGTTTAGAATATAGATACATGGAAAAGTACAAAATATCTACTTTAAGCATTAGTTCTTTTAGGTTATTATAAAGATATGTATTAGTATAGTTCTGAGTATTTTTCTTACTATATTTAATGCTTAAGCAAATAATTTATCAGTGCAATTTTTTTTTCTGATCTTTGTAAATATTTCGCAGAAATCATATGGAACACATATCAAGTTCTCTGTAATGCCCTACATTTGAAAATAGAGAAGCAAATAGATTTACTTGGGTGGGAGAAGCACACTAGAATTAGTTTTCTATAAATTAATCACATAGACATCTTTGTTCTCATCTTGAAAACTTGTGGGCTATTTTCTACAAAAAGAAATTAATAACATATAGGTAGAGGCAGCATGATATTCTGAGGAAAGCATACCTTCAGGATCAGACAACCTAACCTGTTAGAGCTTCTAATAGGAGCTTCACTAAGACAAAGTAGATATTTAGTTATAGGAAGTTACTACTGTTTGCATGCACAGGTGTATATGTATGCCATAGTCAGTGTTTACATAAAGAATTTTAAAGACATTGAAACAATGCCACTTCATATTTTTTCATCAAATATTTTGGGATAAAAAGGAGAAAATATTAATATATAAAAGAGAGTGAAAATTTTATCTCATTTGTTATCAGAAACTTACTGTGGCAGTAGATGGACCAGAAAAATAATTAAGAAAAATTCAAGAATGTCTCATTGAATCATGAAACAAATACATACTAAGTGTTTGCTATGCTATTCACTGGGAACACAATTATACGAATGAGTGAGTCTCACCTTCAAAGAGCTTGTAACTTCTGTTATTCAGTAGGAAGATGGCAAGTGAAATGAGCTTTGAAACTTCAAGAGGATTTTCTTAAACAGCAAAATTGAGGAAGGTCATTCCCTACAAGTGAAATGAATAAACAAAAGTACAATATATGACAAGTGGTTATGTATTTTGTAACAACACATCATAGAAGACCCTTCCTTCTCTTTTGCTCTAAGGTTACTTCTATGTATTCCTTGCAAATAGAATAATTAGAAATTTTGCACATTGTGTCCATCCAGATCATCATGTGTAGGTAGCTACTTTTCACAATATGTTGGTCCATATCAATTATACTAAAGGTAACTATCAGATGGCTATGGACATCTGACAAACTTCCATAAACTTGTCACCAGAACCAAAAATATACTAGAATCCATAAACATTTAAGAAGTAAAGGAATGGATGAATGTAGTTTAAAGGAGTTAGCCCCATATCTGTACAGTAAAAATAAACAGTTGCCAGGGGTAGAAAAGATGAACTCCCCAGGTCGGTAGATGCCAAATATTCTACTGGAGATCAGTGGAGAAATGATTCCAGAAAGAATGAAGAGATGGAGCCAAAGCAAAAATAGCGCCGAGTTGTGGATGTGACTGGTGATGGAAGCAAGGTCTGATGCTGTAAAGAGCAATATTGTATAGGAACCTGGAATGTTATGTCCATTAATCAAGGCAAACTGGAAGTGGTCAAAAAGGAGATGGCAAGAGTGAACATCGACAGTTTCAGTTCAGTTCAGTTCAGTCGCTCAGTCGTGTCCGACTCTTTGTGACCCCATGAATTGCAGCACGCCAGGCCTCCTTTTCCATCACCAACTCCCGGAGTTCACTCAGACTCATGTTCATCGAGTCAGTGATGCCATCCAGCCATCTCATCCTCTGTCGTCGCCTTCTCCTCCTGCCCCGAATCTCTCCCAGCATCAGAGTCTTTTCCAATGAGTCAACTCTTCACATGAGGTGGCCAAAGTACTAGGGTTTCAGCTTTAGCATCATTTCTTCCGAAGAACACCCAGGGCTGATCTCCTTCAGAATGGGCTGGTTGGATCTCCTTGCAGTCCAAGGGACTCTCAAGAGTCTTCTTCAACACCACAGTTCAAAAGCATCAGTTCTTTGGCACTCAGCTTTCTTCCCAGTCCAAATCTCACATCCACACATGACTACTGGAAAAACCATAGCCTTAAGTAGACATTAACAGTTTAGGAATCAGCAAAGTAAAATAGACTGGAATGAGAGAATTTAACTCAGATGACCATTATATCTACCACTGTGGGAAAGAATCCCTTAGAAGACATGGGGTAGCCACTATAGTAAACAAATGAATCCAAAATGCAGTATTTGGATGCAATCTCAAAATGATAGAATGGTCTCTGTTCATTTCCAAGGCAAACCATTCAATATTACAGTAATCCAATTCGATGTTACAACCAGTAATGCTGAAGAAGCTGAAGCTGAATGGTTCAATGAAGAACTACAAGACCTTGTAGAACTAACACCCCCAAAATATATCTTTTTCATTATAGGGGACTGGAATGCAAAAGTAGGAAGTCAAGAAACACATGGAGTAACAGGCAAATTTGGCCTTGGAATACACAATGAGGCAGGGAAAAGTCTAATAGAGTTTTGCCAAGAGAACACGCTGATCATAGCAAACACTCTCTTCCAACAACACAAGAGAAGACTACACATGGACATCGCCAGATGGTCAACACTGATATCAGATTGATTATATTCTTTGCAGCCAAAAGTGAAGAAGCTCTACAGAGTCAGCAAAAACAAGACCAGGATCTGACTGTGGCTCAGATCATGAACTCCTTATTGCCAAATTCAGACTTAAATTGAACAAAGTAGGGAACTCCACTAGACCATTCAGTTCCGTTCAGTTCAGTCGCTCAGTCGTGTCCGACTCTTTGCGACCCCATGAATCTCAGCACACCAGGCCTCCCTGTCCATCACCATCTCCCGGAGTTCACTCAGATTCACGTCAATCGAGTCAGTGATGCCATCCAGCCATCTCATCCTCTGTCGTCCCCTTCTCCTCCTGCCCCCAATCCCTCCCAGCATCAGAGTCTTTTCTAATGAGTCAACTCTTCGCATGAGGTGGCCAAAGTACTGGAGTTTCAGCTTTAGCATCATTCCCTCCAAAGAAATCCCAGGGCTGATCTCCTTCAGAATGGACTGGTTGGATCTCCTTGCAGTCCAAGGGACTCTCAAGAGTCTTCTCCAACACCACAGTTCAAAAGCATCAATTCTTCGGCGCTCAGCCTTCTTCACAGTCCAACTCTTACATCCATACATGACCACAGGTCCGACCTAAATAAAATCCCTTACGATTATACAGTGGAAGTGAGAAACAGAATTAAGGGACTAGATATGATAGACAGAATGCCTGATGAACTATGGACAGAGGTTCATGACATTGTGCAGGAGACCGATATCAAGATCATCCTCAAGAAAAAGAAATACAAAACAGCAAAATGGCTGTCTAAGGAGACCTTACAAATAGCTGGGTAAATAAGAGAAGCAAAAAGCAAAGGAGAAAAGGAAAGATATAACCCATTTAAATGCAGATTTCCAATGAATAGCAAGGAGAGATAAGAAAGCCTTCCTCAGTGATTAGTGCAAAGAAAGAGAGGTAAACAGTAGAATGGGAAAGACTAGACATCTCTTCAAGAAATTTAGAGACACCAAGGGAACATTTCAAGCAAAGATGGGTTCAAGAAAGGACAGAAATGGTATGGACCAACAGAAGCAGAAGATATTAAGAAAAGATGTCAAGAATACACAGAACAACTATACAAAAAATATCTTCATGACCAGATAATCATGATGGTGTGATCACTCACCTAGAGCCAGGCATCCTGGAATGTGAAGTCAAGTGGCCTTAGGAAGGATCACTGTGAACAAAGCTAGTGGAGGTGATGGAATTCCAGTTGAACTATTTCAAATCCTAAAAGATGATGCTGTGAAAGTGCTGCACTCAATATGCCAGCAAATTTGGAAAACTCAGCAGTGGCCACAGAACTGGAAAGGTTAGCTTTCATTCCTATCCCAAAGAAAGGCAATTACAAAGAATGCTCAAACTACTACACAATTGCACTCATCTCACATGCTAGTAAAGTAATGCTCAAAATTCTCTTAGCCAGGCTTCAACAGTTAGTGAACTGTGAACTTCCGGATGTTCAAGCTGGCTTTAGAAAAGGCAGAATAGCCAGAGATCAATTTGCGAATATCTGTTGGATCATCAAAAAAGCAAGAGAATTCCAGAAGAGCATCTACTTCTGATTCATTGACTATGCCAAAGCCTTTGACTGTGTGGACCACAACAAATTAAAATTCTTAAAGAGCTGAGAATACTAGACAACCTGACCTTCCTCTTGAGAAATCTGTATGCAGGTCAGGAAGCAGCAGTTAGAACTGGTGATAGAAGAACAGACTGGTTCCAAATAGGAAAAGGAGTATGTCGAGGCAGTATATTGTCATCCTGCTTATTTAACTTATATGCATAATGCCTCATGAGAAACACTGGTTTGAATGAAGCACAATTTTGAATCAAGATTGCTGGCAGAAATATCAATAATCTCAGATATGCAGATGACACCACCCTTATGGCAGAAAATGAAGAACTAAAGAGCCACTTGATGAAAGTGAAAGAGGAGAGTGAAAATGTTGGCTTAGAACTCAACATTCAGAAAACTAAGATCATGACATCTTGTCCCATCACTTCATGGGAAATAGATGAGGAAACATTGGAAACAGTGGCTGACTTTACTATTTTGGGCTCCAAAATCACTGCAGGTGGTGACTGCAGCCATGAGATTAAAAGACGCTTGGTCCTTGGAAGAAAAGTTATGACCAATTAGACTGCATATTAAACAGAAAAGACATTACTTTGCCAACAAATTTCCATCTAGTCAAGGCTATGGTTTTTCCAGTGGTCATGTATGGATGTGAGAGTTGGACAGTGAAGAAAGCTGAGTGCCAAAGAATTGATGCTTTTGAACTCTACGCTCTGTTGGAGAAGACTCTTGAGCATCCCCTGGACTGCTAGGAGATCCAACCAGTCCATCCTAATGGAGATCAGTCCTGGGTGTTCATTGGAAGGACTGATGCTTAAGCTGAAACTCCAATACTTTGACCACCTGATGGGAAGAGCTGACTCCTTGGAAAAGACTTTGATGCTGGGAAAGATTGAAGGTGTAAGGGGAAGAGGATGACAGAGGATGAAATGGCTGAAATGCATCACCAAATCAATGGATATGAATTTGAGTAAACTCTGGGAATTAATGATGGACAGGGAGGCTGGGCATGCTGCAGTCCATGGGGGTCACAAAGAGTGAGCGACTGAGCTGAACTGAACTGATGGGTGGGAAAATGTTCTTGTTTGTTGTGCTCTTAATGTAGATAACTCATTCTCTTATACCTACAGACATTTAGAAATTTGAAACCTAGGTCTTCAGAAAGTGACCTCCATGGATGCACTGTAGGCTTAAGAAGATTTTCTGAGGAGACCAGTGATTTTCCTCCTCCCCTTTCCGATCTTTGCAATTCCCAGAATCCCTTTTTTACTTCTTTCTTTTCCTCTCCCTCTACACAATACACAAGTGTACCCTCAATGATCACCTTTCCCATAGACTAGGTAAGTCTGGATAACTTTCTGTTTGTCTTACAAAAAACATGTAGTGCCAAATATTTCTAATTTTCAATCTTTTTCTTTATTGCTGTGTTTACTCACATTCTGAAAATAATTTCAAGAAGAGATAGCAAAAAAATAAGTCAGAAAAATATTACAATTGGAAATGAAGTTGATTTCTACTTTTTCAGAAGACTTTAAATAATCTGAATTCTTTTTAAGTCCAATGACTGATGATTGCACAGGTCATATACATGGACTTTCCTCTTATACATGGGCTTATTGTATCATATATATATATATATATATACACACACACACACATATATTTATATATACTGTTGCCAATACCCTAATTTTCTTTATAGAAAATGAAAAAAATGTGGAATTTTAATAATCATAAGGGAGTATAAACAACCAAATCTAATATATAAGTTAATAGGTAATATACGAGTAAGCAAAGCATACTATGGAAAAAAATAGGCAATGAATATCAGGGCTGGTTGGTATGTGGAGAAGTGGATAAGTTTTCACCTGTAAAAACAGTGATCAGAGTCAACTTTATGAAAAACTAATATTTGACTCACAATTTGACATAGGTGATAGGGTTAGGCATGGGGATATTTGGGGCGGGGGGAAGAATTCAACAAAGGAGAAATAGTACCAGTGCCTTAAAATAAGGGTTTGTCTGGCTCATTCAAAGAGTTGCATGGGCTTACTGTGACTGCATGAGTGTTTGCCAAGGAGGCAGTGGGCCAATATGCTGTTGAAGCAGTAATGGTGGGCCAAATCTAAGAAGGGCCTTTGAACCACTATGACAACTAGTCACAGATCCAGCCTGTTTGAAGAGTAGTCTCTTTTTTGTGTGTGTGTGCTTTCTTTGTATATTTTATTTTATTTTATTTTATTATTATTTTTTTAAATTTTATTTTTACTTTATTTTACTTTACAATACCGTATTGGTTTTGCCATACATTGACATGAATCCACCATGGGTGTATATTAGCTCCCAATCCCGAATCCCCCTCCCACCTCCCACCCCACATCATCTCTCTGGATCATCCCCGTGCACCAGCCCCAAGCATCCTGTATCCTGTATCGAACATAGGCTGGTGCTTCGTTCTTACTCAGCCATTAAAAAGAATTCATTTGAATCAGTTCTAATGAGATGGATGAAACTGGAACCTATTATACAGAGTGAAGTAAGCCAGAAAGAAAAACACCAATACAGTATACTGACACATATATATGGAATTTAGAAAGATGGCAGTGATGACCCTGTATGTGAGACAGCAAAAGAGACACANATTCATTTGAATCAGTTCTAATGAGATGGATGAAACTGGAACCTATTATACAGAGTGAAGTAAGCCAGAAAGAAAAACACCAATACAGTATACTGACACATATATATGGAATGTAGAAAGATGGCAGTGAAGAGTAGTCTCTTGAGGAAAGAAAATATAATGCCACCTAAAGGTAGCAACTGACCTCTAGCCCTATCAGATTCATGAAGTTAAGATGGAAGTAAATAGATTCTAGAAGTGCAGTGACTTTTGAGCCAGCTTATCTTACAGAGGTTCCAGTGGGTCCATGGACTCATTCTAGAGCTATTTTTCAATATCTGAGTGAGTAGAGTTGGCCCTTGAACAACATGGGTTTGAACTGCATGGGCTTATTTATACATGTATTGCCTTTCAATAAATATACATTTAGCCATTTGTATTCACTGTTTTTGAATTTTTGGACTCATACAATCATGGATAGAAATTTCCACAGGTGGTTTCATTCTCATATGGGAAAGATGCAATGTGGAAGCCCAACTGTATATATTGTACTACTGCCATTCTAAGTGGCTTAAGCATCTGTGGGTTTATATATAGGTATTCCTGGAACCAACTCCTCACCCCTACCCTGTAGAAACCAAGGGACAGCTGCAATTGGGAAGAAGATGTAACCCCTGGCAGAATCCTCATATTCCAGACCTGAGACACATTACCATAGGAAGGATCTAATCCTTTCACCACAACTGAAATAGGGAATCATAAATCCTTTTAGGACAGAAGTCACAAACAGTAAAGATTCAACATGGTGAGCCCATTCACTTTCCATTCCATTCATGTGTCAGGCTCCTACATGTAAAGTTATATGTGGGTGGAGTATCATAAACTAAACCAGGAGCTCACTTCAGCTAGGCATCTCATGTTGGAATTGGTATCTTTACTAGAACATATCTTCTTAGTATGTGGTTTTCAATCTGACAAAGGCACTCCTCTAAATTTCTACCAATTATGAGGATTAAAGATAGTTTACTTTTATATGCAAAGGACAACATAACCCATTGATAATCACGCCATACATAGGAGTATAATAATTTTCCTGCTCTCTGTCACACAAAAAATAGGTCTTGAAATATCAACATTCTGCACAATATACACACAGTTCAATATAATGATGACATCAAGCTACTTGGAACTAGAAAATAGAATGTAGCAATTGTAAAAGATTCATATTAGGACAAATGAGAAGGAAATAGTAAAGGAGACAGAAAAGAACCACTATGTAAAAGTAAAATCAGGTAACACATTATCCTGGAAGTAACGAAGAGTTTATAGGAATACCCATGTATACCAAATGTTATTGACAGGTCTAGTAATACAGAGACTGAAAATTTCACATTAAAGTGATTTGATAAGCGATGTCACAAGGAAAGCCTAACAGTTACTTGAATGGAAATAGGAAGAGAAGGATTAAAATCTGAGATTTCAGTGTACATTGTTTTAAGAGAAGCTGAGAACTAGAGAGAAATGGTGTATGAAGAGAAGTTAAGAAATGATGTTTGAAATATAGAAAAGTTGACAAGAGGTTTGTAGGCTGATAGGAGTTAATTTGTAGAGGGAAAGAATCAGTATCGTAGGAATAAAAGGGATAATTGCTGGAGTATAATTTTGAGCTATGAGAGTGGGTAGAAGACATGGAAAGGCCCAGGTAGAAGCTGGATTTGGTTAACAGCCACTTTAAAATCCTTTCAAATGCTGCCATTTTTGTTATTTAGCTCCAGGGAAACATATACCAAATTACCAGTCACACTTGATTTAAACACATACATACATATAAATTTTTAACTATAAAGTATATTAATTTCGCAAATGGTGCCAATATTATTTTAAATTTTGATAATGCATTTATTAAGTGCCTCTAATAAACAGATTATGTGTGTGTGTGCACACATATATTTATGCAATATAGGTATATATCTGCATCAATAAAACTGAAAATTACTAGAAAAAATATAGTGTGATACAAAATATAGGAAAACACATCTTATGTTTTCAAATGTCCTCACATTCAATGAGCATGTAATATGATGCAAGATAGCTGTAATATAGATATCTAAAACTGCACACATTATATAGATTTAATAGACTTCTAATTACTAAGTCAATGTCATATTAGAAAAGTTTTTCTGCTGTGACTTTTAGCACTTGCAAAATATTGCCACATTATTTACATCTGGGCATTCATCACTTCAGACTGAGATGTTCTGAAGTTTTAAGAAAGTATAGCACAGGGAACTCTACCTAATACTGTACAATGACCTATATGGGAAAAGGATATCTTAAAAAAGGGATAGGCTGTATAGGCTGCTTCTCTGGTAGCTCAGCTGATAAAGAATCTGCCTGCAGTATGGGAGACCTGGGTTCAATCCCTGGGTTGTGAAGATTCCCTGGTGGAGGACATGGCAACACATTTCAGTATTCTTGCCTGGTGAATTCCATAGACAAAGGAGCCTGATGAGCTGCTGTCCATGGGGTCACAAAGAGTTTGATATGGTTGAGTGGCTAAGCACAGCAGGAATGGGGGCATTCCTGATGACTCACACAGAAAAGATTCTGCCTGCAATGAGGAAGACCCAAGTTCAATCCCTCAGTCAGGAAGATCCCCTGGAGAAGAGAATGGCTACCCACTCCAGTGTTCTTGCCTAGAGAATTCCATGGACAGAGGAGCCTGGTGAGCTATAGCCCATGGTGTCACAAAGAGTTGGACATGACTGAGAAACTACCACTTTTCATATGTGTGTATGTATATATATGTATATATACACATACGTATGTATATATAAAGTGGAATCACTTCTCTGTATATCAGAAACTAATCCAACATTGTAAATCAACTATAATTCAATAAAAATTTAATTTAAAAAAAGAAAGAAACCATGTTGCAAGAGAGCTTTAGTGGCAGCGTTGTGGCAAAGGGTTGTTTCAGCTTCTTGGAGCTAAGTGCAATTTGAGGCACAATATTCCCTAAATAAGACAACATAGGAGAATACAGCTTACCTGACCCATTGGCCACAATCTACTGAGATCGTGAGATGAGAACAGGGTTAAGCTGTCTGCAACTGATTCTTGACCTACAATTTTGTATTGTTTTAAGCTATTACAATCCTTAAAATATGTATGTTTTATAAGGCTTGCTAAACTATGAGAAATAAGTATTTTTATTTTTTTCCGTTTAAAAATTATGTAAAATTGTATGTGATATCACTTATAGATATGTTTTAATTTAATTCACTTGCATTTCACATTTTTAATTCACATGATTTAATCAGAATTGGCTGAAAAAGGGAACCAGTGCATCTGAGATGTGCAATCTATTTTTTAAAATCTATTTTACCTAAAATATTCTTAAAGAATATTTCCCCCACCTATTGTTCAATTCAACATTCAAGTTAGGAATTTAAACATCATACTTAAGTCACTTCCTTCTGCTTAGAATTCTTAACAGGACTGATTGATAAATTTTTCAGATATTTTCAGCCACATTTATATAATCTCATTTTTTTTCCTTCAGTAATTGATGTACAGTGTAAACAAGAAGAGCAAAGAGCTTTGCTCACCATTAAGTTATACAGGGATTAAGTTGTGAGCCACTGCAGTCACTGATAGATAGTGCATACTGAGAAGAAATTAAAATGATAGCAAGATGTGTGCTTTGGACAACAGGCCCCTTATCCAGTTAGATGTACACACTCAGGAAGAATTTTAATAAACCCAGATTTGTGCATCTTCTCATACATGGAAAAGAACTAAAATTATCAACTTGATATATGCTTTTTTGTGTGACTAATAGTAGTCTTTTATGCTTCCCTGGTGGCTCAGAGGTTAAAGCATCTGCCTCCAATGTGGGAGACCTGGGTTCGATCCCTGGGTCAGGAAGATCCCCTGGAGAAGGAAATGGTAATGCACTCCAGTATTCTTGCCTGGAGAATCCCATGGACAGAGAAGCCTGGTAAGCTACAGTCCACAGGGTCGCAAAGACTGCATGTATTTCCTAGCCAAAAATCATATACACTTGCTTCTCTCCCAGCTCTTCAGAGCACTTCCCTCAGAGCTATTGAAAGACTGTCTCCCAGGCTGTAGTCCTGAGTAATTTCCCTGAATAAAACTTAACTCAACTCTTACATTGTGCAATTTTCATCCAGTCAACAAATGAAGTGATTGATAGATTTCCTTATTGTGTTCTTAATCCTTGGATTTCTAAATTAATCCTTATTACTTATTCTTTCAACATATTTTTGGAATTCATATGTTATTTTATTCGGATATTTGCTACTGTAGTCAAATATATAAGTGGTCAGGAATTTGTGTGTCGGTGCAGGTCTTGTTAGGTTGTACAGTCTTTGTAAAATAAACTGATAAGCTTTGCATATTTTTCTGTGAACCAGCATATTAAAGATCTATTGTTTGAAAGATACTTCATCTGTTAAGTTAATATCTGGAGAAGCCCAAGAATACTAGAGTGGGTAGCCTATCCTTTCTCCAGTGGATCATTCTGACACAGGATTCAAATCGAGGTCTCTTGCATTGCAGGCAGATTCTTTACCAACTGAGCTACCAGGGAATCCCAGCAGATACTTAATAACCATTAATTATCTTACATATCAGCCTATTTGAGTTGTTTTTAATGAACAATTTTAAATAATAAGGGAAGGACTCCATCAGATATTGGCCTTTAGCAATGTTTGTGAGTTTGGAACTCAGGGAAAGAAAATAATTAAGAATTTAAACCACAGAAGAAAAATATTCTGTTGAAATAAAGGCTTTAATCTGATACTTTAAATTAAATTTGAGTTGCTTTAGACAGTTATATAAAAAGAGATTGGATGACAGTAATCTAAATATAAATCTGCTAGCATACTTCTATGTGGCCTGACTTAAGTATACTCCAGAAAAATATTATTAATGTGGATTTATCAACTGAACTGTGATTGCTTAAAAGCAGCCAGTAAAGTCATCCAAATTAAATTCTGTAAGTTAAGAAAAAATATACAATAAACTTGATTTACCTACCGTGTTAGGGGTTGCAATTTCCTTTGAATGTTACCACTTTTTATTTTTGTGCATATGTGTGTGTGTTTAGAAGTAATGTAAACACAGAACAGTATGGAGGCTCTAACAGACATGTGTAAATATTACAAGATAATAACTTCATTGAGAAGACTTGACTACTAATTGTCTTGGTGTTGAAATAAACTTATGAAATCAACATTCTAGTAGGAGCATAATTTGAATTAAAGGTTTAATGAGAATCTTATTGGCAGTAAAAGGAATGGTAGAGGTCTACAGAAGCAAAGTTAAATTTTGATTTGGAAAATAAGTTGTGAGTAGATTATGAAGCTAAACAAACAAGTTGTGTTAATTCTAAGCACCATGTATTATACAAGATGACTTGACAAGCCTACTGAGATAAGAACATCTGAGAACAAGAAGAGAAGGTAAGTGTTGGAGCTTGTATGTAGAGGAGAAATCTGATTGATGAGAAGGAGAAAGGAAAAAAAAATAAAAGTGGAATTAGGGCTGGGGGAAAAAAAAAAAATCTGAACCATGATGCAACTTGCAGGGAATAACCAGCAATCTA
The DNA here is from genome assembly GCA_006410635.1 of Cephalophus harveyi. Taxonomy (NCBI): domain Eukaryota; kingdom Metazoa; phylum Chordata; class Mammalia; order Artiodactyla; family Bovidae; genus Cephalophus; species Cephalophus harveyi. The sequence continues at coordinate 32,215 of SJYT01002698.1, read as the reverse complement.
AATTCCAGCTGCAAACCAAGTCTTCTCTGGAGTCTTTTATTTTCTATACGTGGAAGTATCATGCCATCTTCTACTCTGCTGAAGGGAGCATAGCTATTGCAGGTGTATCAGGAAGTTGTAATCCCCCATCATGGTTCACTGCATCATGGTTCTATGATAGTCCTTTTTTTTTTTTTTTTTTTTTTTTTAGCAAGTCAAATCTAAGGGTAAATATTTTGAGCCTCTAAATCCTAGGGAAAAGCTCTGGCAAGGACTATTCCTAATAAAATTTCCCTTGTAGTTTTCAATTTTCAAATATAATCTGCTTTTGTCACTGGGAAACTGAGACAAAACCCAGGTAAATGGATGCATAGACAACAGAGTTCTGCTCTGGGATATCACAACAGGCTGCCTTTTTAAGAGTTTGATCAAATACAATAGGAGAAAAGAGACCTTATGATATCTAAGTAAAAAGCCACCCTAAATTTTAGAAATTTATAAGCAGGAATCTGATTGCTTTCCAAGTATATTGGAAACATTTAATAGTTGAGATGTTTAAAACCAGGAATTATAGAACTGCAAACTAAGTGAGGATTTCCCTAGTGGCTCAGCAGTAAAAGAATCTTCCTTCCAAGCAGGAAACACAGATTCAATCCCTGGGATGAGTAAATCCCCTGCAAAAGAAAATGGCAGCCCACTCCAGTATTCTTCCCTGGGAAATCCCATGGACAGAGAAGCCAGCAGGTTACAGTCCATGGGGTTGCAAAAAGAATCAGATATATTTAGCAGTTAAAAAACAATAACAAATTAAGTGAATCTCATATAATATTGTATACTTCCTTAGTAAAAAGAGTATTCAGTCAGTTCAGTATCTCAGTTATGTCCTACTCTTTGTGACCCCATAAACCATAGCACACCAGGCCTCCCTCTCCATCACCAAATCCTGGAGTTTACCAAAACTCATGTCCATGGAGTTGGTGATGCCATCCAACCATCTCATCCTCTGTTGTCCTCTTCTCCTGCGCTCAATCTTTCCCAGCATCAGCATCTTTTCAAATGAGTCAGCTCTCGGCATCAGATGGCTGAAGTATTGGAGTTTTAGCTTCAGCATCAGTCCTTCCAATGAACACCCAGGACTGATCTCTTTTAGGATGGACTGGTTGGATCTCCTTGCAGTCTAAGGGACTCTCAAGAGTCTTTTCCAACACTATGATTCAAAAGCATCAATTCTTCAGTGCTCAGCTTTCTTTATAGTCCAACTTACACATCCATACATGACTACTGGAAAAACCATAGCCTTGACTGGACAGACTCTGTTGTCTCTGCTTTTTAATATGCTGTCTATCAGGGGCGGCGGCCGAGAGGAGCTACCCCGTGTCTGAGGTCAGGGGTGGCGGCCAAGAAGAGCATCCCCACGTCTAAGGAGCAGCAGCTGCGCTGGTGCAGGAAAGCTGAGAAGGGCTATTCCACATTCAAGGTCAGGAGGGGCGGAGGAGGGTGAGGAGATATTCCTCTTCCAAGGTAAGGAGCAGCGTCTGACCTTTGCTGGAGCAGCTGTGAAGAGATACCCCACATCCAAGTTAAGAGAAACCCAAGGAAGACAGTAGGTATTGCGTGAGGACATCAGAGGGCAGACACACTGAAACCATAATCACAGAAAACTAGCCAGTCTGATCACACGGACGACAGCTTTGTCTAATTCAATGAACCTAAGCCATGCCATGGAATTAAAAGACGCTTACTCCTTGAAAGAAGAGTTATGACCAACCTAGATAGCATATTGAAAAGCAGAGACACTACTTTGCCAACTAAGGTCCGTCTAGTCAAGGCTATGGTTTTTCCAGTGGTCATGGATTGATGTGAGAGTTGGACTGTGAAGAAGGCTGAGCACCAAAGAATTGATGTGTTTGAACTGTGGTGTTGAAGAAGACTCTTGAGAGTCCCTTGGACTGCAAGGAGATCCAACCAGTCCATTCTGAAGGAGATCAACCCTGGGATTTCTTTGGAAGGAATGATGCTGAAGCTGAAACTCCAGTACTTTGGCCACCTCATGTGAAGACTTGACTCATTGGAAAAGACTCTGATGCTGGGAGGGATTGGGGGCAGGAGGAGAAGAGGACGACAGAGGATGAGATGGCTGGATGGCATCACTGACTCAATGGACATGAGTCTGAGTGAACTCTGGGAATTGGTGTTGGACAGGGAGGCCTGGCTTGCTGCTATTCAGGGAGTCGCGAAGAGTCAGACATGACTGAGCGACTGAACTGAACTGAATTGAAGCCATGCCATGTGGGGACATCCAAGACGAACAGGTCACAGTGGAGAGGTCTGACAGAATGTGGCCCACTTGAGAAGGGAATGGCAAACCCCTTCAGTATTCTTGCTTTGAGAACCCTATGAACAGTAAGAAAAGGCAAAACGATGGGACACTGAAAGAGGAACTCCCCAGGTTGGTAAATGCCCAATATATTACTGGAGATCAGTGGAGAAATAACTCCAGAAAGAATGAAGAGATGGAGCCAAAGCAAAAACAATACCCAGTTGTGGATGTATCTGGTGATAGAAGCAAGGTCCAATGCTGTAAAGAGCAATGTTGCATAGGCACCTGGAATGTTAGGTTCATGAATCAAGGCAAATTGGAAGTGGTCGAACAGGAGATGGCAAGAATGAACATCAACATTCCAGGAATCAGGGAATTGAAATGGACTGGAATGAGTGAATTTAGCTCAGATGACCATTATATCTACCACTGTGGGCAGGAATCCCTTAGAAGAAATGGAGTACCCATCATGGTCAACAAAAGAGTCCAAAATGCAGTACTTGGATGCAATCTCAATAAAACGGCAGAATGATCTCTGTTAGTTTCCAAGGCAAACCATTCAATATCACAGTAATCCAAGTCTATGCCCCAACCAGTAATGCTGAAGAAGCTGAAGTTGAATGGTTCTATGAAGACTTACAAGATGTTTTAGAACTAACACCCCCAAAAAAGATATCCTGTTCATTATAGGGGAATGGAATGCAAAGTAGGAAGTCAAGAAACACCTGGAGTAATAGGCAAATTTGTCCTTAGAGTACAGAATGAAGCAGGGCAAAGCTAATAGAGTTTTACCAAGAGAATGCACTGATCATAGTAAACACCCTCTTCCAAAAACACAAGAGAAGACTTTATACATGGACATCACCAGATGGTCAACACCGAAATCAGATTGATTATATTCTTTGCAGCCAAAGATGGAGGAGCTCTATACAGTCAGCAAAAACAAGATCAGGAGCTGATTGTGGCTCAGATCATGAACTTCTTATTGCCAAATTCAGACTTAAATTGAACAAAGTAGGGAAAACCACCAGACCATTCAGGTATGACCTAAATCAAATCCCTTATGGTTATACAATAGAAGTGACAAATTGATGTAAGGGACTAGATTTGATAGAGTGCCTGATGAACTATTGATGGAGGTTCGTGACATTGTACAGGAGACAGGGATCAAGACCATCCCCATGGAAAAGAAATGCAAAAAAGCAAAATGGCTGTCTGAGGAGGCCTTACAAATAGCTGTGAAAAGAAGAGAAGTGAAAAGTAAAGGAGAAAAGGAAAGATATAAGCATCTGAATTCAGGTTTCCAAGGAATAGCAAAGAGATAAGAAAGCCTTCCTCAGCGATCAATGCAAAGAAAGAAATAGAGGAAAAGAACAGATTAGCAAAGACTAGAGATCTCTTCAAGAAAATTAGAAATACCAAGGGAATATTTCATGCAAGGATGGGCTCCAAAAAGGACAGAATGGTATGGACCTAACAGAAGCAGAAGATATTAAGAAGAGGTGGCAAGAATACACAGAAGAACTGTACAAAAAAGATCTTCACCACCCACATAATCACGATGGATGATCAGTCACCTAGAGCCAGACATTCTGGAATGTGAAGTCAAGTGGGCCTTAGAAAGCATCACTACGAACAAAGCTAATGGCAGTGATGGAATTCCAGTTTAGCTATTTCAAATCCTGAAAGATGATGCTATGAAAGTGATTCACTCAATATGCCAGCAAATTTGGAAAACTCAGCAGTGGCCACAGGACTGGAAAAGGTCAGTTTTCATTCCAATCCCAAAGAAAGGCAATTCCAAAGAATGCTCAAACTACCACAATTGCACTTATCTCACAAACTAGTAAAGTAGTGCTCAAAATTCTCCAAGCCAAGCTTCAGCAGCATGTGAACCATGAACTTCCAGATGTTCAAGCTGCTTTTAGAAAAGGCAGAGGAACCAGAGATCAAATTGCCAATATCTGTTGGATTATCAAAAAAGCGAAAGAGTTCCAGGAAAACATTTATTTCTGCTTTATTGACTATGCCAAAGCCTTTGACTGTGTGGATCACAATAAACTGTGGAAAATTCTTAAAGAGATGGGAATACCAGGCCACCTGACATGCCTCTTGAGAAACCTATATGCAGGACAAGGAACAAAAGACTGGTTCCAAATAGGAAAAGTACGTCAAGGCTATATATTGTCACCCAGCTTATTTAACTTATATGCAGAGTACATCATGAGAAACACTAGCTGGAAGAAGCACAAGCTGGAATCAAGATTACTGGGAGAAATATCAATAACTTCACATATGCAGATGACACCACCCTTATGGCCAGAAATGAAGAAGAACTATGATGCCTCTAGATGAAAGTGAAAGAGGAGAATGAAAAAATTGGCTTAAAGCTCAATATTCTGAAAACTAAGATCGTGGCATTTGGCCACTTCACTTCATGGGAAATAGATGGGGAAACAGTGGAAACAGTGTCAGACTTTATTTTTCTGGGCCCAGAATCACTGCAGATGGTGATTGTAGCCATGAAATTAAAAGTCACTTACTCCTTGGAAAGAAAGTTATGACCAACCTAGATAGCATATTAAAAAGCAGAGACATTACTTTGCCAACAAAGGTCTATCTAGTAAAGGCTATGGTTTTTCCAGTGGTCGTGTATGGATGTGAATGTTGGACTGTGAAGAAAGCTGAGCACTGAAGAATTGATGCTTTTGAACTGTGCCATTGGAGAAGACTCTTGAGAGTCCCTTGGACTGCAAGGAGATCCATCTAGTCCATCCTAAAGGAAATCAGTCCTTGGTGTTCGTTGGAAGGACTCATGCTGAAGCTGAAACTCCAATACATTTGCCACCTCATGCAATGAGTTGACTTATTGAAAAAGACCCTGATTTTGGTAGGGATTGGGGGCAGGAGGAGAAGGGGATGACAGAAGATGAGATGTCTGGATGGCATCACTGACTCAATGGACATGGGTTTTGGTAAACTTCGGGAGTTGGTGATGGACAGGGAGGCCTGGCATGCTGTGATTCATTGGGTTACAAAGAGTTGGACATGACTGAGCGACTGAACTGAACTGAACTGAATGGAACTTGTTTGGTCATAACTTTCTTTCCAAGGAGTACACGTCTTTTAATTTCATGGCTGCAATCACCATCTGCAGTGATTTTGGAGCCCCCAGAATTAAAGTCAGCCACTGTTTCCCTATCAATTTGCCATGAAGTGACGGGACCGGATACCATTATCTTAGTTTTCTGAATGTTGAGCTTTAAGACAACTTTTCCACTCTCCTCTTTCACTTTCATCAAGAGATTCTTTAATTCTTCACTTTTCTGCCAGAAGGGTGGTGTCATCTGCATATCTATGGTTATTGATATTTCTCCTGGCAATCTTGATTTCAGCTTGTGCTTCTTCTAGCCCAGCATTTCTCTTGCTGTACTCTGCATATAAGTTAAATAAGTGACAATATAAAGACTTGATGTCCTCCTTTTCCTATTTGGAACCAGTCTGTTATTCTATTAAAAGAGACACAGATGTATAGAAAGGACTTTTGGACTCTGTGGGAGAGGGAGAGGGTGGGATGATTTGGGAGAATGGCATTGAAACGTGTAAACTATCATGTAAGAACGAAGCACAAGCCTATGTTCGATACAGGATACAGGATGCTTGGGGCTGGTGCACGGGGATGATCCAGAGAGATGATATGGGGTGGGAGGTGGGAGAGGGATTCAGGATTGGGAGCTAATATACACCCATGGTGGATTCATGTCAATGTATGGCAAAACCAATACGGTATTGTAAAGTAAAATAAAGTAAAAATAAAATTTAAAAAAAAATAAATAATAAATAAATAAATAAAAAAGAACGTGGAAAACCAATGATCATGGTTTCTTTATTATCCCTGGTCAGTCAACTGGTTTGATTTTATACACTTGAAATGATGCATATCATAAACAGTTATGACCAATGGACCGTAGTAAGAGCTAAAAATAGTAATGTTGTCAATTAAACATATATTTCAGTGTACAATGCTTATATTCCAATTCTAATGGCCATTTTATATTCATTGACATATAAAAGTGAAAGTCTTGTCTGACTATTTATGACCCCATGGACTGTAGCCCACTAGGTTCCTCTCTCAATGGCATTCTCAAGGCAAGAATATTGGAATGGGTTGCCCTTTTCTTCTCCAAGATATCTTCCTCGCCCAGGGATCAAATACAGGTCTCTTGTATTGCAGGCAGATTCTTTACTGTCTGAGCCACCGGGGAAGCTGTATAAACCAAAACTAATGGATGTGTTTTATTCATAACAGAGCTAAGTCACATTTCCTTCTTTTTATTCAATGTGACTCTGGTCTAATATTCGTCCATACTCAGAGTTTCAGGTGAATACATTCTGGATGAGTATTTTATTATGAGCCATAATCTCAGTTCCACAGAAAAATATTATGTTCTATATTTTTAGATAGCAAAATTTAATTTCAGCATTAAGCTAAATTTGATGGCGAAAAAAGTATTTTCACCAAATGAAGCTAAACCAAGTAAGCTGAAGTATTTATACTTCCCTTCCACTATCCAACTTTATATGCTATTCTGGAATCCTCAGCTTGCATCAAGATACTGAGATTGTAGGCAAATGGAATTTGAGTATTTGATCATTGATTATCATTGGGTCATAATTTGTTCTTAGGTTGTCTTCCAAGAAATGTTGACATAAATTTAACATTTTCAGTTTATGTTCTCTTTAGCAAATTTTCTACTCCAGAGGATGAATAGTCAATCTACCTAGGTTTAGGATTGCTATATGTAATACCCCTTATTAAACACAAACATAAGAAAACAATGGATAAAGATTGGGATTTTAGGAGCAAAGCATATCTGTATTAATTATGTGATTTTAAGAACTACTTACTGCGTTATTTTATAGAATAAATTTCTTGTGCAATATTCCTTGAGATTGGAATATTTAAATTTCAAAATTTTCCATGTCATCTCTCATGTAATTCTGTTTACTCTTCATTATTCTATAATATGTACTCTACTAATCTACTAACAAAAGTATTTCAGTATTTGCCTTTAGACTTATTAGTAAAATAATCAAGATAATAGATTGTTGCAAACTTCATATAGTGTTTCAGTATACCAAAAAAGAGAACCTCCAGATGGTCAAGATGGATTAAGAAAAGGCAGAGGAACCAGAGAGCAAATTGCCAACATCTGTTGGATCATAGAAAAAGCAAAGGAATTCCAGAAAAAATTCTACTTCTGATTCATTGACTATGCTAAATTATTTGACTGTGGGAATAACATGAAATTGTGGAAAATTCTTCAAGAGATGGGAATACAGGACCACCTTAACTACCTTCTGAGAAATCTGTATGCAGGTCAAGAAGCAACAGTTAGAGCTAGACATGAAACAATAGACTGATTTCAAATAGGGAGAGGAGTACATCAAGGCTGTATATTTCCACCCTGCTTATTTAAATTATACACGAAATACAACATGCGAAATGCTGGGGTGGATGAAGCACAAGCTGGAGTTAAGATCGCTGGATGAAATATCAATAACCTCAGATATGCAGATGACACCACCCTTATGAAAGAAAACGAAGAATAACTAAAGAGACTCTTGATGAAAGTGAAATAGGAGAGTGGAAAAGTTGGCTTAGAACTCAGCATTCAGAAAACTAAGATCATGGTATCCGGTTCCATCACTTTACAGCATATAGATGGGTAAACAGTGGAAACAGTGACAGACTTTATTTTCTTGGGTTCCAAAATCACTGAAGATGGTGAATGGAGCCATGAAATTAAAAGGTGCTTGCTCGTTGGAAGAAAAAACTATGACCAACCTAGACAGTGTATTAAAAAGCAGAGACATTATTTTGCCAACAAAAGTCCATTTAGTCAAAACTATGGTTTTTCCAGTAGTAATGTATGATGTGAGAGTTGGACTATAAAGAAAGCTGAACGCTGAAAAATTGATGCTTTTGAACTGTGGTGTTGGAGAAGACTCTTGAAAGTCTCTTTGGACTGCAAGGAGATCCAACCAGTCAATCCTAAAAGAAATCAGTTCTGAATGTTCATTGGAAAGACTGATGCTGAAGCTGAAACTCCAGTATTTCAGCCACCTGATGCAAAGAACTGACTCATTGGAAAAGACCTTGATATTGGGAAATATTGAAGGTGAGAGGAGAAGAGGACAACAGAGAATGAGATGGTTGGATGGCATCACCAACTCGATGTACATAAGCCTGAGTAAGTTCCAGGAGTTGATGATGGACAGGGAAGCCTGGTGTGTTGCAATCCGTGCGATCATAAAGAGTCTGACACGACTGAGCGATTGAACTGAACTGATTACCTTCTCTCAAGTTATATTTGACCTCTTGTAAGGCAATCGGTAAAGTGTCTGACTGCAATGCTGGAGACCTGGTTCTTATATCTGGGTCATGAAGATCCCCTGGAGAAAGAAATGGCAACCCACTCCAGTATTCTTGCCTTGAGAATCCCATGGACAGAGGAGCCTGGCAGGCTGTGGGTTGCAAATGACTATGACTATGCAAATGAGATGACTATGCACACAGTACAAGTAATATCAGCAGGACATCATCTATGGGTGGTGGTTTAGTTGTTAAGTGTGTTCCACTCTTTGAAACCCCAAGGACTGTAGCCCACCAGGCTCCTCTATCCATAGGACATCCAGGAAAGAATATCGGAGTGGGTTGTCATTTTCTTCTGCAAGGGTCCTTCCTGACCCAGGGGTCGAACCCACCTCTCCTGCTTGGCAGGCAAGTTCTTTACCACTGAGCCATTTGGGAACTCATGATGCTGTCAGTAGAAGAAGCCAATGTGATACACAGAATATAAGAATCTCTTTGTACTACTTGGGGAAGAGAAACAAATTATCTCTGAAAAAGGGAAACTTAAAGGGTACTTCTTTTTTTTCCTAGTGAAAACAGTCCTCTCTAAAGCTTCTCTGCTGTTGATAAGAGCCAGAGATTGACACACTCTTTCTGAAAAGCACCAGAAGAGTAGGAATTTTAAACTTTGGAAACAGTGAAGACTTGCAAATATTCTAGTTTACAATTTCAAAGCAAGAGCCGCCATAAACAATACATAAATAATGTTTCTGTGTTCCAATAAAACTTTATTTTTAAGTATAGATAGCAGTAATATTACCCCACAGCTGTAGTCTGTAGACATTTGCTATAGAGAAATACACATTTACGAGATAAATCATATTATTTCCAGTGCTATACTAGTTTGTTCTAGTAAAGAAAATGTGTTCATAAGTGCATCTCCAATGAAGGACATAACTTGATGATGTTAAAAACTGCAGGGTCTTTCTCATGCCCTGTGATTTAAAAGTTTTATTTTAGTTATTCATTTGGTCAAAAAGAAGAATTAAATGAGGTGTGCATAGAATCAAAAGACCTGCATTATTCACATTCTTTATTGTGGCCAGAATGATACTTAATATATTCAATAACAGCTTAAACATGGGCACTAAACTGTCAAATTAATGACGACAAATAAGAATGGATACAGACAACAAAAACACTGCACAAGCTTTTGAAATGAATGTCAACTTCTCTGGTGACACTGCATTGAAAACGATGTGGATTTTTGTGACAGGTTTTACACATGAGTACAGGTGTTCAGACATTTCGCCTACAAGGTTTTTTGCTGCAGATTTAATGTTGTCAATGGGTGTATTCTGTGGGTGCTGAATATATACATTCCAGCTATTTTCAGAAGATTGTCCCAGCTCCTGTACCACAATACCCTGGCTTGTTGTGACTGGGTAATTGTGCCCTTGATATATATTCCTTTAGCCCATAGCATAGCAGGGTCTTTGGAAGCTGGGAACTTCCAGTTTCTTATCAATAGCTAAAAGAATTTTATATTTTTCATCCTTAAATGTCATACCAGTCTTTTCATTTTCTTTGGATATCATAATGTGAAAAAAACATGATGCTCAACTGCTCTTAGGGACTGAATAAAAATACATAGGTCAATTTAGGACACCCTGGCTTATAATGAGGGGATCTTCAGTGATACTCCATTTATTACCTGCATTCATTCTAGTGGACTTAATGTCATATGCTGGAATTGGGGTTAATTTGGAGTCAGTTATTTGGTTAGACAGTAACAGCTCCCTTTGGGAAAGGATCAGATCAATGTTTCCCATCAACATCTATGATGCAAGAACAAACTTCCTTAGGAGCCTTGCTGAACTTTTTATTCAAAGTGCTTGAATTTTTTTTATGTAGGTTTGGAAATAGGACAAGACAATGATTTTTAGAGTATTGTGGTTCATGTGGTGATCAGATGTTTTCAATTTTGAAATATTTGTTCTACTAGTTACTTGGTTACCCATTGTTTAATTACTTATCTACCTGTTGATTTCATCCTTGGGAACTATATATTTTCACTGTGATCTCTGCATGTCAGACCACTGTCTGCGTTCTGAATGGTCCATCTGCTCTTCTGCCTTTCATAATGACCATGGTATTGTGACTTCTGTAGCTCCTGTTACCAACTGTTCATGTTAATTCTGTGTTTCTCCCATGTTGTTAGGACCATGTACATTCCAAATTTAAGAAGTAAAACTATGTTTTTTGATCAGTTAAGTACTTCCCTCAGCAACTTCTCACTGGCATTGGAAAGTGTAAGTAGAGAGAATAATGCCTTCTTAAAGAAGTCCACATCCTAAACCCTAGAACCTGTGAATATATGATCTTATATGCCAAATGGAACTTCATAAGCATTATTACATTAAGCATCTTGAGATAGAAACATTATCCTGTTTTATCCTTATCTGGGCAATCTGAATTTAATCACAGTGGTTGTAAATGCAGAGATATTTTTAAAACTGTGGTAAGTGGAAATGTAATGGCAGAAGCATTTCCAGAGAGATGCTCACTGTGACTTTGAAAGTGGAAAATGAGAACCATGCGCCACTGAATGAGCTTCCCTAGTACCGCAGCTGGTAAAGAATCTGCCTGCGATGCAGGAGACCCTGATTCAATATCTGCGTTGGAAGATCCCCTGGAGAATTTATAGGCTGCCCACTCCAGTATTCTTGAGCCACTGAATGGGGAAAGTCTCTAGAACCTGTAAATGTCAGGGAGATGGATTCTCCCTGAGAGCATGTCCAGGAAGATACCTATCTAAATTCTGTCTTATAGAAGAATAAGATAATAAATTTATGTGGCTTAATGATATAAATTTGTGCTAATTTGTTACATCAAGAGAAAACTGGGAGGAAGTCCAAATGGGATGTGTGTGTGTGTGTGTGTGTGTGTGTGTGTGCATGGTCAACAATTTTTGCATGGCAGTTTATTACTACTTACATAGACAATGAAAGGAAGGTGCCAACTTCCAATGAAAGGAAGGTGCCAACTCCCCGTGATTCCTGTCCCACACACAAAAAGGGAGGAAACACAAACAACAGGAGTTGAATAACTGCAACATCAGATTTTGGATCCCCTGTTGCTGAGAATCCTATTCTAGAGTGCAGATATGTGGTTTTATATTCTGCAGTTGTATTCTGAAATATGCAGGACAGAGAGCCACACTGCTCATGAGAACCTGAGAGGTGGTGAGAAACTGCCTTATGACATCCTCACAGATGATACACAAAGTTAAGTGCAAGGTGACCTTTGAGGAGCTCCTCACAGACCTCCCATCTTCTCCTGCTCTGGGAAAATCGCAAGGCCTGCTACCAAGACTCAAACTGTGGTTCATCCTTTGTATGTGTGGTGTATCTTGACACAAGCAAGGCACCCAGAGTGGGCAGAGCTATTGCTCCACACACTAAAGATCAGAGGCAGAAAATCATATTTCTTTGAGACTGCTAACTCTAAGAAGTGATCATGTAAGCCTAGAAATTCTGTCAGCAAGAGATAAGATTTCCGTAGAGTAAAAGTAAGAAAATAAAATTTAACAAGGCCCAGAAATGGAGAAACGAGTCTCCATAATAAACTTATAAAATTACTCATTCCAATGGTAATATAAGCCTATTTCTTCCAGGAGGCAAAGCCATTGATCCTTTATATATAGCTAGTTTTAGTCATATGCCTTCCTCTTAGATCTAAAAATGATCATATTAACATATAAAACTAACATTATATAAAGTGATTGCATCCTCATTGATTACAAAAGTATTAAAACTATTTTCAAAGATGCATTAATTGCTAATAACTTTGAAGTATGCAATTTCTATAGACAATACTTTTAATTAGTGATATCAACTAGTCAGCAATTAAGAGCCATATTTGAATTATCTTTTGAAGTTATAGCCTGTGAATTTAGATAAGTGTTGTAGTATTCAGTTGTACCTTAGATTAAATCTCTTCCCTTGAAATGAGTCAAAATTGCCTTTAACCACACCTTATTTAACTTCTATGCAGAGTACAGCATGAGAAACACTGGGCTGGAAGAAGCACAAGCTGGAATCAATATTGCTGGGAGAAATATCAATAACCTCAGATATGCAGATGACACCACCCTGATGGCAGAAAGTGAAGAGGAACTAAAAAGCCTCTTGATGAAAGTGAAAGAGGAGAGTGAAAAAGTTGGCTTAAAGCTCAACATTCAGAAAACTAAGATCATGTCATCTGGTACCATCACTTCATGAAAAATAGATAGGGAAACAATGAAAACAGTGTCAGACTTATTTGGGGGTGCTCCAAAATCACTGCAGATGGTGACTGCAGCCATGAAATTTAAAGACGGTTACTCCTTGGAGGGAAAGTTATGACCAATTTAGAGAGCATATTAAAAAGCAGAGACATTATTTTGCCAACAAAGGTCCATCTAGTCAAGGCTATGGTGTTTCCTGTGGTCATGTATGGATGTGAGAGTTGGACTGGAAAGAAAGCTGAGTGCCGAAGAATTGATGCTTTTGAACTGTGGTGTTGGAGAAGACTCGAGAGTCCCTTGGACTGCAAGGAGATCCAACCAGTCCATTCTGAAGGAGATCAGTCCTGGGTGTTCTTTGGAAGAAATGATGCTAAAGCTGAAACTCCAGTACTTTGACCACCTCATGCGAAGAGTTGACTCATTGGAAAAGACTCTGATACTGGGAGGGGTTGGGGACAGGAGGAAAAGGGGACAACAGAGGATGAGATGGCTGGATGGCATCACCGACTCAATGGACGTGGGTTTGAGTAACTCCGGGAGTTGGTGATGGACAGGGAGACCTGGTGTGCTGCGATTCATGGGGTCGCAAAGAGTCGGACACGACTGAGCGACTGAACTGAACACCTTTTAGAAGGATGATGTTATTGAGAGCAAGTTCAAAACAGTATTTGGTGTGGTGCTCTTTGTAATACCACTTAAAATAAGACAGTGATTGTCTAAACTGCATGTACAATCAGACATGAAGTTTACATGTATACAGGACATGTTAACAATACATAGAATTTCCAACTTCCAGTTGACTGCACACTTGGAAATGGTGATTCAAATTATTTCGATAATCAATTATGAGACTTACCCAGATTGACTGTGCTTAAGAAAATTCTTTGTAATTTTCTTATATGTTGGTAGATAAAATACCATTGATTTAGTTCTTCTTTGCACAGTTGCATAAAAGCTGAAAATCACTGCAGAAGCTGAAACATTTTTTAATGATAAATGTTTAAAAGTATAGAAAGTTTTAAAGTTTGTGATATATGATTACTTTTCACTAAGAATTTTCTTAAGGAAGTTTTAAAAGTATTCTCTATTGCTTTATTATACTAGCATTTGATTGATAGTTTTGCCCCTCTGCTTAATTTTGCATATTTTCCCTTTTCTTGCTCAGTAAAGAACATTTTGAAATTTTAGTTACATTATTGGCTTCTTGCACTTGCCTGGGCATTCGAATGTTAGCACTTGGCTTTTGGTGTCTACATTGAACTGAAGTCACTCAGTTGTGTCCAACTCTTTGTGGCCCCCATGGACTGTAGCCTACCATGCTCCTCCATCCATGGGATTTTCCAGGCAAGAGTACTGGAGTGGGTTGCCATTTCCTTCTCCAGAGGATCTTCATGACCCAGGAATCAAACCTGAGTCTCCTGCATTGTAGGCAGATGCTTTACAGTCTGAGCCACCAGGGAAGTCTTGAAGTCTATATTCAGAATTTTGTTTCAGTCATGACATCAACCCCACTTCTCAATTTTCCCAATGTATATTTGGTGACTGTTTTTTTTTTTTTTTACATCTGCTCTTCTGCCTTTCATAATGACCATGGTATTGTGACTTCTGTAGCTCCTGTTACCAACTGTTCATGTTAATTCTGTGTTTCTCCCATGTTGTTAGGACCATGTACATTCCAAATTTAAGAAGTAAAACTATGTTTTTTGATCAGTTAAGTACTTCCCTCAGCAACTTCTCACTGGCATTGGAAAGTGTAAGTAGAGAGAATAATGCCTTCTTAAAGAAGTCCACATCCTAAACCCTAGAACCTGTGAATATATGATCTTATATGCCAAATGGAACTTCATAAGCATTATTACATTAAGCATCTTGAGATAGAAACATTATCCTGTTTTATCCTTATCTGGGCAATCTGAATTTAATCACAGTGGTTGTAAATGCAGAGATATTTTTAAAACTGTGGTAAGTGGAAATGTAATGGCAGAAGCATTTCCAGAGAGATGCTCACTGTGACTTTGAAAGTGGAAAATGAGAACCATGCGCCACTGAATGAGCTTCCCTAGTACCGCAGCTGGTAAAGAATCTGCCTGCGATGCAGGAGACCCTGATTCAATATCTGCGTTGGAAGATCCCCTGGAGAATTTATAGGCTGCCCACTCCAGTATTCTTGAGCCACTGAATGGGGAAAGTCTCTAGAACCTGTAAATGTCAGGGAGATGGATTCTCCCTGAGAGCATGTCCAGGAAGATACCTATCTAAATTCTGTCTTATAGAAGAATAAGATAATAAATTTATGTGGCTTAATGATATAAATTTGTGCTAATTTGTTACATCAAGAGAAAACTGGGAGGAAGTCCAAATGGGATGTGTGTGTGTGTGTGTGTGTGTGTGTGTGTGCATGGTCAACAATTTTTGCATGGCAGTTTATTACTACTTACATAGACAATGAAAGGAAGGTGCCAACTTCCAATGAAAGGAAGGTGCCAACTCCCCGTGATTCCTGTCCCACACACAAAAAGGGAGGAAACACAAACAACAGGAGTTGAATAACTGCAACATCAGATTTTGGATCCCCTGTTGCTGAGAATCCTATTCTAGAGTGCAGATATGTGGTTTTATATTCTGCAGTTGTATTCTGAAATAT
Source organism: Cephalophus harveyi (assembly GCA_006410635.1). Taxonomy (NCBI): domain Eukaryota; kingdom Metazoa; phylum Chordata; class Mammalia; order Artiodactyla; family Bovidae; genus Cephalophus; species Cephalophus harveyi. Next base: position 16,629 of record SJYT01002698.1, on the reverse strand, counting down.
GCAGGACAGAGAGCCACACTGCTCATGAGAACCTGAGAGGTGGTGAGAAACTGCCTTATGACATCCTCACAGATGATACACAAAGTTAAGTGCAAGGTGACCTTTGAGGAGCTCCTCACAGACCTCCCATCTTCTCCTGCTCTGGGAAAATCGCAAGGCCTGCTACCAAGACTCAAACTGTGGTTCATCCTTTGTATGTGTGGTGTATCTTGACACAAGCAAGGCACCCAGAGTGGGCAGAGCTATTGCTCCACACACTAAAGATCAGAGGCAGAAAATCATATTTCTTTGAGACTGCTAACTCTAAGAAGTGATCATGTAAGCCTAGAAATTCTGTCAGCAAGAGATAAGATTTCCGTAGAGTAAAAGTAAGAAAATAAAATTTAACAAGGCCCAGAAATGGAGAAACGAGTCTCCATAATAAACTTATAAAATTACTCATTCCAATGGTAATATAAGCCTATTTCTTCCAGGAGGCAAAGCCATTGATCCTTTATATATAGCTAGTTTTAGTCATATGCCTTCCTCTTAGATCTAAAAATGATCATATTAACATATAAAACTAACATTATATAAAGTGATTGCATCCTCATTGATTACAAAAGTATTAAAACTATTTTCAAAGATGCATTAATTGCTAATAACTTTGAAGTATGCAATTTCTATAGACAATACTTTTAATTAGTGATATCAACTAGTCAGCAATTAAGAGCCATATTTGAATTATCTTTTGAAGTTATAGCCTGTGAATTTAGATAAGTGTTGTAGTATTCAGTTGTACCTTAGATTAAATCTCTTCCCTTGAAATGAGTCAAAATTGCCTTTAACCACACCTTATTTAACTTCTATGCAGAGTACAGCATGAGAAACACTGGGCTGGAAGAAGCACAAGCTGGAATCAATATTGCTGGGAGAAATATCAATAACCTCAGATATGCAGATGACACCACCCTGATGGCAGAAAGTGAAGAGGAACTAAAAAGCCTCTTGATGAAAGTGAAAGAGGAGAGTGAAAAAGTTGGCTTAAAGCTCAACATTCAGAAAACTAAGATCATGTCATCTGGTACCATCACTTCATGAAAAATAGATAGGGAAACAATGAAAACAGTGTCAGACTTATTTGGGGGTGCTCCAAAATCACTGCAGATGGTGACTGCAGCCATGAAATTTAAAGACGGTTACTCCTTGGAGGGAAAGTTATGACCAATTTAGAGAGCATATTAAAAAGCAGAGACATTATTTTGCCAACAAAGGTCCATCTAGTCAAGGCTATGGTGTTTCCTGTGGTCATGTATGGATGTGAGAGTTGGACTGGAAAGAAAGCTGAGTGCCGAAGAATTGATGCTTTTGAACTGTGGTGTTGGAGAAGACTCGAGAGTCCCTTGGACTGCAAGGAGATCCAACCAGTCCATTCTGAAGGAGATCAGTCCTGGGTGTTCTTTGGAAGAAATGATGCTAAAGCTGAAACTCCAGTACTTTGACCACCTCATGCGAAGAGTTGACTCATTGGAAAAGACTCTGATACTGGGAGGGGTTGGGGACAGGAGGAAAAGGGGACAACAGAGGATGAGATGGCTGGATGGCATCACCGACTCAATGGACGTGGGTTTGAGTAACTCCGGGAGTTGGTGATGGACAGGGAGACCTGGTGTGCTGCGATTCATGGGGTCGCAAAGAGTCGGACACGACTGAGCGACTGAACTGAACACCTTTTAGAAGGATGATGTTATTGAGAGCAAGTTCAAAACAGTATTTGGTGTGGTGCTCTTTGTAATACCACTTAAAATAAGACAGTGATTGTCTAAACTGCATGTACAATCAGACATGAAGTTTACATGTATACAGGACATGTTAACAATACATAGAATTTCCAACTTCCAGTTGACTGCACACTTGGAAATGGTGATTCAAATTATTTCGATAATCAATTATGAGACTTACCCAGATTGACTGTGCTTAAGAAAATTCTTTGTAATTTTCTTATATGTTGGTAGATAAAATACCATTGATTTAGTTCTTCTTTGCACAGTTGCATAAAAGCTGAAAATCACTGCAGAAGCTGAAACATTTTTTAATGATAAATGTTTAAAAGTATAGAAAGTTTTAAAGTTTGTGATATATGATTACTTTTCACTAAGAATTTTCTTAAGGAAGTTTTAAAAGTATTCTCTATTGCTTTATTATACTAGCATTTGATTGATAGTTTTGCCCCTCTGCTTAATTTTGCATATTTTCCCTTTTCTTGCTCAGTAAAGAACATTTTGAAATTTTAGTTACATTATTGGCTTCTTGCACTTGCCTGGGCATTCGAATGTTAGCACTTGGCTTTTGGTGTCTACATTGAACTGAAGTCACTCAGTTGTGTCCAACTCTTTGTGGCCCCCATGGACTGTAGCCTACCATGCTCCTCCATCCATGGGATTTTCCAGGCAAGAGTACTGGAGTGGGTTGCCATTTCCTTCTCCAGAGGATCTTCATGACCCAGGAATCAAACCTGAGTCTCCTGCATTGTAGGCAGATGCTTTACAGTCTGAGCCACCAGGGAAGTCTTGAAGTCTATATTCAGAATTTTGTTTCAGTCATGACATCAACCCCACTTCTCAATTTTCCCAATGTATATTTGGTGACTGTTTTTTTTTTTTTTTCTTTTTCTCCTAGGATTGTATATTTTTATGGATATGATTTAATCAGAATGTGTTTGTAGTAAGAGTATTGCTCATCCTCATCATCTTATTCTTTCATTTATAAGAAGTCAATAACCAAATTCTATGTATGCTTTGTGAGTCAATTTGCTCATCCTCATCATCTCATTCTTTTATTTATAAGAAGTCAATAACCAAATTCTATGTATGCTTTGTGAGTCAATTTCTAGGCAGGTTGATAAGAAGTCAAAGTTCCCCCAGGAGCAGAAAGGGGTCTAGGGTTCTCAAAGAGGGTAGAAGGACAAATGTCTTTTTTTCTCTGCATTCCTTAGTCTCAGTCACATAAAACATTTTTTTTCTTTAAGCCCAGAGCTGATGATTACACAACAAACAACTCAGTTTAAACTCTGTACTAAGTATTATAGAACAACAATGTATCCTGCTTAAGAACAGTTTCTCCTTGATGAAAACCTTCTGATAAATCCCGTTATCTTAAAATTTATATTATGGGAGTGGGTCTGATAAGATCTTTCTATTGTTAAGTTCTGATCCTGTTATCTTAAAATGTAAATTGTAGGAGTGGGTCTGGTAAAATTTTTGTAACCCTGAGACATTCTTCTGATTTATTGTAATAACCAATTAAAAAAGTATACAATTCCCTTGCTTAGACTACCAAGAGGGACACTCTCTGTCCCCCTTCTGATGTCTGTGTCAGAAGCTTTCCCTGTCCCTTTTCATACTTTAATAAAACTCTGCTATACAGAAGCTCTTGAGTAATCAAGCCTGGTCCCTGGTCTCTGTTCCCAAAGCTAAATCTTCTTCTTTGGAGATCATGAATCCAACACAGTTCACCATAAGCTATCAATTTAAAGAATTCCCCCATTATAATTGACAGGACAAGGGCCTGAAATTAAATAATAGCAAAGTAATTTAGAAGTATGTAGGATTGCATCTTCAAAATGTCACTGGTGGTTTAGTCGCTAAGTCGTGTCCGACTCTTGCGACCCCATGGACTGTAGCCCACCAGGCTCCTCTGTCCATGGGATTTTCCAGGCAAGAATACTGGAGTGGATTGCCATTTCCTTCTCCAGGGGATCTTCCCAACCCAGGAGTCGAACCCAAGTCTCCTGCATTGCAGGCAGATTCTTTACCAACTGCAACAATAATTTTGTGTTGAGAACTGATACATTCTGTTGTTCACAAAGAAATAAAATGTTACTACATGTCTGAGCTTTTCTCTATGACTCTGAAGAAAACAAGTAAATATCCCAATCACTTTTCATCTGTCTGCTTTGTGTGTGCTCAGTAACTTATGTCTGAATCTTTGTGACTTCATGGACTGTTGACTTTGACCTGAGAACATGACTTTTCCCCATTACAAAGGTGGACTAGATACGAACTTCTGGATATCTGAGTGTAATACAAACTGCTGTTTTTGAGCTACTTGTATGTAATTCTTTCATAGCAATTCAAACCACTACTGTTATATATTTACTCAGTACTTATGAGGGTTTGCAAGTTCTTTGAACTACAGAATGAGAAAATTGTATCCAAAAGAACCTGAAAATGGCGTCAAGTTGGAATTATCAGAAATATAGTACACCAGCCAAAGACGAAACACTGAAGACTTTAATAGAGTTGATTATATGTCTATATTCATGCTTCTTTAACAGCTTAACATTTTTTAAAAATTGGTAATGATGACAGTATGTATATTTTCACACTGAGAACATTTCTGCTAACAACAACCATAAAAAATTATAACAGAAAAATGTGTATTTCCTTCTAGTTTCTAGACCAGATGCAGATACATAAGAGGGAAAAAGAAAACTCTAAATATAATGATAAATTATATTTGAAGTATTAGTAAAACATGATTGGTGTACCTCAATTGGGGTTTATTCTATTACAGATTTATGCAGTTTAAATGTTATGATATAATTGTCCTTCCAATATTAATATTTTATTTTTATTCATCAATAAGTGGAGAGTTGAATTAAAAGAAAAAATCAAGATGGAAATTAGTTCAGTTCAATTCAGTTGCTCAGTCGTGTCTGACTCTTTGTGACCCCATGGACCGCAACACACAAGCCTTCCCGGTCCATCATCAACTCCTGGAGTTTACTCAAACTCATGTCCATTGAGTTGGTGATGCCATCTAACCATCTCATTCTCTGGAGTCCCCTTCTCTTCCTTCCTTCAATCTTTCCCAGCATCAGGGTGTTTTCAAAAGTGTCAGTTCTTCGCATGAGGTGGCCCAAGTATTGGAGCTTCAGATTCAGTATCAGTCTTTCCAATGAATATTCAGGACAGATTTCCTTTAGGATGGACTGATTGGATCTCCTTGCAGTCCAAGGGACTCTCAAGAGTTTTCTCCAACACCACAGTTCAAGGCATCAAGTCTTCGGTGCTCAGTTTTCTTTATAGTCCAACTCTCACATCCATACGTATGACTGGAAAAAACATAGCATTGACTAGATGGAACTTTGTTGGCAAAGAAATGTCTCTGCTTTTAATATGCTGTCTCGGTTGGTCATAACTTTTCTCCCAAGGAGTAAGTGTCTTTTAATTTCATGGCTGCAATCACCATCTGCAGTGATTTTGGAGCCCCCAAAATAAAATCTGTCACTGTTTCCACTGTTTCCCCATCTATTTGCCATGAAGTGATGGAACCTGATGCTATGATCTTAGTTTTCTGAATGTTGAGCTTTAAGCCAAATTTTTCACTCTCCACTTTCACTTTCATCAAGAGGCTCTTTAGTTCTTTGCTTTCTGCCATAAGGGTGGTGTCATCTGCATATCTGAGGTTATTGATATTTCATCCAGTGATGTTGATTCCAGTTTGTACTTCATCCAGCCCAGCATTTCTCATGATGTACTCTGCATATAAGCTAAATAAGCAGAGTGACAATATACAGCCTGACATACTCCTTTCCTGATTTGGAACCAGTATGTTGTTCCATGTCCAGGTCTAGTTGTTGCTTCTTGACCTGCAAACAGATTTATCAAGAGGCAGGTCAGATGGTCTGGTATTTCCATCTCTTTCAGAATTTTCCACAGTTTATTGTTATCCACATAGTCAAATGCTTTGGCATAGCCAATAAAGCAGAAGTAGATGCTTTTCTGGAACTTTCTTGCTATTTCAATGATCCAACAGATGTTGACAATTTGATCTCTGGTTCCTTTGGCTTTTCTAAAACCAGCTTGAACATCTGGAGTTTCATGGTTCACTTACTGTTGAAGCCTGGCTTGGAGAATTTTGAGCATTACTTTACTAGTGTGTGAGATGAGTGCAATTATGTGGTGGATTGAACATTCTTTGGCATTGCCTTTCTTTGGAATTGGAATGAAAACTGACTTTTCCAGTCTTTTGGTCACTGCTGAGTTTTCCAAATTTGCTGGCATATTGAGTGCAGCACTTTTACAACATCTTTTAGGATTTGAAATAGTCAACTGGAATCCCATCATCTCCACAGCATTGTTCGTAGTGATGTTTCCCAAGGCCCACTTGACTTCACATTCCAGGATATCTGGCTCTAGGCGAGTGATCATACCATCATAATTCTGGGTCATGAAGATCTTTTTGGTAAAGGTTTTCTGTGTATTCTTGCCACCTCTTCTTAATATCTTCTGCTTCTGTTAGGTCCACACCATTCTGTCCTTTATTGTGCCCATCTTTGCATGAAATGTTCCCTTGGTATCTCTAATTTTCTTGAATTGATCTCTAGTCTTTCCCATTCTATTGTTTTCCTCTATGTTTTTGCACTGATCACTGAGGAAGGCTTTCTTATCTCATCTTGCTATTCTTTGGAACTCTGGATTCAGATGCTTATATCTCTCCTTTTCATTATACGGGACTGGAATAGAAAATTAGGAAGTCAAGAAACACCTGGAGTAACATTCAAATTTGGCCTTGGAGTACAGCATAAAGCAGGACAAAGGCTAATAGAGTTTTGCAAGAGAATGCACTGGTCATAGCAAACATCCTCTTCCAACAACACAAGAGAAGACTCTACACATGGACATTACCAGATGGTCAAGATAGGAATAGCAAAATACATATTTCTAGGTACCAAACATGGAGAAGGATATGGCAACCCACTCCAATATTCTTGCCTGGAGAATCCATTGAATGGAGGAACATGGCAGGATACAGTCCATGGGGTTGCAAGAGTCAGACACGACTGAGTGATTAACACACACAAATGCCAAACAAAAAGTGTTATGTTGGACAAAATTTATATGAAAAATAATTAATTAAATATGCCTTCTATTGAGGACTAGTCAGTGTGAACATTGAAAACTTCATCCTTTAAATGTTTTATACACTATTACTTTAAAAGGTAATCTTAAAGTTATTTAAAATTGGAGAAATGTATTAAGCACTAATTTGCAAAATAGAATTAAATTGACATGGTTTCTGAATTTCTATCACTTATTCCTAAATTTAACTAGTTCCACAGTCCTTATTATATAGTTAAATGGATGTGTTCTCACAGCATCACATTTTATGACTGATGACATTTCATTTGTGTTCACTAAAATTTCTGTTGTTCCCTCTAAGTTCCCTAAAAAGGGCTGATTCTTGTATTTGTGCTGTACATAAAATTATTTCCTTAAAATCACTGAATGGATAGGTTGTCATTTCATTTCACAATGAGTATGTTAGGTTCATCTATGTCAAGGTAAAACATAAAAGAGACAATATTATAGTGTTTATGTGGTAAATAATTTAAAGTGTATCAATGTAGAAAAATCCTATTTAAAAAACACAGGAAAACAGTGATATTTTAGGACAACATAAGATGAGAGGAACATTACTGCCCCCAAGTGCCTGACTGGAGATTATTGATGATAATGCCTCCTGGGGATAAGAAGTCACTGTTCAGCTCCACCTTGTTTATAGTTATGCAGAATTATTTCATTATACCATTTCTTACCATTGTCAGGATTTGGTGAATTAGTAAGTCTTATTGTATAATACTGACAGCTCTAACATGGATTTTTTTTAATTGTTATCTAATTTTTATTATGGGAACATTAAAGATAAAAATCAGCACCTTGTCATTCTGAATTCACCAGTGTCCTATTTGCCCACATCTGTTGTTTTAAGGAAAAAAATCTACAAAATAAATACTGAGATCCAATCTCACCTTCATCACTGAAAGCTTGACCCTCTGAAGGTTATGTAAATAGAACAGACCCATTTTAAAATTATATTTAATTCTATATCACAATTATATGATAAATGTAATATGATTATCATTTGGTTGTTTAAAGCAATCATTCTTAGCAAATAGGTCACCATTAATGGAAGTTTTCTACCTCCTGATCTCCAACATGAATGTATGACATGAGTGTTGGACATATGTTCTAATTATATGGCTGTCTACTCCCATTGACGTCTTGTTTAATCATAATTTAGTAACTTTAGGAGTACAAGTTTTTATAGTACTTGTAGAAGAGACTAAAGGAGAAGGCAATGGCATCTGACTCCAGTACTCTTGCCTGGAAAATCCCACGGACGGAGGAGCCTGGTAGGCTGCAGTCCATGGGGTCACAAAGAGTCGGACAGGACTGAGCGACTTCATTTTTACTTTTCACTTTCATGCACTGGAGAAGGAAATGGCAACCCACTCCAATGTTCTTGCCTGGAGAATCCCAGGGACGGCAGAGCCTAGTGGGCTGCCGTTTATGGGGTCGCACGGAGTCAGACACGACTGAAGTGACTTAGCAGCAGCAGCAGCAGCAGCGATATGACTTACTGTGTATTGTATTAACACACATAAATGGAACAAAAGACCTCTAAATGTTATGAAAAATCATCTTTTAAGTTTAAGACAAACTGTCATTTTGTGGCTTCAGACATAACATGGTATAAAATAGAAATTCTTACTTATGAAAACTTCTTACTAGCAATTTATCCTGAAATGTAAACAGGTTCCTAGAGCTAACTTAGATTTTACAGAGAGTAGAACATGTTAAATGATACCATGAGAAGACAATTAAACAAATCAAGAACCTATTATCGATTCCACATGAAAACTGACTTGATTCCTTCACAAAATCAATGTTGTTTTTTCGGAAAAATATTGGGTTCATTGTTCAATGTTTAGAATGACTTAAAAAGCATAGCAAAAATATGTAACAAGGAAGGCTTGATTAAATCTCAATTTGAAGAAGAAAGTAGCTATGACCTATTTTTGAGACATCTGATTATAAACTATGCATTTTGGAATTGTTGTTTTTAATCTTAGAAAAGATAATGGTATTGTTCCTCTGCTGTCTCTTATACACATCTAGATGTGTATAAGAGACAGTATTAACATATAAAACTAACATTATATAAAGTGATTGCATCCTCATTGATTACAAAAGTATTAAAACTATTTTCAAAGATGCATTAATTGCTAATAACTTTGAAGTATGCAATTTCTATAGACAATACTTTTAATTAGTGATATCAACTAGTCAGCAATTAAGAGCCATATTTGAATTATCTTTTGAAGTTATAGCCTGTGAATTTAGATAAGTGTTGTAGTATTCAGTTGTACCTTAGATTAAATCTCTTCCCTTGAAATGAGTCAAAATTGCCTTTAACCACACCTTATTTAACTTCTATGCAGAGTACAGCATGAGAAACACTGGGCTGGAAGAAGCACAAGCTGGAATCAATATTGCTGGGAGAAATATCAATAACCTCAGATATGCAGATGACACCACCCTGATGGCAGAAAGTGAAGAGGAACTAAAAAGCCTCTTGATGAAAGTGAAAGAGGAGAGTGAAAAAGTTGGCTTAAAGCTCAACATTCAGAAAACTAAGATCATGTCATCTGGTACCATCACTTCATGAAAAATAGATAGGGAAACAATGAAAACAGTGTCAGACTTATTTGGGGGTGCTCCAAAATCACTGCAGATGGTGACTGCAGCCATGAAATTTAAAGACGGTTACTCCTTGGAGGGAAAGTTATGACCAATTTAGAGAGCATATTAAAAAGCAGAGACATTATTTTGCCAACAAAGGTCCATCTAGTCAAGGCTATGGTGTTTCCTGTGGTCATGTATGGATGTGAGAGTTGGACTGGAAAGAAAGCTGAGTGCCGAAGAATTGATGCTTTTGAACTGTGGTGTTGGAGAAGACTCGAGAGTCCCTTGGACTGCAAGGAGATCCAACCAGTCCATTCTGAAGGAGATCAGTCCTGGGTGTTCTTTGGAAGAAATGATGCTAAAGCTGAAACTCCAGTACTTTGACCACCTCATGCGAAGAGTTGACTCATTGGAAAAGACTCTGATACTGGGAGGGGTTGGGGACAGGAGGAAAAGGGGACAACAGAGGATGAGATGGCTGGATGGCATCACCGACTCAATGGACGTGGGTTTGAGTAACTCCGGGAGTTGGTGATGGACAGGGAGACCTGGTGTGCTGCGATTCATGGGGTCGCAAAGAGTCGGACACGACTGAGCGACTGAACTGAACACCTTTTAGAAGGATGATGTTATTGAGAGCAAGTTCAAAACAGTATTTGGTGTGGTGCTCTTTGTAATACCACTTAAAATAAGACAGTGATTGTCTAAACTGCATGTACAATCAGACATGAAGTTTACATGTATACAGGACATGTTAACAATACATAGAATTTCCAACTTCCAGTTGACTGCACACTTGGAAATGGTGATTCAAATTATTTCGATAATCAATTATGAGACTTACCCAGATTGACTGTGCTTAAGAAAATTCTTTGTAATTTTCTTATATGTTGGTAGATAAAATACCATTGATTTAGTTCTTCTTTGCACAGTTGCATAAAAGCTGAAAATCACTGCAGAAGCTGAAACATTTTTTAATGATAAATGTTTAAAAGTATAGAAAGTTTTAAAGTTTGTGATATATGATTACTTTTCACTAAGAATTTTCTTAAGGAAGTTTTAAAAGTATTCTCTATTGCTTTATTATACTAGCATTTGATTGATAGTTTTGCCCCTCTGCTTAATTTTGCATATTTTCCCTTTTCTTGCTCAGTAAAGAACATTTTGAAATTTTAGTTACATTATTGGCTTCTTGCACTTGCCTGGGCATTCGAATGTTAGCACTTGGCTTTTGGTGTCTACATTGAACTGAAGTCACTCAGTTGTGTCCAACTCTTTGTGGCCCCCATGGACTGTAGCCTACCATGCTCCTCCATCCATGGGATTTTCCAGGCAAGAGTACTNTGTTTTTAATCTGAGAAAAGATAATGGTTGTTTTCCTCTGTAAGAGAAAGTTTTAGAGAGAGAGAGCATGTAAATGTGACAAAATATTATCAAATTTCTGTATGTTTAAGCATTTTTAAATGAAAAATATTAAAAATAATTTTTACTATTTCAGATATTTGACTTGGAATTTATGGCTTTAATTTTTCTGTGGAAATGAAATTCAGATGTATCATTTAAGCCTGCAGGATCAAAACCTATCTCAATAGACCAGTGAAGATAGGTTCACAATGCAAAGGATGCTAAGTTTTTTCTCATATTTTATGTGAATGAAAGTGAAATGCATTCAAGTAATCAGAATATGATTTTAATAAATTAATATGTTCTGCATTGACAGAACAATTGATTAATAATATTTTCAACAACTCAGATTTTCAAAATCAAATACAAAATTGTTCTTAAAAACTTCTTAATATTGTCACAGTTACTTAGTTATTTATAAGCATAATGCTATTT
>SJYT01002695.1:0-11593 GCA_006410635.1 Cephalophus harveyi | reverse complement strand
GCCTTCCTGAATCCCCTCCCTCCTCCCTCCCCTCCCCATCCCTCTGGGTTGTCCCAGCGCACCAGCTTTGGGTGCCCTGCTTCATGCATCAAATTTGCACTGGTCATCTGTTTTATTTATGGCAATGCACATGCCTCAATGCTATTCTCTCAAATCATCCCACCCTCGCCTTCTCCCACTGAGTCCAAAACTCTGTTCTTTACATCTGCATCTCCTTTGCTGCCTTGCGTGTAGGATCGTCGGTACTGTCATTCTAAATTCCATATATCTGCATTAATATACAGTATTTGTCTTTCTCTGTATAATAGGCTCCAGGTTCATCCACCTTATGAGAGCTGACTCAAGTGTGTTCCTTTTTATAGCTGAGTAATATTCCATCATGTATACGTACCACAACTTCCTTATCCATTCACCTGCTCATGAACATCTAGGTTGCTTCCATGTCCTAGCTATTGTAAATAGTGTGCACTTAATTTCTAATCTAAAGGCAACGCTGATCTGGCAGGTGGTACCAGTCCACAACCTGGAGGTTAGGACCCCTGCTCTATAATACCTGATGATCGAATAAACAGGTGAAGAGTTAAAAAAACAAAACAAAACTCATACACGATTTTTTGGTGGGGAGTAACACAAATAAATAATTGTAAATTTTACTAAATTTCATATTTTATCAAAATGCCTTCAGTTTTATACAAAAATTAAACTTTTCCTGAAAGTCTATATTTATATCTTCTCTCTGATTTTAAAGTAGCAAAGCTCCTCTGATTTAATCACACCTTACAGGGTGTGTGAAATGCTTTACTCAGCCCTTAGTTTAGTAATGCCTCCATTCAATTGGTCAAAAATGTATTTAAATCGGTAAGAACGTACTTCTGCCAATTCATTCCAGGAAAACATTTCCATCTGCCCAAATCCCACCTCCACTCCAGGCTGACCCTTCCCAGGCTTCTCCAAGATGACGGCCTCCCCCCGCCACCTCCATGGAACCCGGTCATCACAGGGCTGCACGATCCTCCATATACTAGAAATAAAATAAAACATAACTAATACAGAGGATGAGATGGTTGGATGACATCACCGACTCAATGGACATGGGTTTGGGTGGACTCTGGGAGTTGGTGATGGACAGGGAGGCCTGGCGTGCTGCAGTTCATGGGGTCGCAAAGAGTTGGACATGTCTAAGTGACTGAACTGAACTGAACTGAATACCAGTAATTTCTGCTTAAATGATCATTTAAGTTAGCTTCATAAAACAGAAAGAGTCTCAAGTGGCAATCGGCCAAGGATAAATAAATCACTTCAAGTATATCCTAAATTGAAAAGTATTAAATAAATAATGAACTTTATTTAAAGTTCCCCAGTGAAGAGATCAGTGGGTATATGAATATGCTTAATGAATTTTTTAAAAGAAAGAAATGTGCATTTAATGTGTTAAATCAGAAATTTTTAGGTAACTATAATTCAACATATTCCATACAACATATTGCTGAATTTTTAAGTTCTAAATGTAAAAATTATCTGCTCTAATTCTAATCACTTTACAAAATTGATCAATTAATTCTGTATAGAAATCTAAGATAAAGGTGTTGCTGTAATTACTTAACTCATTTAATATTTTCAAAATTCTTTTAAAATCTTTTAGTAGTTTGGTTTTTTAAATGAGAAAGGATACTATTATATCACTTAATCAAAAGGAGCTTTAAAATAAAGCCAGTACTTACATTACTTAATATAGTGAGGTATATATGTGTATATAATATACCTGAAGTATCAGTCACTCAGTCGTGTCCCACTCTTTGTGACCTCTTGGACTATAGCCCACCAGGCTTCCCTGTCCATGGACTTCTCCAGTCAAGAACACTGAAGTGGGTTGCCATTCCCTTCTCCAGGGGATTTTCCTGACCCAGGGCTTGAACCAAGGTCTCCTGCATTACAGGCAGATTCTTTACCATCTTAGTCACTAGGGAGGTCCCCATGATATACTTAAAATACCACGCTAAACAACCTTTTAAAAGATTTCCCAATAATTTCAAAATTTTTTAAATTTCCATTTATAAAAAGCTTTGATTTAAACATTAAAAACAGAAACATCTAGACACTTTAGATTTAATTCATATAGATATTTAAATATGTTATCTATGTGTTTCTTCTAGGAATTTTAAAAGCAAAGAAGCAGGTGTTCCAGAAAAAACGTACAAGTTCAGAGAAGGCATCTTACATAATTTTAAAAGGAAGAAAGAAGAAAGAAGTCTAAGACACTATTTTAGTGTAGAAAGAGAAAAAAGTATATGTATTCAGTTCCTGTGAGGACTAAGGCTCCTGACCATGATGCGAAGAGGGAGCTTTCTTTTTAGAGGAAAAAAAGCTGATTTCCATATAACTTCCACCTCCCATATCTTTTAACATATACACAAATCCACATAGATACACGCATCAATGCTGACTTTGACATATCTGAAATGAATTCCTAAATTCCATAATACTATGTTGAAACATAAATTACAATCCCCAAACAACATACTGTTTTACTTGGCGGCACTCTTATCTGCCACCAGAGACTTTTGTGGTACCATTTTTTTTTTTCCTAGGATTGCTAAACAAAGAATATTTCTGGCTCACAATCAATTTATCAGCCAGTATGAGACTACCAAAAACCTCAAAAACTCTGATTTGCAAAAAGAATAAACCAGTGGTAACTATGTGTTACAAATCCTTCACTGGACAAAATTATGGTTTGTAGAGCTCCTTTAGACAGGGAGCACTTTGAGTGTATTTCAAAGAGATCTCAAATTACCAAAACTAAATCTGCCATAAAATTATAGTAGTATATTGCCCCCTCCAACTCTTCATTAACACCAGTCAGTGGCAAATGGGTGACCATATATGACATGTTTTTGAAAGCTTACGCAAGCAAAGAGATCTTAATAGTCAATTGTTTGGTACACTGATAAAAAGGCTCTTGCAGTTGTCAAGTGTTTTTATACAAATACATTCATTTCCTAGAACTTGGTAAATGCTTGTTTTGAAAGTAATCGTACAGTCTTTTCACGTGTCTTTTATCACTATTGAATGGGAGAGCAATTTATGACAACACAGACTTCATTGACCTTGAAGGTTTTTCTCAAAGTTGTGATTTTGGCATTACTTCTGCCACCTCACATATCCTTTAACATATACACAAACCCACAGATATACACACACCAATGTTAACTTTGATACATCTGAAGTGAATTTCTTAAATCCCATTATAGTATGTAGAAATAGAAATTATAACTCCCAAACAACATATGGTTATAATCTTCATTCATGGAAAATAGGGCCAGAGAGTTGCTCAAATACTTTGCTGTAAGAAATTCTCAATAATTAGTTTATTATTATCTTCCTTATGAGGATGGGAAAAACTTCTCTCAATGTTTGCATATTGCTCAGTAAAAATGTCAACTGTTGCTGTGTTTCAGCAATACTTGGCTTAACGGAGAACACCCAAATGGAAATGTTGACTACAGCTGTACTTTCCCTCAAGAGACTCCTAGCATATCCTACATAAAGACAAGTTATCTGAAGTTCTCTGGTTACATATTTTAAGGATGATTTAAAATTGACTGACAGGGTAAGTTTTTCTCACCTGAGGTTGAAGAAAGGTCATTTACTTAACCTATCTGGCATGCAGCAACAGCCCCCAAACAGAGTTATGTCATCTACCTAAAAGGGTTTTTTTTTTTTCGTCTTGGTAATACTTTGCCAAATGTTGAATAACAAAGAAATCCATTTGGGGAAAAATAACAAAAGAAATAATTTACAACCAGGTTACTAATATCTTTTACATACAAATACATCTCACAAACAGAAAAAAGGAACATACCAGGTTAGTCATGACATGTAGAAATACATCTGCTAAACAATCATATACAAATGCTCGCCACCAATGCAAATTAAAATAAATGATAACAATTATTCATATCTCAAATTGGTGCTATTTAAAAATAACTAATTCCAGGATGGGCAATAGGTGGTCCGATACAGATCATATATCATGTATAGTTTATACTAATATCATGGCTTATATAGAAGCATAAACTTGCACGGTCTTTCTGAAGAACAATTCGGCACATATAGATCAAATGCCTTTTTAAATGTTCATATCTTTCTACTTAATTTTACACCTCTGGATTTATTTTTTAAAATAGGGATAGGCAAAAGATTAAAAGTACTTTCATCACAGTGTCACATATAATAGCAAGAAAAAGAGGAATAGTCTAAAATCCTAGTAATAGCGGACTGGTGTAGGCATAAAATAGAAGTGAATGCAGCTACTTAGAAAGCAGCTGTGAAAGAATATTTAGTGACATGAGAAAATGTTACCGTTTAATGCTCAGTGAAAAAATAAGCAGGTTACAAAACAGAATAATCGTTACAATCCTAATTTTATGCCTCTCAGCTTTGTATCTCTGCTTGTTCGTGTATGTGCATATATGCATGGACACAACAGTAGAACTGCTGACATGCAAACAAATGGTATCAGTGCCTAACTCTATGGGGTAAAATAATGGGTAACTTTTTCATTTTTGACTGCACCAGGTGGCTTGTGGAAATCTCAGTTCCCCGACCAGAGTTTGAACCCAGAGCCATAGCAGTCAAAGCCCCAAATCCTAGACTACAAGGGAACTCCCAATAATGGGTAGTTTCTAAAATACTGTCACCTTTGTGGTTTTTTTGAACAAATATAATTCAAGAAACAATGGGGGAAGGGGAATAGAGTCACTCACAAAAATAAAACTGGATAACCTCTTATACTAGTGATAATGTTTTGAATAACTAGAATAAAGCTGCTCAGAATAATGAAAATAATGTTCCTATAAGAGGCTTAAAATAGACTCTACCCACAGAAATGAATAGAGTGGCATCAACTTCTCAACCTGGCGAAAGCAGGCGAGTGAGCAATGATGGGTAATCTACGCATATGAGTGCACGCTCAGTCGTGTCCAACTCTTTGCAACCCCATCAGGGACTGTAACCCTCCAGGCTCCTCTGTCCATGGGATTTTCCAAGCAAAAATACTGGAGTGGGTTGCCATTTCCTCCTCCAGGAGATCTTCCTGATCCAGGGACTGAACCCACATCTCTTATGTCTCCTGCCTTGGGAGGCAGATTCCTTACCACTGAGACATCTGGGAAGACCCAGGTAACCTAATCCCATTCTATTTTGATACTCTTTCTACCCCACTACTTGGATCCCAGGATAAGAGTCAAATCAGACCTCAGATGAACCAGAGGCTTCAATGAAGAAGATCCTGTCATAGCAAAATACGAGATTCACCGTGATCTTTGTACAGATATAAAACCCAGATACTAGCCCTAGTGATTCCTCAGCAGTCTTTCAGGCAAAAAACTGTCCATTTCTCGAGACAATTATCAAAATTGTTTTTATATCAACAGCAAAATTGTGTGGCATATTTTATAATAAGTAAGACATACTAGTTCCCATAATCTAAGTTTCGATTGCCTGTATTTTAAAGGTTATCATTTGCTACCGGTTCACTGAGCTTGTAAGTAGACTTAATGGGTAACAGTTAAGTTCATTATTCTGCACGTGATGCTATAACTTCCTGAATAAACAAATATCAATTTACTAATATTTATTGAGCATCTTCCATGTTCCACGAATGACGTCAAGTACTGAAAGACAGTATTTTTAAATATGGGCAAATCAGTCCCCAGATCATACATAAGATAAGGCAACTCTCTTTTCCCCAAATTTAGTCTAAAGATGACTAATGAAAATTGATGAATACAAATAACTAGCTAACCCTTACATTTGTCTCATTAGTTTGTTCTCTAACTGGGAGCATTTCATTACTTTATAGTACCATTTTTAGTAAGTTTGGCCTTTTTTAGTGCAGTAAAATATACAAGTGAGAGTTGGACTATAAAGAAAACTGAGTGCCAAAGAATTGATGCTTTTGAACTGTGGTGTTGGAGAAGACTCTTGAAAGTCCCTTGGACTGCAAGGAGAGCCAACCAGTCCATCCTAAAGGAGACCAGTCTTGGGTGTTCATTGGAAGGACTGATGTTGAAGCTGAAGCTCTAATACTTTGGTCACCTCATGAGAAGAGCTGACTCATTTGAAAAGACCCTAATGCTGGGAAAGATTGAAGGCAGGAGGAGAAGGGGACGACAGAGGATGAGATGGTTGGATGGCATCACCGACTTGATGCACATGGGTTTGGGTAGACTCTGGGAGTTGGTGATGGACAGGGAGGCCTGGCATGCTGTGGTTCATGGGGTCACAAAGAGTGGGACACGATTGAGTGACTGAACTGGACTGAAAATATACATAATATAAATGTATCATTTGAAATTGTTTTTAGGTACACAGTTCAGCTGCATTAAATACACTGTCATGCAACCATCACCACCATTCATCTTGAGAACTTTTTCACCTTCAAAAACTGAGACTCTGTATCCTTTACACAATTTTCCCCATTCTCCTCCACACTCACCCACTTCTGGCAACACCATTCTATTTTCTATCTTTATTAAGATTATTCCAGGTCCCTCGGGTAAGTGGAATAGTACCATATTTGTCCTTTTGCGTCTGGCTTATTTCACTTAGCATAATGCCTTCAAGATTCATCCATGCTGTAGCATGTGTCAGAAATTCATTCCTTTTTAATGCTGAGTAATATTTCATTGCATGTATATACCACACTTTGTGTATCCATTCACCCATCGATGGACATTTGGGTTACTTACATCTTTCAGCTATTGTGAACATCGTTGTTATGAACATTGGTGTACAAATATCCACTCAAATGGTTGCTTTCAAACTTTGAGACTATACCCAGAAGTGGAACTGCTAGACAAGTTTTGCTTTTAAAAATTCCAACTTGCAATAAACATGTCTCTTAATTTTCTTAAAATCAAGACCATCAAATTCTGTCTCTGAACTTTTAATGGCAAAACAGCTATTTTATTCCCTTTCATTGTATGCTTTAAAAGCCCAAGTTAAAAATACAAGTACTTCTCATACCTGTGAGGGGAAGGTGAATCTCCCGATAATGCCAGGGTTAGCCAAGTTCCCTCTAGCAAAGTGGATCACTCTTCACCAGAGATATCTATAAATATTCTTCCTGTTTCCCACATCTCCCGGCTTCTGCCCTTGAGTGTCACCCATCAGGGCACTTAACCACCAAACCATGATGTTCTTGTAGTTGATATGTTCCCCTCTCACTATTAACACATTCTCACCTCACACTTCCTGGTAACACATACTTACTTTAACCACGCCACCACAATGCTCACGGTTCTAGTGTTAAAATAACAATCACTTAATTGGAAGAATTCCAACCAAATGCAATAAAAACAAAGCAGTATGCTTCAGATAAACCATGAGCCTCTGAACACAGTATCTGATTTCATACCATCATAAAAACCAGATGTAACACAACTGGCCCATAATACAGACATTATCATCTGTTACTCAGTAGGGTTACAAATGAATTCCACCTTATCTAAAAAAAATTACTTTGTGGGGATTCCACTCACATTAACATGTCAGTAGTTTTTAAAAATTATATAAACACAAACAAGGCATTGCATTGCTGTTATGAGTAGAGGAATATTCCAGAGATGCAACGTCACCATTTTTGAAATCCTAACTGTGAATAACTGACCACTTGAAAAGAGAAATGTAGTTCCTATCAAAAAGAAAGAGAGTTATTAGGCCTTGAGTACGATCCATAACTTTAAGACACCAGTAGCATGATGAAGTTATTAAAGTCTTTCTGACAAAGCAAAGACCATAATAACTCACTGCCACCTTCATCAAAGCTAGTGAGTTATGGAGTATATGAAGGGTAATTACCCTTTAAGTGAAGTATGTGGGCAGTTTCTTCTTATAAATTTTTATCTTTAACACATAAATTGCCACATTTTGTTAACAAACAATTCAGTGTAGGCTGAATTATGTGACTAAATTATAAAAGAAAATTACTTCAAATCTGTTCGTTTCTCATCTACGACATCAAACATATAATTTCTGTTACTGAGGTCCAGTGATTTGGTTGAAGGCAATCAGAACTGTAGAAGTACAGATTAACGGAAATAGGACTTCCCTCAAGTATTTTTCTAGTGAGAAGGAGCAAAAGGTTTTTCACAGATGTGATATAATTTTATTTCTTAAATAAAAAACTAATGTATCTATTTTGTCTACTGTCAACAATGATAGTGGGAGCCCTGAAATGCCTGTACATGTATCATTTAATAAATCCTGTTAAATCAAGACAGAGAATTACAGTTTCTTAGATAGGGAGCTATAAATTGATACTGGAAATATCCAGTATTTCTTGAGAATATCCAAGATGGGTATTTACCTGTGTCAAGACATTTCCATTCATTCATCAAAGAAATCCACACCTCAAAAAGAGCTACTGGCCCCCGCAACAGTATCATGACATATGGGCTTCCTTGCTGAAAGCTGCACAATAGTTCCCTTCCAGGGGTAAAGCTGGTTGGGGTCTTTAGACCATAAAATGGCATATTTTCAATGTCTTTTACTGAGTCTAGGAAGTTTGTCCCAACCATGGGCCATTCCTAGAACATAACTCCAAGTAGCAGAGGAGAGGGTCAGCTATGTTTAGAACTTTCCTGGACATAGGCCTAAATTAAAGATCTCTATGGATCTGACCGGGCCGAGACAGAGTATGGGCTTCCCCGGTGGTTCTAGCGGCAAAGAACTCGCCTGACAACACAGGAAACCAGAGAGATGTGGGCTCAGTCCCTGAGTTGGGACAATCTCCTGGAGGAGGGCATGGCAACCCACTCCAGCTTTCGTGCCTGGAGAATCCCATGGACAGAGGAGCCTGGTGGACTGCAGTCCATGGGGTCGCAAAGAGTCAAGACAGGAACTGAAGCGAATTAGCACCAGACACAGTATCCTGAACTACATCCAACCCTCTGCTGCCAGCTTCCAAACCCAACTGAAAGAGGCTGAAAATGTGGACTGTATCGCTGTTTCGAGGAGGATAAGTAAAATGTTAAAGATGAAGAATTTCTCCTCGGCCTTGACACCAGCATAATGATTTCTCAAGTAAGGGAAGATTTTAAATGAAATTCAGATCATTACAATTCAAGAGTGGTTAGACACAGAATTAATTTACAAATCTCAGATGCTTGCAGAGGCACTATCTTCCTCTCATTGTACTGTAAGGGTCAAATGTGTCAGCTGGGAATTACCATTGTTATTACTAATTAAAATCACACATTGCTTGGTAACTTTCCTTCATATAATTTTTGATGCAGAGACTGTTACAATATATTCCTAACCTTTATATTATGCATCAAAAGAGTAGTAACTTACTTATTCCTGTTCAGAGTAAATTATTGACTTGCTCCTGGCTATGCTCAGAACGTGTTATTAATGAAGCACAATTTAAAATTGTAAAGAATTTGGAGCCTCGTTGCCCCAACCCTCAACTTGGAGTCAAAACTCTAGCTCATTTCTAAATGAAAAAGTACAGTTTAACTTCTACATGTTTAGAAAGTATATTATATTTTTGGTACATATCTATATTTTCTCCATGAATTTTCAGAATTTAATCCACAGAAATCCACTGGTTTGTAATCTTTCCCCTCAATGTTCAAAAGTTCAAAAAGCTGAAAAAAATTCACATAAGGCCAGAAATTATCAATAACAGCAATTTAGAAAATAAGACTGACACTGAGAAAAATTGTTTTCAATATTAATAAGAGCTTACATTTATAGATTACTAACTAAATGTGAACCACTTCTCAAAGTACTTTTTACAAAGTACTTTCACTCTTATTCATTCATCTCTTACAGAAAAACCCTGTAAGATGGGTAATATAAAGCTAACCATTTTGCAGATGAGGAAAGCTAAGCACACAGAATTTAGGTAACGTGTCCCAAGTTAAACCTCCTCTAAGTGATTGGAACTCAGTTCCAGAACCTATAGGCTTAATCATGACACAAAACTGCCTCTTTTAACAGCTGCAATAAGAAACATATGCTTGTTTTCCCCACCTCAATTCTTTCTGTGAAAATGAATGTGTTTGGTGTACACTTGATACAAGAATGGAATAGTAAGCCTATAAAAAATTAACTTTTACTATAATTTTGCTAACATATTCTACAGATTCTATTAACTACTACAAATAACTTCATACAAATGATCCAAATATAAGAGATGATAGCTACTAAGTCACTTCAGTCGTGTCCGACTCTGTGCGACCCCATAGACAACAGCCCACCAGGGTCCCCCATCCCTGGGATTCTCCAGGCAAGAATACTGGAGTGGGTTGCCATTTTCTTCTCCAGAAGAGAGAAAAGAGATGATAGATTTGTTTAAAATTCATCATCCTTGGCTCAATCTGAAATGAAATGGAGATGTTTAAAAATAAATGTATATATAATCCTTAGAATGACTTTAAAACGTAAATACCATAGTGAAAATTCCCAATCCCACACCCTCATTTCTATTTGCTACCAAAATTCTAGAACCAAATTTTCAACTAGGCAAAATGTTTCATGAATGATTAAGGGCACCTTGTATTCAATAGTTTTATCATTTCCCCAAGCTTACACTGTCTAAAGATATTCCTGCCTCATTTAATGGCATGGTTTAATCCACTCAGAAAGTATTCTCTTTGACCAATTCTCTCTTTCAACCTCAATCCAACTAGTCAATCACAAAATTCCACCAGTTTTGTCTCTGAAATGACTGCTTCATTCCTATGGGCTTCCCTGGTGGCTCAGCTGGTAAAGAATCTACCTGCAATGTGGGAGACCTGGGTTCGATCCCTGGGTTGGGAAGATCCCCATGAGAAGGGAAAGGCTACCCACTCCAGTATTCTGGCCTGGAGAATTCCATGGACTGTATAGTCCATGGGGTCACAGAGAGTCGGACACGACTGAGTGACTTTCACTTTCATTCCTATATTCAGTGCTGTAGTTCTTAACCCCATCTTCCCACCCCCATGATCCTGGAAAGGTAGCAGCTTCTAACAGCTTGCCTTATCCTCTGATTTGTTCTTTAAGTTCCCCAGATATCTAGGAGAAGTATCTTCCTTTTTTAATTAATTTTTTTTATTGAACATACAGATGGCAAACAAACACATGAAAAGATGCTCAACGTCGCTCACTATTCAGTTCAGTTCAGTTGCTCAGTCGTGTCCGACTCTTTGTGACCCCAGGAATCGCAGCACGCCAGGCCTCTCTGTCCATCACCAACTCCCGGAGTTCACTCAGACTCATGTCCATCGAGTCCGTGATGCCATCCAGCCATCTCA
The DNA here is from genome assembly GCA_006410635.1 of Cephalophus harveyi. Taxonomy (NCBI): domain Eukaryota; kingdom Metazoa; phylum Chordata; class Mammalia; order Artiodactyla; family Bovidae; genus Cephalophus; species Cephalophus harveyi. The sequence continues at coordinate 287 of SJYT01002695.1, read as the reverse complement.
TCCTCTGTCATCCCCTTCACTTCCTGCCGTCAATCCCTCCCAGCATCAGGGTCTTTTCCAATGAGTCAACTCTTCACATGAGGTGGCCAAAGTACTGGAGTTTCAGCTTTAGCATCAGCACTTCCAATGAACACCCAGGACTGATCTCCTTTAGGATGGACTGGTTGGACCTTCCAGTCCAAGGGACTCTCAAGAGTCTTCTCCAACACCACAGTTCAAAAGCATCAATTCTTTGGCACTCAGTTTTCTTCACAGTCCAACTCTCACATTCATACATAACCACTGGA
>SJYT01002691.1:28978-43758 GCA_006410635.1 Cephalophus harveyi | reverse complement strand
TCCATTCTTCTTTCTCAAGATTATTTTGGCTATTCAAGGTTTTTTGTATTTCCATACAAATTGTGAAATTATTTGTTCTCATTCTCTGAAAAATACCGTTGGTAGCTTAATAGAGATTGCACTGAATCTCTAGATTGCTTTGGGTAGCATACTTATTTTCACTATATTTATTCTTCCGATCAATGAACATGGTATATTTCTCCATCTATTTGTGTCCTCTTTATTTCATCAGTGTTTTATAGTTTTCTATATATAGTTATTTTGTTTCTTTAAGTAGATTTAAGTAGATTTATTCCTAAGTATTTTATTCTTTTGGTTGCAAAATGAATGGGATTGTTTCCTTAATTTCTTTTTCTGTTTTCTCATTGTTATTGTGTATGAATGCAAGGGATTTGTGTGTGTTAATTTTATATCCTGCAACAACTTTACTATATTCATTGATTAGCTCTAGTAATTTTCCGGGGGAGTCTTTAGGGTTCTCTATGTAGAGGATCATGTTATCTGCAAACGTTGAGACTTTTACTTCTTGTTTTCCAATCTGGATTCCTTTTATTTCTTTTACTGTTCTGATTGCTGTGGCCAAAACTTCCAAAAATATGTTGAGTAGTAGTGATGAGAATTGACACCCTTGTCTTGACCCTAACGTTAGGGGAAATTATTTCAATTTTTCACAATTAAGGATAATGTTTGCTGTGGGTTTGTCATATATGGCTTTTATTATGTTGAAGTATGTTGCTTTTATTCCTACTTTCTGGAGGATTTTTACTATAAATGGATGCTGAATTTTGTCAAAGGCTTTCTCTGCATCTATTGAGATAATCATATGGCTTTAATTTTTCAGTTTGTTAATGTGGTGTATTACATTGATTGATTTGTGGATATTGAAGAATCCTTGCATCCCTGGGATAAAGCCCACTTGGTCATGATGTATGATCTTTTTAATGTGTTGTTGGACTCTGATTGTTAGAATTTTGTTAAGGATTTTTGCATCTATGTTCATCAGTGATATTAGCCTGTAGTCTTCTTTCTTTCTTTCTTTTTTTTGTGTGGCCTCTTTGTCAGGTTTTGGTATTAGGGTGATGGTGGCCTCATAGAATGAGTTTGGAAGTTTTCCTTCCTCTGCAAATTTCTGGAAGAGTTTGAGTAGGATAAGTGCTAGCTTTTTTCTAAATTTTTGGTAGAATTCAGCTGTGAAGCCATCTGGTCCTGGGCTTTTGTTTGCTGGAAGATTTCTGATTACAGTTTCAATTTCCATACCTGAGATTGGTCTTTTAAGATTTTCTATTTCTTCCTGGTTCAGTTTGGAAAGTTGTGCTTTTCTAAGAATTTGTCCATTTGTTCCAAGTTGTCCATTTTATTGGCATATAGCTGCTGATAGTAGTCTCTTATGATCCTTTGTATTTCTGTGTTCTTTGTTGTGACTACTCCATTTTCATTTCTAATTTTGTTGATTTGATTCTTCTCCCTTTATTCCTTGATGATTCTTGCTATTGGTTTGGTATTTTATTTATCTTCTCAAAGAACCAGCTTTTAGCTTTGTTGATTTTTGCTATGGTCTTGCTGAATTGTGATCAGAGAAGATGCTTGGAATGATTTCAATCTTTTTGAATTTACCAAGGCTAGATTTATGGCCCAGGATGTGATCTATCCTAGAGAAGATTCCTTGTGCACTTGAGAAAAAGGTGAAATTCGTTGTATTGGAGTGAAATGTCCTATAGATATCAATTAGGTCTAACTAGTCCATTGTATCATTTAAAGTTTGGGTTTCCTTGCTAATTTTCTGTTTAGTTGATCTGTCCATAGTTGTGAGTGGGGTATTAAAGTCTCCCACTATTACTGTGTTACTGTTAATTTCCACTTTCATATCGTTGTATTGGAGTGAAATGTCCTATAGATATCAATTAGGTCTAACTAGTCCATTGTATCATTTAAAGTTTGGGTTTCCTTGCTAATTTTCTGTTTAGTTGATCTGTCCATAGTTGTGAGTGGGGTATTAAAGTCTCCCACTATTACTGTGTTACTGTTAATTTCCACTTTCATAGTTGTTACCATTTACCTTACATATTGAAGTGCTCCTATATTGGGTGCATATATATTTATAATTGTTATATCTTCTTCTTGGGTTGATCCTTTATGATCATTATGTGGTGTCCTTCTTTGTCTCTTTTCCTGACATATATTTCAAAGTCTGTTTTATCTGATATGAGTATTGCGACTCCTGCTTTCTTTTCGTCTCCATTTGGGTGAAATATCTTTTTCCAGCTGTTCATTTTTTAGTCTGTATGTGTCCCTTGTTTTGAGGTAGGTCTCTTGTAGGCAGCATATATAGGGGTCTTGTTTTTGTATCCATTCAGCCAGTCTTTGTCTTTTGATCGGGGCATTCAATCCATTTACATTTAAGGTAAATATTGATAAGTGTGATCCTGTTACCGTTTACGTTGTTGTTTTGGGTTCATGCTTATACACATTTTCTGTGTTTCTTGTCTAGAGAAGATTCTTTAGCATTTGTTGAAGAGCTGGTTTTGTGGTGCTGAATTCTCTCAGTTTTTGCTTGTCTGTAAAACTTTTGATTTCTCCTTCATATTTGAATGAGATCCTTGCTGGGTACAGTAATCTGGGTTGTAGGTTTTACTCTTTCATCACTTTAAGTATGTCTTGCCATTCCCTTCGGGCCTGAAGAGTTTCTATTGAAAGATTAGCTGTTATCCTGATGGGGATTCCCCTGTGTGTTATTTGTTGTTTTTTCCCTTGCTGCTTTTAATATTTGCTCTTTGTGTTTGATCTTCATTACTTTGATTAATATGTGTCTTGGGGTGTTTCACCTTGGGTTTATCCTGTTTGGGCCTCTCTGGGTTTCTTGGACTTGGGTGGCTATTTTCTTCCCCATTTTAAGGAAGTTTTCAACTATTATCTCCTCAAATATTTTCTCATGTCCTTTCTTTTTGTCTTCTTCTGGGACTCCTATGATTCAAATGTTGGGGCATTTGACTTTGTCCCAGAGGTCTCTGAGGTTGTCCTCATTTCTTTTAATCCTTTTTTTTCTTTTTTCCTCTCTGCTTCATTTATTTCCACCATCCTATCTTCCACCTCACTTATCCTATCTTTTGCCACAGTTATTCTACTGTTGTTTCCCTCCATAGTGTTTTTGATCTCAGTTATTGCATTATTCATTATTGATTGACGTTTTTGTTTCTTCTAGGTCCTTGTTAAACGTTTCTTGTATCTTCTCAATCCTTGTCTATAGTCTTTTTATGTGTAACACTATTTTGTTTTCAAGATTTTGGATCATCTTTACTATCATACTTGAATTCTTTTCAGATAGACTCCCTATCTCCTCCTCTTTTGTTTGGTTTGGTGAGCATTTATCATGTTCCTTTACCTGCTGAGTATTTCTCTCCCTTTTCATCTTGTTTAGATTGCTGTTTGTGGTGACCTTTCTGTATTCTGGAATTCTGTGGTTCCTATTTATTGTGGAGGTTCCTCCCTGTGGGTGGGGTTGGACAAGTGGCTTGTCAAAGTTTCCGAGTTAGGGAAGCTTGCGTCAGTGTTCTTTTGGGTGGAGCTGGATTTCTTCTCTCTGGAGTGCAATAAAGTGTCCATTAATGAATTTTGAGGTGTCTATGGATTGGTGTGATTTTGAGCAGCCTGTTTATTAAAGCTCAGGGCTATATTCCTGCATTGCTGGAGAACTCTTATGGTATGTCTTGCTCTGGAACTTGTTGGCTCTTGGATGGATCTTGGTTTCAGTATAGGTATGGAGGCTTTTGGATGAGCTTTTATCAGTTAATGTTCCTTGTAGTCAGGCGTTTTCTGGTGTTCTCAGGTTTTGGATTTAAGCCTCCTGCCTCGTGTTTTCAGTCTTATTCTTACAGTTGCCTCAGGACTTCTCCATCCATACAACACTGATGATAAAACATCTAGGTTAATGGAGAAATTATTCTACACAGTGAGGGACACCCAGAAAGGTTCACAGAGTTACATGAAGGAGAGAAGAAGGAAGAGGGAAATAGAGGTGACCAGGAGGAGAAGAGGGGGAGTCACAAGGAGACAGATCTAGCCAGTAATCAGTTCACTAAGTGTTTCCAAAGCCCAGAATACCCAAAGAGATTCACAGAGTTGGGTGAGAAGGTGGAGGGAGGAGATAGAGGCGACCGAGGGGAGAAAAAGGAGAGTCAAAAGGGGAAGAGGGCAATCAAGCCAGTAATCACACTCCTAAGTAAAAATGAGTACTGAAGATTGGGTTCTTAAAGGTGCAAAATTAATAACAAATACCAAAAAGCAAAGATTAAAAATCTAGGGTAGATGTTGCTGCTGCTGCTGCTAAGTCACTTCAGTCGTGTCTGGCTCTGTGCGACCCCATAAACGGCAGCCCACCAGGCTCCCCCGTCCCTGGGATTCTCCAGGCAAGAACCCTGGAGTGGGTTGCCATTTCCTTCTCCAATGCATGAAAGTGAAAAGTGAAAGTGAAGTCGCTCAGTCGTGTCAGACTCTCAAAAATACAATATTAAAAACAAAACAAAACAAAATCACAACAATTATAAAAAATATATATAAAATTTGTTTTAAAAATAGGGTCTTTTTTCCCCAAGGTAATAGTAGGTTATAAAAGTGAAAGTTAAAGGAAAAATAAAGGACTTAAAAATAAAAAATAAAAATTTAATGATATTAGTAAAAATATATTTAGGAACTTCTCTGGAGCTGTTGTGGGCAGTGTGGGTCAGTTCAGTTTCAGACAGTTCCTTGTTCCAAATTATACTTCTCCAGGTCTACAGGCCCCTTCCAATGTAGTTGGTACTAACTACAGGGTTTTAATCTGTTGCACCTGTCACTTCCAAAGCAGGTCCCTCTGTTTATTTTGGCTTCTTCTGTTTGCAAGTATCTTCAGTGTCTAATTTATGCCCTGACACAAGGGGGCAAAGGTGGTCACTCATTTAGGCTCCCTTGTTCAGTTGTGCTGTGGGGAGGGAGGGACACTGCAAACAAATATCACTGGTGTGTCTGGGGAGTGCTCACAATTGCTGGGTCACACTGGTTTTGACCCTGCTCACGGTGTGTGTGCTTTCCTGGTGTACACTGCTCAGAGTCCAGGTTACTCTGCAGGGGAACTGTCTAAAGCAGGCCCTGGGTTGCATGCACTTCCCAGGTCTAAGCTGCTCAGGTTCAGGTTCTTGGGTACTCCACAAAGGCACAGACTCGGTCAGGCCTGCATTTTGTCCCCTTCCCAGGTCCGAGCAGCTCAGGCGACCCAGTGCTTGGCGAGCACACTCTCCCCAGGTGGGGCGGTGTGTCTTATCACCTCGCCGGTCCCAGCCACTCAGTTTCCTGGGTGCTCAGTGGAAGCACCATCTCAAGTAGGCTGTGTGTCCTTTCTGGGGAACTAATCTCTGACTGCAACCCTCCCAGCAGATATCAACCATCCAGGATCCCAAGAAGACTTGGTTGACAACTGGGAGTTGTTAACAGTCCCCTAACACTTTGGTTAGGGGATGCCATCTCTGGGGCCAATATTGCCCCTTTCCAGCTCTGGCTATTACCCGCCTGCCTCTCTGCCTCCGGCAGGGGATGGGCCAGTCCACAGCTGGCTAGTTCTCCTCTGGTATTTGCTAAGTCCTCTGCTCTGTGAGTGGGCCCAGCAGTGCCTTAGGTTAGAGCCTTTCACTGGAAAGTTCTCTCTCTCTCTTTTTTCTCTCTCTCTGTCTACCCCACAGTTTGGGTTGCTATCTCACCTTAGCTGTCTCAGATTGGCATCAGGGCATTCAGGCCCAGTCCTTACCCTAAGCAATGCAGCCCACGCCTCCCTGTTCAGCCCCTGCTTGCTGCTGGTGGAATCAAGCATCTTGGCTACTTCTCTGTTGGGATTTGCAGTTAGGCATGTAATCTGTAGGTTTTATTTATTTTTCCTCCTGGTTATGTTGCCCTCTGAGATTCCAAAACACCCCACAGACCCACCAGTGATAGGATTTCCTGGTGTTTGGAAACTTCTCTTCTTTCAGGACTCCCTCCGTGGGATGGGTCTACATCCCTATCTCTTTTGTCTGAAGAAGGAAATGGCAGTCCACTCCAGTGCTATTGCCTGGAAATCCCATGGACAGAGGAGCCTGATAGGTTATAGTCCATGGGGTCGCAAAGAGTCGGACACGACTGAGCTACTTCACTTTCACTTTTGTGAAATTTGCTCAGCGTTCAAATGATATTTCAATGAGTTTGTGGGAGAGAAAATGGTCTACCTGTCCTATTCTTCCACCATCTTAGGATCATCCCCTTCACAATTCAATATGATTAAAATAAATAAAGAGGTGTACTATCAAATCATGAAAATACATGAAGAAATCTTAAATGCATAAAAATGCTAAGAAAAAGGAGCCAGTGTGAAAGACCTACATGTTGTATGATTCCACTTTATGCCATTCTTTACAGGGAAAAGCCATAGCAATGTAGAAGATCAGGATCTTCCAGGAGTTCAAGAGGAGGTAGGTAGGGATGAGTACATGGAGCATGGGGAGTTTTAGGGCACTGAATCTCTTCTGTGTAACACTGTGTTGGTGGATACAAGGCATAGTGTGTCTGGCACAACCACAGAATGTATAACTTCTGTGGTTGAACACTTACATAAATGATAGATTTTAATAATGATGGATGAGTACTGGTACATCACTTGTATTAAATTCCCCACAATCATGTAATATTTTAATAATAGAAGCAACTGTGTGTGAGGAAAGTGATATATATGGGAACATTCTGTGCAGCTTTTCTGTAAACCTCAGTTCAGTCATTCAGTCGTGGCAGACTCTTTGTGACCCCATGGCATGCCAGGCCTCCCTGTTCATCTCCAAATCCTGAAGATTACTCAAATTTTTGTCCATTGATTGAGTCAGTGATGCCAACCAACCATCGCATCCTCTGTCATCCCCTTCTCCTCCTGCCTTCGACCTTTCCCAGCATCAGGGTCTTTTCTAATGAGTCAGTTCTTTGCATCAGGTGGCCAAAGTATTGGAGTTTCAGCTTCAGCATCAGTCCTTCCAATGAATAGTTGGGACCGATTTAGTTTAGGATGGACTGGTTGGATCTCCTTGCAGCCCAAGGGAGTCTAAAGAGTCTTCTCTGACACCACAGTTCAAAAGCATCAGTTCTTTGGTGTGCAGCTTTCTTTATAGTCCAACTCTTACATTCATACATGACTACTGGAAGAACCATAGCTTTGACTAAATGGACCTTTGTTGGCAAAGTAATGTCTCTGCTTTTGAATATGCTTCTAGATCAGTTGTAACTTTTCTTTCAAGGAGCAAGTGTCTTTTAATTTCACAGCTGCAGTCACTATCTGCAGTGATTTTTGGAGCCCCCCAAAATAAAGTTTGTCACGATTTCCACTGTTTCTCCATCTGTTTGCCATGAATCCTAAGCTTCTCTAAATCTAAACTCTATTAAAATGCATTTTTTAATCTTTACATCCAGGGGTCTTTTCCTGTTATAAAGTGTTGTATGTACATGAAAATATATAGTAAATTGCTTTCTGAAAATAAGTTATTTTAAAAATAACTTTTAAATAATTTATTTAAATAAATAAAATAAATAAGTTAATTTAAAAGATTAATCATTACTTTGCAACTGTTTTGCTTTTGAATGTTCTTATAAATATTTTAAAATATTTTTCTTCCTGTATTTCTGCCATTTAGGTGCTACCAACAGTAAGAAATATGTTGTAAAACCTTGGATGTTTCTTCATTTGTGCATTTGTTTGTGTGCTTTTGTAGTGTGCAAGTACTCTTCTCATAAACCTGACACCTATTAAACAGTGCTTATTTCAAGCAGAATTCAATGCTTTATTTCCAAAGCAGTTGAATTAATCTTTCGTTTAACAAAAGTTTGAATAAAATACTATGGACTAATATTAATTATGGCAATCACTCATAAACATTTTGGTTTTAAATATATGTAGTGTTAATTGTATAAGAGAAACCATAGTTGATCAAAGGAAGTTCACATCTAAAAACAAAATATGGTGTTACCAGCATTAACCAAACCAGAATTTGACTTGTAGACTCTGTCTGTATCTAGAGGAAACTCTTCTAGCATAGAAATAACAAGTATTCACTAATCTCCAAGTAGCTTTGCTATAGAACAACTATGGTGGTAAATACCTATTATCGCCCAAAATTATAACCCATTCAAAGAGCAGTCCATCATTGTTTCCTTAATGTGAATTTAATGATGTTAGAAACAAATAAAATTTTATCTACATTCTTCCTTCTGGTTTACAATATTATTGTACATGATATCATATTTCTTAGATTTTCTCTTTTCTTAAAGTAATGGAGAAAGTTAGGAAAAATAAAAAGTTCCCCAACAATAGGTATAAATACTGAGTATTATGGCAAGCCTCCATTTAACTCATATTTAAGTTGTATCCTTGGAAGCAACAAGGGATTGTAATCCATCTGCATTTTAATTTCATTTTTAGGGCAGCTTTCTTTGGGATAACTAAACTCCAGAGAGAACTTTGTATTAATTTCTCAGTGGCTCTGAACTGTACCATATCCTCTTTATGATCCTTTAGGTATGCTCAAGAAATTGAGTTGCACAGAAAAGAGACAATTTTACAAATTAATCATGAAACTGCTAAGTTTGCTTTGTATTATTCTGGTTGGAGAATTGTGAGACAAGGCAAATAAAGTATCTGCATTGATTTCTGAAATATGTGGTCTTGGGCAAGGTTTAACTCAATTTCAGTGCTCTTTCCTTATCTCAAGTATACCTTAAATCAGGTATTGGCGTCACTGACAGAAGTAATGATATTTTCCTGCTGAATTCAGTGTCTGGAAGGGCTCAGATTCTTTGGTGCAAAACTAAGCTCAATGGCAATGTTCTTGATATTATTTTATAACTTTTGCTTTGTGATTCATTAATTAAACATTTGAAACCAGATGTTTAGGAAAAAAAATTCCTTTTCATCAAAGATTGCAGGGCTCACATTTTTTTGCTGTTGTTGAACAAGTTGACACTTTGAGACTGCTTATGAGATGAGTCAGCAAATCAGGGAATTAGGCATCTGGAGCCAATGAGTAGAAAGTTCTTACCTGATATCTCTTAAAATAGTCATTTTAAAGCTGCATTTGAAAAAACAGTTTATCTTGGACAAAATTCAAGATGAGAGGGTATGTTACAATGCATTTAATTTGTAACCAATGGTTGTTAAACAGTGTGCTTTTCAAATTTTATAGACTGTTTCCTGTATGTTTTGACAATATAAGTCCTTAACGTGTGAGGTTATGGTACATATGAAATGGAATGTATCTTTTCCTCCCTTTCACTTCTATCATAACTGTGGTGAAGTTAATATATATTATTATATATGAACACTTTTTTGCACCTGTAGGATTGTCACTAATACTTCTCATAAATAAACTTTGAACTCTCAGAAATGAAGAAAAAGTACATTCTAAAGAAACCAATTCTTCTTGTATAGAAAACATATTGAAAAACATAATTAAGGAGACTGACAGGTAAGTAGCCAGTAAGTAGCCAGTAAAGTTCAAGTAATATAACATCTACCATAATCAATACTCTTCAAGATGGAACTATGTCTTTTGATGTTAATTCCAGTTAAGATTTTAGGATAAATTTCTCTATTGTTTAATCAAGAGGAAAAAATGAATTAAGCAGCTTTGTTACTCATTTGGACAAGTCATAAGTTTAGTCTACTGTATTTAAAAAAAAAAAAAAATATAGTTCATGAGCATTTGTAATGGAATTTCATGGGACTATAACTTTCAACATTTACATAAAATTTTTATATCCAGGAAAATGGACCTTATGTTAAAAATAAAAGCAGAAAGATTAATGCAATTTTACTGAAAATTAACTTGCACTGAATACATTATATATACATATAATTTATTTCTTAAAATTCCATGAGATGTTTCCCTCATGTTACAGATAAGAAAGCTTTTTAAAGAGTTTAGGTAATTAGTTTACAAATTTGCAAAACCAAGATTCACGTCTGCTCTGCCTCACCCAAGGGTGTGCTTGTAACTATCTTGTGACACTGCCTTTCCAGAAAGTCCATTTACACAAAAATAATAAAATCGAAGTATTTAGTGATATCATTACAAAGTGATCATTAGATATTTGCAACTTGAGTTTTTTGTTATTATTAAAACAACCTTCATTTACAAGGAAGTAAATCCCTCTTATTTAGTAATTCAATACCTGTAATAACAAGTTTCAGATACTATTTAAAGAAAATGAAAATGTCCTCCTGACATTTCAGTATCAGTGGTGCTCCAGCTGTTCAGTGTTCTCTTCCCTGCCCCATGAGTGTGCCCAGCTTTTGCATCTGTGGAGCTGAAATATGAGTTGGCATCTAACCATGCCCAATACAGAATGCTGCATTAATAGGAACTACATTGCATTCAGAATCTTCTGTATTGGTAATTTAAGAGAGTTGCTTTTACACAAGACATATGGTTAGCTTATAATTTTTTCCTATTGTGCATAAGATCAAGTGGGTTACTTCTCTTAACTTTTGTAACAGTACAGCTATTAGGCACACTCGACCTGCAGGAAAAGTCTAAAAATACTTTCAACCCATTCCTTCCTCCATGGATTAAGAAAATCTGCATTTCTTTTCTTGGGATTCAGTCAGAGTAGATCAGAAAGGCTGTGTATAAAGAAAATAAATCTTGGTTCCCTAAGGGAAATATCTGTATATGGGATGAGATTGTCTGAATTAGTACTCCAGGCTCAAGGCAAGAGCCTAGGCATTCATTAGGTTGCCTATTACCAGCACAGAGTTCAATTCAAAGTCTTTCTGCTGAATCCAGCAGGCTCTATTCTCTTAAGAAGTATAGAGCATGTTCTTGTGAAGTAATGAGTCTAAACGTGCAGGCCTTGGTTGGACATAATCAGTAAGAGTGTTGCTACATCTGTGCATAAGTATTCATTGTTGTATGTAGTTTTGTCATTAATACAAATGTGTTGTGGCAGCAACACATGTAAAACTGTCCAGGTTTCTGAATTTGGAACAATATGATGTAACAAAATGAAGTAAGGTCCAGATAATTTCAAGGAAAAAAAAATTAGATTGCCTATTCTTGAGGCACTTGGAAACCTGGAAATTAGAGAGATTTGTATTGATTTATATTTTGCAATTAAATAAATAAAGATGTCAAGCATTTTTTAAAAGCTGAAACCAGTATCTAATTTCCTATTGTTAAACTAGCCAAGTCTACTGTATTTCCAGGTAGAATCAATGGGATTTTATGTTAATATTTCATATAACTAAAAATAAGAATTATCTACCTTATATATGGAGAAGGAAATGGCAACCCACTCCAGTATTCTTGCCTGGAGAATCCCATGGACGGAGGAGCCTGATGGGCTACAGTCCACGGGATTGCAGAGTCGGACACGACTGAGCGACTTCACTTCACTTTCACCTTATATATATCTTTTGTTAATTCTGAATAAAGCTATAAGGTAATCACAGAACTGACCATTTATATCACAGTAAAACAAGGTAGAGGAATGCTAATTAGAATAATGTCCTTTTATGACCAAACATTATATGATTATATGTCCTTTATTTCACTTTAACATTTTTTTGCAGTAAGATTTCCATATTAAAGAATTCTAATAGTACTTCTTACCAAAATGCCATATTTACAGAGATAAAAGTTCTGATTCCCACTATTTATAATTTGATTAAGGAAGCAAGTGGTCAATAGAAGCATTGTCAAAATTTAAGCCATTAATAATACTGGTATTTCACAAATACCAGCAATTTATGCTACACCCTAATAGCGTGTATGTAAGTTTAATAGAACTCTTTGGTGAGTCTTCTGGTCTCAGGAGGATATAGATAGATAATATTTGGTGCTAAGTTCTGAGCTCTACACTTACAAGATATTTTCTACATCTTCCTTACACTTTATATTGAGTCCGTTGTCAAAAGAAATCTGTCCTTAGAGTAATTGAAAACTGCTCCATATTGTCATTGGAATATATACAGCAATACACTCTGATTACAGTAACAGACATTTTAATCTTTTACCATCATATTGAACTGTCAGACATTTTTCTCTTTTACCATCACATTGAACTGTGAATATAAATGATTTGTGAACTGTTGACAAGCAGATAATTGGTGTAGTTTGTTCAACTGAAATTACGTCTATTTTTTAGATCTTCTGCATGGTTAAAGATACTAATACCATAAGTCACATTTCAATGGAAATTTGACAGCCTTACAAGGTCTTCTAAATTCTAATCAGAATTTGTGTTCCTTCATTGCTATATATTGTTTACTAAAAGCAAAAATCACACATCTTAGCAGTATTGCCAGGATAACAATGTATTCGATCAATGGTTTAGGAATCATTTGATAAGTACACTGTGCATTTAATTATTTTGAGTTCACTTAGATAATAGTCTTAAAGAATAATTTAAATACAGCAGACTGCATTACATAAATTTTCATGTGTTGGAAAGCTTTGAATGTTTCAAGTGAACACATGTTTGGATTGTTCAAGACATCGGTACAAAGGATCCTAGTGAAACCAAGCTCCAAAGCTACTATAAATTTGCTAATATAATGCTATAAAATACAAATGTAATAATAATAAACTCATTTTTAAATCCTACAAACTATTACGAATTTATACATTTCTACAGGTTAGTCCAAAAGAATGACAATCTTAGTTTTCAGGAGAAATATGAACACCAGACAGTTCTAGTTGCAAATTCTTACACTGAATCACAAATGAGATTTCAAAAAATGTAGTTTTAGTCCTTGTATTATATATGATACATACATATACATATCTATATATTATACATATGTGTATATATATATGAGGGCTTCCCTGATGACTCATATGGTAAAGAATCTGCCTGCAATTCAGAAGACCAGGGCTTCATCAGTGGGTTGGGAAGATCTCCTGGAGAAGGTAATGGCAACCCACTCCAGTATTCTTGCCTGGAGAATCCCATGGACAGAGGCGCCTGGCAGGCTACAGTCCATGGGGTCACAAACATACACACAATATGTGTACAAATGTGTGTTAAATATCTATAATGAATACATAAACATACATGTATACTAATTTTATGTTGGACCAGAATGCATGAAAGAATGTTAATGTTTTGTTTGGTATGTTTATGCTATTTTGAATCAAAGCTTAATCTTTCAAAATGATATAAATTAGAAAATAGCAGCTTGAATACAGCAAGGGTTTATAGAAAATATATTTTATACAAACCCTTTACTCCAGCCACAAGGATCACAAGAGGCCTATTTTGAAAAGCTTCCCAAAGCTGAGATAGTGAATGACAAAAAAAGAATAATGAAAGCTATTGGCAGTTATTCTTGCAAAGCTATTTTATTGTAATTGACTAAATTTGTTGTATCAAAAGCAGATATATACCTTGGAGACTGTGCATTCTGTTCCAGGCCACCCCAATGAAATGAGTTTCATGATAAAGCAAATCATATAATTTTTTGTTTCCCAGTTCATATAAGTTATATTTACAGTATGGTATTAAGTGTGAAATAGCATTAAGCCAAAAAAGAACATACCTTAATTTTTTAAAAAGTGAAGTTGGCAAAATGGCACCAATAGCTTTGTTCCATGCAAGGTTTCCACAAAACTTCAGTTTATTAAAAAAAAAAAAAAGGCAATATATGAAAAGTGCAATAAATCAAAGTTCAATAAATTAAACTATGTCTGTATTGGAAATATATATTCAGATTGTCAGTTTGCATTTATTTTCAGGATGGGCATATGAAACATCAGTAGACAGCACTGAGCTCATATAGACTTACTGCTACTGCTGCTGCTGCTGCTGCTGCTAAGTTGCTTCAGTCGTGTCCTACTCTATGTGACCCCACAGACGGCAGCCCACCAGGCTCCCCCATCCCTGGGATTCTCCAGGCAAGAACACTGGAGTGGGTTGCCTTTTCCTTCTCCAATATAGACTTACATGTAGTCATAATTATAAGTTGTTCTTATTGTTCAGTCTCTAAGTCATGTCTGACTCTTTGGGACCCCATGGACTAATGCATGCCTGGCTCCTCTGTTTCCCACTATCTCCCAGAGTTTGCTCAAATTCATGTCCATTGAGTTAGTGATGCTATCTAACTGTCTTATCCTCTGATGCCCATTCTTCTTTTCCTTCTGTCTTTCCCTGCATCAGGGTCTTTTCCAACGAGTCGGGCTTTTCACATCAGGTGGCCAAAGTCTCTTTATCTACATTTACATGCTTTCATAATTATAAGTAGTTACATATAAATGTGTATATATAAGGGGATTCCCTGGTGGCTCAGATGGTAAAGAATCTGCCTGCAATATTGGGTCCCCAGGTTCAGTCCCTGGATTGGGAAGATCCCCTGGAGAAGGAAATACCAACTCCAGTATTCTAGCCTGGATAATTCCGTAGAGAGAGGAGCCTGGTGGGCTACAGTAGTCCACGGGGTCACAAGAGCCAGACACAACTTAGCAATTAATAATTTGAACTCATTTAGGAATTCTTATTTGATTAAGTTGGTGAAAATCAGCATAGAGAATTTAAGTGGTTTGTTAAAAATGAGATTCTTACTTTCAGTTCAGTTCAGTCACTCAGTCGTGTCCGACTCTTTGCGACCCCATGAATCGCAGCACGCCAGGCCTCCCTGTTCATCACCATCTCTCGGAATTCACTCAGACTCACATCCATCGAGTCCGTGATGCCATCCAGCCATCTCATCCTCTGTCGTCCCCTTCTCCTCCTGCCCCCAATCCCTCCCA
>SJYT01002691.1:2041-25713 GCA_006410635.1 Cephalophus harveyi | reverse complement strand
AGTGCTGAAAAATTGATGCTTTTGAAGTGTGGTGTTGGAGAAGACTCTTGAGAGTCCCTTGGACTGCAAGGAGATCCAACCAGTCCATTCTGAAGGAGATCATCCCTGGGATTTCTTTGGAAGGAATGATGGTGAACCTGAAACTCCAGTACTTTGGCCACCTCATGCGAAGAGTTGACTCATTGGAAAAGACTTTGATGCTGGGAGGGATTGGGGGCAGGAGGAGAAGGGGACGACAGAGGATGAGATGGCTGGATGGCATCACAGACCCGATGGATGTGATTCTGAGTGAACTCTGGGAGATGGTGATGGACAGGGAGGCCTGGCGTGCTGCAATTCATGGGGTCGCAAAGAGTCAGACACGACTGAGTCACTGAACTGAACTAACTATGTCTAATTACAGATTTTTGAGGCATAGTACATAAAATATTATTGCTAGGGCCAAGAAAGTCTTAGTTTTTTTACAGGCATTTTATTTTCAAAAATCCAAGTTTTCATAAGAAAGTGCCAGCATATTGAAAAAGCATTGATTAAATTATCAGGATTTATCTGACTGAGATTTTTAAAGATTTTGTTCTAAATGTTGGTGTGGACTCATTGTTTATAAGCTGTTATTATTTTATAAAATATAACATTTCCTCATTCAAAATTATAGATGTTTTCATGTTTCTGTAATCTGCTTTTACTTTTTTCTCTTTAAATTACAGTATCTAAAACTATGTTGAGACTGTTAATCATATGTCAGGGAAAAAAAAAAAAAACCCTAACATTAAACAAAAACTGAACTTATATATGAATACATATGAATAGAATGGCAATATGTAGACTCTGAAAATGTCAGTGCAAGTAATCTTAAAAATCAAGGGGATAATGATAATTGCTCTGTGATCCTTTTGTTTGTTATAGTTGTTGAAACACTAAAAACTCTCTAACAGATGGGGAAAAGCTCTCTAACTGCTGGTCAAATATATAGAATTTTTTTAAAAAGCCCAGTACAGCTGATAGATATTTAGAATACTCTAATACTAAACATTAGAAATATTGAGTATTAGAGGATTACTTTTCTGCTGTTTTTAATCTTATAAAGTTTGAAAAATACTCTCCTTTTCTCAACATAAGATTTATGAAACATAGTATCTTTCTATGCTTTGATGAATTATGATTCCTTCCTAAGTTTGGATAAGCTTTCAACAATTTAACGTTTGCAGTTTTAAATGTCATGAAATATATCTCAGTTCCTTTAATGAGAAGTTTTTGCCAGTGTCACTTCCTCTGGAACATTTTCATCTTTTTGTCACAATCATTTTTCTCATTTATTTTGATAATGTTGCCTAGACTAAGCTTCTCTGTATGCATATCTAGTCTCTGTAGAATGACAACCGTGTCAACATTCCCATGGTCAGCTATTTCTTCTATAACTTCATATACCTTCATTTAAATTTGAAATCCAGCATTATCACTTTTATTTGCTGCAGTTTCATCCTTGTTGGATAAGTCTCTCTTTTGAGTATCCATTTTTGTAAAATTACACATAAATTAAGCACTGGGTATATAACCGGAAATAACTGATTATGAATACAACTTTTCTGTCTGTGCAAGATTTCAGAAAATCAAATGAACCAAATAACATACTGCTAAAAATATAATTTGGACTATTATAGAAGATTAGGAAACAAGAGATTAGAGAAAATTCAGGGAAGGATATGGTTACAATTTATGCTATGAGTTTTGGGCATGAATAGTGCCCAAGAACAACAATAGTGGTTGTTGTCATGTCTGACTATTTGCGAATCCATGAACTGCAGCATGTCAGGCTTCCCTGTCCTTCACGATCTTCTGCTGCTGCTGCTGCTGCTAAGTCGCTTCAGTCGTGTCCGACTCTGTGCGACCCCATAGATGGCAGCCCACCAGGCTCCCCCGTCCCTGGGATTCTCCAGGCAAGAACACTGGAGTGGGTTGCCATTTCCTTCTCCAATGCATGAAAGTGAAAAGTGAAAGTGAAGTCGCTCAGTTGTATCCGACTCTTAGCGACCCCATGGACTACAACCCACCAGACTCCCCCATCCATGGGATTTTCCAGGCAAGAGTACTGAAGTGGGGTGCCACTGAGTTTCTCAAAATCATGTCCATTGAATTGATGATGCCATCCAACCATCTCATCCTCTGTTACACTCTTTTCCTGCCCTCAATCCTTCCCAACATCAGGGACTATTCCAATGAGTTGGCTCTCTGCATCAGGTGGCCAAAGTATTGAAGCTTCAGCTTTACCATCAGTCCTTCCAATGAGTATTCAGGGTTGATTTCCTTTAGGATGAACTGGTTTGATCTCCTTGTTGTCCACGGAAATCAAAGAGTCTTCTCCAGCACCACAGTCCAAAAGCATTAATTCTTTGGTGCTCAGTTGGGACTTCCTGGTGGCTTAGACGGTAAAGCATCTGTCTACAATGCAGGAGACCTGGTTTTGATCCCTGGGTCGGGAAGATGCCCTGGAGAAGGAAATGGCAATCCACTCCAGTACTATTGCCCAGAAAATCCCATGGACAGAGGAGCCTGGTAGGCTACAGTCCATGGTGTCACAAAGAGTCGGACAGGACTGAGCGACTTCACTTTCCTTTTCAATTTAGCCTTTTTTATGGTCCAGATCTCTCATCCATACATCACTACTAGAAAAAGCATAGCTTTAACTATATGAACAGACATTTCTGAGTCAGTTTTTTAATTCTCTTCTTTCACATTCATCAGGAGGCTCTTTAGTTCTTTGCTTTTTGCTATTAGGGTGGTGTTATCTCCATATTTGAGGTTGTTGATATTTCTCCCAACAATCTTGATTCCAGCTTGACTTCATCTAGCCCAGCATTTCACATGATGTACTCTGTGTAAAAGCTGAATAGTGTGTGAAAGTCACTCATTCATGTCCAACTCTTTGAGATCCCATGATCTCTACAGTTCAGAATACTGGAGTGGGTAGCCATATCCTTCTCCAGGGGATCTTCCCAACCTAGCGATTGAGCACAGGTCTCCCACAAGAATCTTGCAAGCAGATTCTTTACCAACTGAGCCACCAGGAAAGTCCATAAGTTAAATAAGCAGGTGACAATATACAGCCTTGAGGGAGCCCTTCCCCAATTTTGAACCAGTCCTTTCCATGTCCAGTTCCAGCTGTTGTTTCTTGACCTGTATATAGGTTTCTCAGGAGACAGGTATGGTAGTCTATTATTCTTATCTCTTTAAGAATTTTCCATAGTTTGTTGCAATCCAAACAGTTAAAGGCTTTGACATAGTCAATAAAGCAGAAGTAGATGCTTTTTCTAGAACTCTGTTGCTTTCTCAATGATCCAACAGATGTTGTCAATTTGATCTCTGATTCCTCTGCCTTTTCTAATCCTAGCTTGAACACTTGGAGGTTCACGGTTCACATACTGTTGAAGCTTGGCTTGGAAAGTTATGAGCATTACTTTGCTAGCGTGTGAAATGAGTGTAATTGTGTGGTAGTTTGAACATTTTTCAGCAGTGCCTTTCTTTGGGATTGGCATGAAAACTGACCTTTTCCAATCCTGTGCCCACTGTTAATTTTCCAAATTTTCTGGTATATTGAGTGCAATCAGAGATCAAATTGCCAACATCTGCTGGACTATGGAAAAAGGAAGAGAGTTCCTGAAAAACATCTATTTCTGCTTTATTGACTATGCCAAAGCCTTTGACTGTGTGGATCACAATAAACTGTGGAAATTTCTGAAAGAGATGGGAATACCAGACCACCTGACCTGCCTCTTGAGAAACCTATATGCAGGTCAGGAAGCAACAGTTAAAACTGTGCAGGGAACAACAGACCGGTTCTGAATCGGGAAAGGAGTACGTCAAAGCTGTATATTGTCACCCTGCTTATGTAACTTATATACAGAATACATCATGAGAAGTGCTGGGCTGGAAGAAAAACAAGCTGGAATCAAGATTGCCAAGAGAAATATCAAGAACCTCAGATATGCAGAGGACACCACCCTTATGGAAGAAAGTGAAGAGGAACTAAAAAGCCTCTTGATGAAAGTGAAACAGGAGAGTGAAAAAGTTGGCTTAAAGCTCAACATTCAGAAAATAAAGATCATGGCACCTGGTCCCATTACTTTATGGTAAATAGATGGGGAAACAGTGGAAACAGTGTCAGACTTTATTTTGGGGGGCTCCAAAATCACTGCAGATGGTGATTGCAGCCATGAAATTAAAAGACACCTACTCTTTGGAAGGAAAATTATGACCAATCTAGATAGCATATTAAAAAGCAGAGATATTACTTTGCCAACAAAGGTCCATCTAGTCCTGGATAGCATATTAAAAAACAGAGACATTACTTTGCCAACAAAGGTCCGTCTGTCTACTCAAGGCTATGGTTTTTCCAGTGGTCATGTATGGATGTGAGGGTTGGACTGTGAAGAAAGCTGAGCACTGAAGAATTGATGCTTTTGAACTGTGGTGTTGGAGAAGTCTCTTGAGAGTCCCTTGGACTGCAAGGAGATCCAACCAGTCCATTCTAAAGCAGATCGGTCCTGGGTGTTCTTTGGAAGGAATGATGCTAAAGCTGAAACTCTAGTACTTTGGCCACCTCATGCGAAGAGTTCACTCATTGGAAAAGACTCTGATGCTGGGAGGGATTGGGGGCAGGAGGAGAAGGAGACGACAGAGGATGAGATGGCTGTATGGCATCACCGACTCGATGGACGTGTGTTTGAGTGAACTCCAGGAGTTGGTGATGGACAGGGAGGCCTGGTGTGCTGCGATTCATGGGGTCACACAGAATTGGACACGACTGAGTGACTGAACTGAACTGAACTGAACTGATGTAACACTTTAACTGCATCATTGTTTAGTATCTGAAATAGTTCAGCTGGAATTCCATCACCTTCACTAGCTTTGTTTATAGTAATGCTTCCTAAGGTCCACTTGACTTCACATTCCAGGGTGTCTGGCTCTACTTGAATGATCACACCATCATGGTTATCTAGATCAACAAGATCTTTTTTGTATAGTTCTGTGAACTCTTGCCACCTCTTAATCTCTTCTGCTTCAGGTTAGGTCCATATCATTTCTGTCCTTTATTGTGCCCATCTTTGCATGAAATGTTCCCTTGGTGCTGCTGCTTCTGCTAAGTCGCTTCAGTCGTGTCCAACTCTGTGCGACCCCATAGATGGCAGCCCACCAGGCTTCCCCATCCCTAGGATTCTTCAGGCAAGAACTCTGGAGTGGGTTGCCATTTCCTTCTCCAATGCACGAAAGTAAATCTGAAAGTGAAGTTGCTCAGTCGTGTCCGACTCTTAGCGACCCCACGGGCTACAGCCTACCAGGCTCCACCATCCATGGATTTTCCAGGCAGGAGTACTGGAGTGGGGTGTCATTGCCTTCTCTGAATGTTCCCTTGGTATCTCTAATTTTCTTGAAGAGATAACTAGTCTTTCCCATTCAGTCGTTTTCCTCTATTTCTTTGCATTGATCGCTGAGGAAGGCTTTCTTATCTCTCCTTGCTATTCTTTGGAACTCTGCATTCAGATGGGTATATCTTTTCTTTCACTTCTCCTCTTTTCTCAGCTATTTGTTAAGGCCTCCTCAGACTACCATTTTGCCTTTTTTCATTTCCTATTCTTGGGCATGGCTTTGGTCACCACCTCCTGTATAATGTTGCAAACCTCTGTCCATAGTTCTTCAGGCACTCTTATCATATCTAATCCCTTGAACCTATTTGTCACTTCCACTGTATAAACATATATTTGATTTAGGTCATATCTGAATGGCCTGGTGGTTTTCCTGACTTTCTTCCATATAAGTCTGAATTTTGCAATAAAGATTTCATGATCTGAGCCACCATCAGCTCCTGGTCTTGTTTTTGCTGACTGTATAGAACTTCTTCATTTTGGGCTGCAAAACATGCAATCAACCTGATTTCAGTATTAGCCATCTGGTGATGTCCACTTATGCAGTCCTCTCTTGTGTTGTATGAAGAGGGTGTTTGCCATGACCAGTGCATTCTCTTAGCAAAAAAAAAAAAAACCTCAGTGTTTGCTCTGCTTCATTTTATATTCCAAGGCCAAACTTGCCTGTTATTCCAGGTATCTCTTGGCTTCCTACTTTTGCATATCAGTCCCCTATGATGAAAAGGGAATCTTTTTTTGTCGTTATTTCTAGAAGGTCTTGTAAGTCTTCATGGAACCATTCAACTTCAACTTCCTCAGCATTAATGGTTGGGGCATAGACTTGGATTGCTGTGATATTGAATGATTTGCCTTGGAAGCAAATGGAGATCATTCTTTTATTTTTGAAATTGCACCCAAGTACTGCATTTTGGTCTCTTTTGTTGACTATGATGGCTACTCCATTTCTTCTAAGGGATTCTTGCCCACAGTAATAGAGTTTATCATCATCTGAATTAAGTTTGCCCTTTCCTGCCCATTTTAGTTCACTAATTCCTAAAGTGTCAGTCTTGTCATCTCCTGTTTGACCACTTCCAATTTGCCTCTATTTATGTCCCTAGCATTCCAGTTTCCTATGCAATATTGTTCTTTACAGCATCAGACTTTACTTTCATCATCAGACTCATCTACAAGTGAGTGTTGTTTCTGCTTTGGCTCAGCCTCTTCATTCCTTCTCAAGCTGTTTCTTAGCTCTTCTCCTGTAGCATATTGGACACCTACCGAACTAGGGGTTTCATCTTTCAGTGTTATACATTTTTGCCTTTTCACTCTTCATGGAGTTCTCAAGGCAAGAATGCTGAAGCGATTTGTCATTCCCTTCTCCAATAGTATTTGTACAGATGAGTAATGTAAGTTGTGCACAAAGGACAAATACAAACAAAAGTATGGGCAAAGAAAAAACACAAACTAACATACACTGAAATGAACACACTGTGGTATGCATGATAGTAAATGCCAAAAGATGTCAACCTCCTGGAATCCAAAGATAAATTAATTCTACAACAGATGGGAATTAAGTTTGCAGATGGAATTAAGGTTAACACTTGTGATGGTTAACTGTGTATGTCAGCTTTGTTAACTAGGCCACAGTACACAAATATTTGGTCAAAGATCAGTCCAGATGTCCAATGAAAGTGTTTTTCAGTTGAGATTAACATTTAATTCAATAGATTTAGCATAAAGCAGGTTAATTTCCGTAATGAGGTTGGACCTCATCCAATCAGTTAAAGACCATAAGGAAAAGGCTACATGCCCTGAGAAAAAGAGGATTCTGCCCCAGATTGCCTTCAGTCTTGAAGTTTGAAGTCAGCTCTTCCCTGGGTCACCATCTTGTGGGCTTTGCCACCAACTTTGGACTTGCCAGCCCCCATAATTGCATGGGCTAATTCTTAAAAATGAATCTCTTTCTCTCCACATATGTGTATACCCATCTTATTTGTTCTGTTTCTCTGGTGAATTCTGACTGATAACATTCAGTTCAGTTCAGTCACTCAGTCGTGTCCAACTCTTTGCAAGCCCATTGATTACAGCAAACCAGGCCTCCCTGTCCATCACCATCTCCCAGATTTCACTCAAACTCACGTCCATCTAGTCAGTGATGCCACCAGACATCTCATCTTATGTCGTCTCCTTCTCCTCCTGCCCCGAATCCCTCCCAGCATCAGAGTCTTTTCCAATGAGTCAACTCTTCACATGAGGTGGCCAAACTACTGGAGTTTCAGCTTTAGCATCATTCCTTCCAAAGAAATCCCAGGGCTGATCTCCTTCAGAATGGACTGGTTGGATCTCCTTGCAGTCCAAGGGACTCTCAAGAGTCTTCTCCAACACCACCGTAAAAAAAAAAAAAAATCAAATTCTCCCATAGGGCCTCAAGAAAAGAACAAAAAACCTGCCAACTCCTAGATTTTAGCCCAGTGAGACTTGTGTTGGACCTGTAATCTACAGAATTTCCTACAGCAATAGAAACAAGTTTGTACTTGTTTGATATACAGTCATATCAAAAATTACCTCATGAATTCTGAAAACCTGCTGTACATCTTTGAAACATTTGAACAACCTCACTTACTTTACTACAAATAAGATATCTTTCTGTGCATTATAATTACCTCAAGGATAAGAGATCATATGAGATAAAATTTGTAGAACATATTGTTACTAAAACCAAATCACCCAATCATAAATTATTATTTTTTTAAGTGTTACTTGCTCAGTCGTATCTGACTCTTTGTAACCCAGTAGGTTCCTCTGTCTGTGGGAGTCTCCAGGCAAGGATACTTAATTGGGTTGCCATTTCCTTCTCCAGGAAATCTCCCTGACCTAGGGATCAAACCCAGGTCTTCTGCATTGCAGGCAGATTCTTTCCTATCTGAGCCATAGTTAGAGTTTACACATGAAATTCTGATATTAATTTAATTTCACTTAACATTTCAGATCATAGTTCCCATCTTGTTTGTAGCAGCTAAATGTATAGATGCTGAATGGACTGCCAACTGGAAATGCTACTAAATGTGAAATTTCTGTAAGATGTTTGTATTAACCATGTCATAATGTTTTTTTATTGCCATGGGGGAATTGGAATGAGATGTGTATAGTCTTCAATTTTTCTATCCTTATCTCTTTTCTGCCCGCTGTTTAAGTGTTGTGGAAGAGAGTATGATTTATAGGTGCATCCTATCAAGAAGCACAATAATTTTCTCACCTTTTATGTTAGAATAGTTACCAGTGGAGAAGGCAATGGCAACCCACTCCAGTACTCTTGCCTGGAAAATCCCATGGAAGGAGGAGCCTGGTTGGCTGCAGTCGATGGGGTTGCTAAGAGTAGGACACGACTGAGCGACTTCACTTTCACTTTCATGCATTGGAAAAGGAAATGGCAACCCACTCCAATATTGTTGCCTGGAGAATCCCAGGGACGGGGGAGCCTGGTGGGCTGCCATCTATGGGGTCGCACACAGTTGGACATGACTGAAGCGACTTAGCAGCAGCAGCAATTGCCAGTGATTATAATAATGGTTATTTATCCCCATATATGAGTGATACTACACTGCTGATCTGATCTATTTACATTGTAGTCATGTAGTTAGAAAATCCTTAGTCAGTGTTGATTGGCAGGAAGGAAAGGACATAAAGATGCCTTTAGCTATTTTTAAGTATCATAGAAATCATCCCAGTTATATTAAATTCAGGACCACTTAATTTTCAGAGAACTCTTATCCCTCAAAGATGGTATAAGCAAGAGTAAAGGTTAACTGTCTAAAATTTAAAGCTATTAAATAATTTCTGTATCTCAAATAATGCAGACCATGCTACATATATGGATTTTAGATTTTTAACTGGAATTATTTTTTATTATGTGTTCATTGAAAGTATTTTGAGACTTTTCTAGTGTGTGCAAGCAAACTAAAAATGAAAATCTGGGAATAAAATGGTCTTTAAGAATTGTTAATATCACATAATCTTTATCAAATAACAGTTAAATTTTTAAAAAATTGATATATAATAAAACATACATATATATTAACTTTTGCACAGCAAGCACTGGGAATTGTGAGTTAAATCTGATACCTGCCCTCTAAGCCAGTGTTGAGGAGAAAATTTCTTCCTTACTTTCTTAGGCTTGAAAATGGGAGCCTGCAAATTAAACTACCAAAAAGCAGATCAAAAGGACAAAGAAGACATTCAATTTTATTAATATTTTGTGTTCACAGAAGTTCACAAAAGAAATGAAATTCAAAGAAACAGGTAGATCTGGGGACTTATATCATTTTAACAAAGGAAAGGGGATTTGGGCTTCAGAGGATGAGAAATCATGGGGAAGGGGAGAGGAAATATATAGGGGAGCTCATGGGAGATCAAGGTTATTTTATCTCTATTTTAGTAAAATCTGCTTTTGCAAACTCCTGTATCCTTCTCTCATCAGTGTTGAATGATGAGTGTACTTCATCCTAATATAAGAAAGATATCTTCACAGAGGGAAATTATGCCCTGCTTTGAGATAGAGAAAGGGATGGCAGAGAACACTTCCTGTGTCTGTTGCTTTTCAATTGCCTTAAATTCAAAATAATCCTTATGTCAAAGTGGCATATTTGCAGTGGCATATTTTGTCCTCCTTCACAAGGCACTGCACTTAGACCTTGACATACCTAAGACACTTAACATTTTCCACAACCCTACCAAATAAGTTCTATAGTTATCCCCATTTTAAAGACTTACAAAGTCTCAGAATCTTTTCCAACTCATATTGCAGTACAAATGACAAAGTTGATATTTGAGTTCAGATTTGTCTGGCATGGAATTCTGTACTCTTCAGCCATACACTTCATTAAGTAGGAATTAGATATGTTGAAAGTGTTGGAAAATGTATTTCAGGAAGAGGAAAGAACTTGTAAGGAGACTCATATATGAGAGATATGTACATCTGGATATTAGCATATAAATCAGAGAAATGAAAAGAGATGAAGCTAGAGAAATAACCAGGGGTCAGGTAATGAACTGTTTTAATGAACCTGGACTGTATCCAAAGAATTTCAGGCTGAAAAGATGATACGAGCAAGATTTACATTGAAAGCTCACCCTACTGGAATGCAGAAAAAAATAGAGGAGAAGGCCTAGAGGCAAGGACTAGTACAAAGAAGCTACATATTAGCATGATATGATCCAGCTGAGGGATACTGGTGGCCTGATCTGAGACAGTCCCACTCATGGCAGGAAGTAAATGGATTACAGAAACATAAGATAGGAAGGATGTTAGTCAGTGAATACCTTGAAGGAATGAGGCTGAGGAAAGGGAGGAGTCAGACTTACCTATGGGATGAAAATGGGTAGAACAGAAAAGAGCTTTGTGGGGAGGAGGGGGATGACATGAGGCTCTAGTGAGTAGAAAATCTCTGGCTTCAGGACAGGGATAGAATTGTATTGCTTAGGAAAATATGGATTGAAAATGAGGCATGAGAGTTAATGAGATCACCTATGTTGTGTATGTAGAGTGAGGCGGAAAAAAATTCTGAACACAGGGAAAAGTACCAAGGAGGAAGGATTAATGCAAGGAAAACAAGAGAGGAGGAGATATAGAAGATTAACAATTTGTCATATATGGCCCTTATGTTGAGGTATGTTCCTTCTATGTCTACTTTCTGGGGAGTTTCTATCATAAATGGGTGATACAACAAGCCCACAAGAAACATTATTCTCAAAGAGGAAAAACTGAAAGCCTTTTCTTTAAGATCAGGAACAAAACAAGGGTGACCACTCTCACCACTGTTATTCAATGTACCTTTGGAAGTCCTAGCCACAGCAATCAGAGAAGATAAATAAAAGGAATCCAGATTGGAAATGAAGAAGTAAAACTCTCAGTGTTTGCAGATTCCATGATACTGTACACAGAAATCCCTAAAAAGGCCACCAGAAAATTACTAGACCTACTCAGTGAATATAGCAGACTTGCAGAATATAAAATTAATACACAGAAATCCCTTGCATTCTTATACACTAACAATGATAAGTCAGGAAGAGAAATTGAGGAAACAGTCTGATTCACCATTGCAACAAAAAGAATAGAATGCCTAGGAATAAATCTATCTAAAGAGACAAAAGACTTGTATGCAGAAAAACTATAAGATACTGAAGAAAGAAATTAAAGACAACACAAGCAGAGAGATATGCCATGTTCCTGGATTAGAAGAATCAATATTGTGAAAAAGACTATACTACTCAAAGCAATCTATAGATTCAGTGCAATCCATTTGAAGCTACCAATGGTATTTTTCAGAAAACAAGAACAAAAAATTTCACAGTTTATATGGAAACACAAAAGACCCTGAATAGCCAAAGCAGTCTTGAGAAAGAAGAATGGAACTGACAGAATCAACCTGCCTGACTTCAGACTATACTACAAAGCTATAGTCAACAAGATATTTTGGTACAAGCACAAAAACAGAAATATAGACCAATGGAACATCATAGAAAGCCTAGAGATAAACACATACACCTATGGGCACCTTATTTTTGATGAGGCAAGAATATACAATGGAGAAAATATAGTCTCTTCAATAATTGGTGCTAGGAAAACTGGACAGCTATGTGGAAAAGAGTAGAATGCTTCCTAACACAAGACACAAAAATGAACTCAAAATGGATTAAAGACCTAAACATAGGACTAGAAACTATAAAACTCTTAGAGGAAAACTTAGGCAGAGCACTCTTTAACATAAATTACAGCAAAATCCACTGTAAGCAACTTCTAGAGTAGTAGAAATAAAAATAAACAAAAATGGGATCTAATTATAAAAATATGGTACCTAATCAAACTTAAAGACTTCTGCACAGTGAAGGAAACGACAAACAAGGTGAAAAGACAACCATAGAACAGGAGAAAACAGTAGCAAATGAAACAATTGACAAAGGATTACTCTCCAAAATATACAAGCAACTCATGCAGCTCAATACCAGAAAAACAAACAGGTAAAAGTGTGGGCAGAAGACCTAGCCAGATATTTCACCAAAGACATACAGATGAGTAGTAAGCCAAAGATGCTCAACATGGCTCATTATTAGAGAAATGCAAATTGAAACTAAAATGAAACATCACCTCGTACTGGTCAGAATAGCTGTCATCAAAAAATTTACAAACAATAAATGCCTGAGAGGGTGTGGAAAAAAGGGAACCTTGCACTTTTGGTGGGAATGCAAATTGAAACAGCCACTATGGAAAATAGTACGGAGTTACCTTAAAAAATAAATTTTGGGGGCCATAAACCATATGGCCCCCAAACCCCACTACTGCACATATAACCTAAGGAAACCATAATTGAAAAAGACACATTTCAAAGACATTTGGAAAACTCAGTAGAGGCCACAGAACTGGAAAAGGTCAGTTTTCATGCCAACCCCAAAGAAAGGCAATGCCAAAAAATTTTCTGAGTACCAGATGTTCAAACCGGATTTAGAAAAGAGAGAGGAATCAGAGATCAAATTGCCAACATACGTTGGATCATCGAAAAAGCAAGAGAGTTCCAGAAAAACATCTACTTCTGATTCATTCACTTTAACTGTGTGGATCACAAACTATGGAGAATTCTTAAAGAGATGGGAATACCAGACCACCTGACCTGCCTCTTGAGAAATCTGTATGCAGGTCAAGAATCAACAGTTAGAACCAAACATGAAACATGAGCTGGTTCCAAACTGGGAAAGGAGTACTTCAAGGCTGTATATTGTTACCCTGCTATTTAACTTATATACAGAGTACATCAAGTGAAATGCGGGGCTGGGTAAAGCATAAGTTGGAATCAAGATTGCCAGGAGAAATATCAATAACTTCAAGTTTGCAGATAACACAACCCTTATGGCAGAAAGTGAAGAGGATCTAAAGAGCCTCTTGGTGAAGGTGAAAGAGGAGAGTAAAAAGCTGAAATGAAGATCATGGCATCCAGTCTTATCACTTCATGGCAAATAGATGGGAAACAAAGGAAACAGAGATGGGCTTTATTTTCTTGGGCTTCAAAATCACTGCCGAAGGTGACTGCAGCCATGAAATATAAAAACCCTTGCTCCTTGGAAGAAAAGCTATGACAAACCTACACAGCATATTAAAAGGCAGAAACATTACTTTGCCGACAAAGATCCATCTAGTCTAAGCTATGTTTTTTTCCAGTAGTCAAGGATGAATGTGAGACTTAGACCATAAAGAAAGCTGAGTGCTGAAGAATTGTTGCTTTGAACTTGTTGTGGTGTTGGAGAAAACTTTTAAGAGTCAAGTCTGAACATCAAATCAGTCAGTCCTAAAGAAATCAGTCCTGAATATTTAATGGAAGGACTGATCCTGAAGCTGAAGCTCCAACACTTTGGCCACCTGATGCAGAGAACTGACTTATTGAAAAAGACCCTGATGCTAGGAAAGATTGAAGGCAGGAGAACAGGATGACAGAGGATGAGATGTTTGGATGGCATTATCAACTTGATGGACATCACGGCCCGGAAGTTGATGATGAACAGTGAAGCCTGGCATGCTGCAGTTCATGGGGTCCCAAAGAGTCAGACCTGACTGAGCCACTGAACTGATCTGAGCTGAACTGAACCTCAATGATCATTGCATCACTATTTACAGCAACTAGAACATAGAAAGGCTTCCCTGGTGGCTCAGACTGTAAGGAATCTGCCTGCATTGCAGGAGACCCAGATATGATCCCTGGGTCAGACAGATACCCTGGAGAAGGAGATGACAACACATTTAAGTATTCTTGCCTGAAAAATTCAAAGGAACCCAGATGTCCATTGACAGGTGAATGGAAAAAAGAAGATGTGGTACATATACACAATGGAATATTACTCAGTTATAAAAAGGAAAGCATTAGGCTCAGTTCTAATAAAGTGAATGACATTTATTGAACAGTTGCTTTGTCATGTCCAACTCTGTCTGACCACATGGATTTTGCCAAGCTTCGCTGTCCTTCACCATCTCCTGGAGCTCAAACTCATGTCCATTGAATCAATGATTGCATCTACCATCTTGTCCCCTGTCATCGCATTCTCCTCCTGCCTTCACATTTTCCAGCATCAGGGCCTTTTCAAATGAGTCAGCTCTTCACATCAGGTGGCCCAAGTATTAGAGTTTCAGCCTCAGCATCAGTCCTCTCAATAAATATTTAGGACTGATCTCCTTTAGAATTGACTGGTTTGATTTCCTTGCAGTCCAAGAGACTCTCAGGGGCTTCTCCAACACCACAGATCAAAAGCATCAGTTCTTCAGTGCTCAGCTTTCTTTATACTCCAGCTCTCACATCCATACATGACCACTGGAAAACCCATAGCCCTGACTAGACAGACCTTTGTTGGCAAAATAATGTCTCTGCTTTTTAATATACTATCTAGTTTGGTCATAACTTTTCTTCCAAGGAGCAAGCGTCTTAATTTCATGGCTGCAGTCACAATTTGCAGTGATTTTGGAGGCGAAGAAAGCAAAGTCTGTCACTGATTCCATTGTTTCCCCATATATTTACCATGAAGTTATAGGACTGATGCCATGATCTTAGTTTTTTGAATGTTGAGTTTTAAACCAGCATGGTTATTTAAACAGAAGTAGATGCTTGTTTGTTTTTTTCTGAAATTCTCTTACTTTTTCTAGGATCCAGTGGATTTTTGCAATTTGATCTCTGTTTCTTCTGCCTTTTATAAATCCATGTCGAACATCTGGAAGTTCTCAATTCACATACTGTTGAAGTCAAGCTTGGAGAATTGTGAGCATTACTTTGCTACTACTGCTGCTGCTAAGTCGCTTCAGTCGTGTCCAACTCTGTGCAACCCCATAGATGGCAGCCCACCAGGCTCCCCCATCCCTGGGATTCTCTAGGCAAGAATACTAGAGTGGGTTGTCATTTCCTTCTCCAATGCATGGAAGTGAAAAGTCAAAGTGAAGTCGTTCAATCGTGTCCGACTCTTCACGACCCCATGGACTGCAGCCTACCAGGCTCCTCTGTCCATGGGATTTCCCAGGCAAGAGTACTGGAGTGGGGTGCCATTGCCTTAGTTAGGGTTTAATATGAGTGCCATTGTTCAGCAGCTTGAACACTCTCTGGCATTGCCTTTTTGGGGATTGGAATGAAAACTGACCTTTTCTAGTCCTGTGGTGACTGATGTTTTCCAAATTTGCTGGAATATTGAGTGTAGCACTTTAGCTGCATCATGGTTTAGGATCTGAAATAGCTCAGCTGGAATTCCATCACCTCCACTAGCTCACTAGATGTCGGACTCCAGGGTGTCTCTCTCTAGATTAATGATTACACCATCATGGTTATCTGGGTCGTGAAGATCTTTTTTTGTATAGTTCTTTTATGTATTCTTGCCATCTCTTTTTAATATCTTCAGCTTCTGTTAGATCCATAACATTCTGTCCTTTATTGTGCTCATCTTTGCATGAAATGTGCCCTTGGTGTGTCTAATTTTCTTGAAGTCTTGATCTCTAGTCTTTCTCATTCTATTACTTCCTCTATTTCCCGGCATTGATCACTTACAAAGGTCTTTTGTCTCTCCTTGCTATTCTTTGGAATTCTGCATTCAGATGGGTATATCTCTCTCTCCTTTGCCTTTTGCTTCTTCTTTGCCTTCGCTTCTTTGCCATTTGTAAGGCCTCCTCAGGCAACCTTTTTGCATTTCTTTTTCTTGTAGATCGTTTTGATTATTGTCTCTTGTACAATGTCATGAACCTCCATCTATACTTCTTCAGGAGCTCTAGCAGATCTAATCCCTTGAATCTGTTTGTCATTTTCACTGTGTAATCATAAGGGATTTGATTTAGGTCATACCTGAATAATCTAGTGGTTTTCCCTACTTTCTTCAATTTAAGTCTTAATTTTGCAATAAGAGGTTTATGCTATGAGCTATGGTCAGCTCCCAGCCTTGTTTTTCTTGACTCTTTAGAGCTTCTCCATCTTTGGCTGCAAAGTATATACCAGTATGATTTTGGTATTGACCATTGGTGATGTCCATGTGTTGAGTTGTCTGTTGTGTTGTTGGGAGAGGGTGTTTGCTATGACCAATGTGTTCTCTTAGCAAAACTCTGTTAACCTTTGCCTTGCTTCTTTTTATACTCCAAGGCCAAACTTGCCTATTACTCCAGGTATCTCTTGACTTCCTACTTTTGCATTCGAGTCCTCTGTGATTAGAAAGGACATCTTTTTTTGGTGTTAGTTCTAGAAGGTCTTGTAGGTCTTCATAGAATCTTTCATCTTCAGCTTCTTTGGCATAAATGGTTGGGACATAGACTTCGATTACTGTGATATGGAATGGTTTGCCTTGAAACAAAATGGAGATCATTCTGTCATTGATCATTATTTAAGGATGCACCAAGTAATGCATTTCAGACTCTTTTGTTGACTATAAGGATTACTCCATTTCTTCGAAGATGTTCTTGCCTACAGTTGTGGATTTTATTGTCATCTGAACTAAATTCACCCATTACTGTCCATTTTAGTTCACGGATTCCTAAAATGATGTTCACTCTTGTCATTTCTTATTTGATCACTTCCAATTTACCTTGATTCATAAACCTAACATTCCAGATTCCTTTTCAATATTGTTCTTTACAGCATCACACTTGACTTTCACCACCAGACACATCCACAACTGGGTGTTATTTCCACTTTAACTCAGGCCCTTCATTCCTTCTGGAGCGATTTCTCTGTTCTTTTCCAGTAGTATTTTGCCAACTACTGACTGGGGAGTTCATCTTTCAGTGTCATGTGTTTTTGCCTTTTCATACTATTCATGGGGTTCTCAAGGCAGGAATAATGAAGTGGTTTGTCATTTCCTTCTCTAGTGGACAATGTTTTGTCAGAAATCTCCACCATGACCTGTCTGTCTTGGGTGGCTCTATATGGCATGGCTTATTGTTTCATATAGTTCGACAAGGCTATGGACCATGTGATGAGTTTTGGTTAGTTTTCTGTAATTGTGGTTTTCATTCTCTCTGCCCTCTGATAGATGAGGATAAGAGCCTTGTGGAAACTTTCTGATGGATGGGCCTGTCCGTGGGGAGACCTGGATTTTACTCTGGTGGGCAGGGCCCTGCTCAGTTCAGTTCAGTTCAGTTATGTCATAAGGGAGATGCCATCTGCTTATGAGGGGTTTTTTATATTTCTCCCAGCAATCTTGATTCGAGCTTGTGCTTCTTCCAGCCCAGTGTTTCTCATCATGTACTCTGTATATGTGAAATAAGCAGGGTGACAATATACAGCCTTGATGTATTCCTTTTCCTGGTTGGAACCAATCTGTTGTTCCATGTCCAGTTCTAACTGTTGCTTCCTGACCTGCATGTAGGTCTCTCAGTAGGCAGGTCAGGTGGTCTGGTATTCAGAATTTTCCACAGTTTATTGTGATCCACACAGTCAAGGCCCTGCTCAGTTCAGTTCAGTTGCTCAGTCATGTCCGACTCTTTGTGACCCCATGAATCGCAGCACGCCAGGCCTCCCTGTCCATCACCATCTCCCAGAGGTCACTCAGGCTCATATCCATCGAGTCCGTGATGCCATCCTGCCATCTCATCCTCAGTCATCCCCTTCTCCTCCTGCCCCCAATCCCTCCCAGTATCAGAGTCTTCTCCAATGAGTCAACTCTTCACATGAGGTGGCCAAAGTACTGGAGTTTCAGCTTTAGCATCATTCCTTCCAAAGAAATCTCAGGGCTGATCTCCTTCTGAATGTTCTGAAGGCCCTGCTCAGTAAGTCTTTAATCTGATTTTATGCTGATGGGTGGGGATTTATTCCCTCCCTGTGGTTTGGCATGAAGCCAAGCTATGGTAGTGAAATGCTGGTAATGGTGACCTCCTTCAAAAGGACTTATGCCAGCATGTTGTGCCTTCCTGAACTGTTGTATTCAGTGACCCTGACCCTGAGGCATGCCACTGTCAACCCACACCTCTGTGGAGACTTCTGGACACTGTTCAACAGGATTAAGTAAGTCAGAAAGAGAAAAATAAACATTGTGTGTTGATGCATATATATGGAACCTAGGGACTTCCTTAGTGGCTCAGACAGTAAAAAAATCTGCCTGTAGTGCAGAAGACCCAGGTTTGATCCTTGGGTCAGGAAGATCCCCTGAAGAAAGGAATGGCAATCAACTCTAGTCTTGCCTGAAGAATTCCATGGGCAGAGGAACCTTGCCAGGTACAATCCATGTGGTCGCAAAGAGCCAGACATGACTGACTGAGCAACACACACATGCACACACACATACACACACACAGAGAGAGAATCTAGAAGAATGACACTGATGAACCTATCTGCAGAGCAACACTCGAGACACAGGAATATAGAACAGACTTTGGACACAATAGGGGAATGAGAGAGTGGGACAAATTAAGAGAGTAACCCTGAAACATATGTATTGTCATATACAAAATAGATTGCCAGTGAAATTTCTGTATGATTCAGGCTGCTCCAATCTGGTCTTTGTGACAATCTAGAGGGATGGGAAGAAATAGAAGATGAGAGGGAAGCTCAAGAGGGAGAGGACATATATTTACCTATGGCTGATTCATGTTGAAGCATGGTGGAAACCAACACAATATTGTAAAGCAATTATCCTTTAGTTAAAAATAAATAAATTTAAACAATGAAGATTAATGAATAACTTGTCTTGAAAAAGCAGAGATTCCTAGAGTGAAGGCAAAAATTTCAAAAGAACTGCTCAAATTTATCACGATTTTGCAATGAATATCAGTTTTTCAGGTTTAATAACTCAAACCTAGGTTACTAACTTCAGCCAGTGGTCAGATGGCATAGATGAAAAAAAAGTGTAGAAAGTAAAAATTAGTTGTGGGGCTAGAATGTATTTTACATATGTATTATAGGTGTTTTCTGGCCTCCCACCACTGGGAGGTAGGCTTTATGAAGATTGTGGTTTATTTTTTATTGTTATATTCCCATGAGTTAACTGATTACTTTTCACTAAGAAAATTATCTTCATGCAGAGAGCTTATGAATATAAATTGCAAATGTTTAATAAAAAATTCATAAAGAAAATCAATTGAAATAATACATTTGAGGGTTTTTCTGACAAAAGCAAAATAATACTTAATCAGTTTTCTTTGCCTTACCAGGTACTGCAATTTGAACATGCCACAAGCTTTATTTCATATTAAGATATTTTGCTTTTAGCAAAAGTTTTTATATAATTGATTGATCTTTTTCAACTGCAAAAAAGCATCCAGGAAGAAAAGTTTATTTAACATTTATAGACAATACCTTCTAGGGTAATGTTAGCTAACTTCTCATGGAAAAATGTCAAGATAAGAAAACACATTTTAATTCAAGTAGCAGAATACCTTGAATATATATTTAATGATGCCACTTTTTTTTTAAATTGTGGAGAGTACTTTTGTGATTTGATGACCACAAGAATTCAAGTGAAGCAAACAAAATGTAGAAGGTTTGATTACAAAAGTTGTAATATATTTCATAGTCAGGGCTTGCAAGAATTTTAGTTATGTTTTTATTTTTTCCCAAAACTGACATATTGTGGAGATTATACTAATGTTGACAGACCACGGTTATAAATATACTTATGGGAAGAATTGTTGCATTAACTAAACAAGCTATTGCACCAGGAACAGCCCTTTGGCATTTATATTCAACTTCTGCTACATTTCCAAGGACAGGCCACCCTGATACTGCCTGTCAGTGAAAAATAGGTAGTGTTGAACATTGGCAAGTCCCAGTATAACCTTTGCAGAGACCTTGCATGGAAAAAATTTCTTCTGGGATTAGTAAGAATTTGCTGTCATTTTCAGTAGCATGTTTCTTTCCTATTTTCATTTTTCCAAACTTTGGGTATTTGACAGTGCTTTTAAAACCATGATGTGTTTATTTAAAAATGGATTGATATTTTAAGATTTTTAAAGTATACAATGTCATATCTAGAGCTTAGGGTAAATAATTATCGGCTCTAGACTTTGCTTCACCTATGTTTTGCACACTTTTTTTTGTTTGTATTAATGATTGAAGTTAATTAAAAACATTATATTTGACCTATACTTAATACATTCTTTCACATGGCAGGTATTACTTATGACTGTAAGAAAAATGTATTACAAACTTTTCAAATATCTATCAACTAGTAGCCATAGTTATTTTTGTAAATGTTCTTAAGAAAGAACTCACAAGTATGTTTTAGAAAAGATTGTCATAGTTGGAAAAGCATGAATATTCTGAATTTTTAACCACAAATCACTTTGTAAATGGTTGTGTGTACAGGGGCAAAAGGTATCACTCAAGAGAATTTTCTGCATTGAACATGTGCCAATTTTGTAGCAACACTTATGACTTGGCTATACCATCCACATTTTTAAGAATCAAATTTTATTGAATATAGTGTATCAGATTGCATGAGAAGACAAGAAGGAAGCTTTGAAAAATAGTATTTGGTTAAACTTATTGAAAATGCTTTTTCATGTTACTTATTTCCTTCAGATTATTTATTTCATAGCAGTCATCTCAACAACAGAATGCAATTCTGTTGTTACATTAGGCATATTTTCCTAATTTTATAATATCAATACTGAGAGTGCAGATCAACAATTTTCCTCTTTTGCATGTACATTAAAATTTGTCTGTGAGTCATCTTTGCATACGTGTAATTCAGTTCATCTAGTTTTGTAACGATTGAGCTAGAATAAAAATTACATTGGTGTTTACATGTTAAATACTAGACTTGCCTAGATCTCCATGACCTCATTTACCTTCAGTCCAGTTCAGTTCAGTCGCTCAGTCGTGTCCAACTCTTTGCGACCCCATGAATCGCAGCACGCCAGGCCTCCATGTCCATCACCAACTCCCGGAGTTCACTCAGACTCGCGTCCATTGAGTCAGTGATGCCATCCAATAGAGCAGGAGTCAAAACATCTCCTTCCAAATGGGAAAGGATTACAGTTCTGACTAAGCAAACCACAGTCATCAAGTTTAGAAGCCAGTTGTAAGAGAAAAAGGAAAATGCCCCCCCGGGAAGTCTTGTCAAAGCTGTAATCCAAATGCCAGAATAAGAATATTGCAAATAATAAGTGCTGAATAAATAAACAAATGAAATAAATACTAAGAAAAAAGCATTAACATGTCTTAAAAGGAGATATTTTTACTTTGTCATGAAAAGAAAAATCAAAATGTTCACTCCATCCTCTAAAGAAGAGAGAATTTGAACAAACTGGAAATCAGTAGTTCTTGTTAAGGTCACAGGTGAACCTCTTCCCTGAAAACTGGAGAGAGAGTAAATACAGAAAATCAGAGCTTATAGACAGGTGA
The DNA here is from genome assembly GCA_006410635.1 of Cephalophus harveyi. Taxonomy (NCBI): domain Eukaryota; kingdom Metazoa; phylum Chordata; class Mammalia; order Artiodactyla; family Bovidae; genus Cephalophus; species Cephalophus harveyi. Next base: position 3,971 of record SJYT01002691.1, on the reverse strand, counting down.
AGTCACATTTCAGAGGCCTTAGGTCAGAGCTTTGGAGGAACACTAAAGGGTTATTGACTGAATTTGGATTAGAGAAAAACAATTGTCAAGCTTTAAGTTATATCCACATGCATAGTCATGATTTTTACCTCCAGATTTAGCATTGGGTTTTCAGGGTGAAGAGCAAATAAAATTTCCCTAGTGCTTTCAGGAGGAGAGGGGAAAGTAACCAATTTGAAATAAACTTCAAGAATTATTTTCTCATTAACAAAGGCCCGCCTTCAAGAGAAATTAATTTTTTTGAGCCTAATTAATGTGGAGAAAAGGAAATACCCAACTTGAACCCCCTGTAGTTTTGAACATAAAGGAGGGGGAAATAGCCAATTCCAGTCCTACTAGACTTTCTATCTCATGTAGCTGGGAAGTAGGGAAGCTGAGAAGCCCTTCTGAAGGTCTCAAGAGGCTCAAGTTCACTGAAAGACTGAGATCTAATCATAGGGCTGTAGAATGCTTCTCTTCCCTCCACACTTTGCCATCATATAAGCAAGACTTTTACATGTGAGAGGTTTACATTTGTAAGGAAGTGCAAGGCTCACACTCTGTACAAGAAATAGCCTCTAGGGAAATCTACCAGCAAAAGTTAGATCATCAGAGGAAAGTTTAGCCTCTTATTCCTACAGGAACAGCAAAAACAAACTGAGCCAATGTTTCTTAGCCAGGTAAACATGAAAAACTCACCTAATGACTGGTTTACTTCAGCTCTTTTTACCAAACATTATGTCAAGCTCTCAACAAAAAAAATACATAGATACTAAGATATTGAAAAATAAAGCTTCAAAGACAGAAAATATGGCAAAGATGTGGAATTATCAGACAAGGAGTTTTTAAACTATCAATAAATAAATAAATGAATAAAATGATGAGATGTCAGATTAAGGAAAACACAGAGAAACAAAAATGTCCCAATATATCAAAGAAACACAACAAAAATTGTAAAAAAAAAGAAGAAGAAAGAAAGAAAACTAAATTAATAATGAGAGTACATGTGCAATTATGTGATATCAAATTTTAAATCCTGTAATCAGTGAAAGACAAGCCTGGTGTGCTGTAATCTATGGGGTCACAAATAATCGGACACCACTGATCAGCTGAACAACAAATCAGTGAATTTAATTTTCTAGTAACATAAGTTATTAGTTCTACAAAAGGTATATGTTTGAATAGGCTACAAACAATATTTTAACATTAAGTACCTGCCATTAAAGAAGCAATCAAACCCATATTACCTTATAAATGTTAAAAATCACATACTTCAAAATTTGTTTAGATTTTTAAAAATCATACAACAGGGATAAAACATGGAAGAGACATCTATTAATTTATTAATAGTAAGATCTGACTGAGATGATACAAATTGTAAAACAAAAAATTACATATAAAGTTTACCTCAAAAAATTATAGACAAATATTAGTAAATTGAATGCAGTAATGAAAAGAAAGACTAAAGTGAAGCTCACTCAGTCATGTCTGACTCGTTGTGACCACATAAACTGTATAGTGAGTAGTAGTGAGTAGTGAAGTCGCTCAGTCGTGTCCGACTCTTTGCGACCCCATGGACTGTAACCTACTAGGCTTCTCTGTCCGTGGGATTCTCCAGGCAAGAATACTGGAGTGGATTGCCATTTCCTTCTCCAGGGGATCTTCCCAACCCAGGGATCGAACCCGGGTCTCCCGCACTGGAGGCAGACGCTTTAACCTCTGAGCCACCAGGGAAGCCCCATAAACTGTATAGTCCATGGAATTCTTCAGGTCAGAATACTGGAGTGGGTAGCCTTTCCCTTCTCCAGAGGATTGTCCCAACCCAGGATCTAACCCAGGTCTCCTGCATTGCAGGTGGATTCTTTACCTGCTGATACACAAGGGAAGTCATAGTTAAATAGGTTTTAGTTTT
>SJYT01002688.1:0-26810 GCA_006410635.1 Cephalophus harveyi | reverse complement strand
GACTGAGCGACTGAACTGAACTGAAGCTAGTACCAGACTGGAATTTAGTCTATTCTCTAAGTTAAGAGAACAAAGTTTTCTTACAATGCAACTTTTGAAAGCAGATTAAGAATTTCTTTGCCTTTCAGTGATTTATATTTGTTTTTAAAATCTTTTGTTACTTTGGTAATTTAAATGCGCTATATTTATGATTATGGTACATGTAGACAAAGCTCATTGCGCTTCTACAAATATTACCCCTCATGGTTAGACTTTTGCTATCCTTATGGCCTTAAAACATGGTAAAAGTCTGCTCCTAAATCAGGGAATCAGAAATGAGTGAACAATTGCTGTAAATCACAGAATCAGGGCTATGGTAAATGTCCAAGACAGCTGCTTGGCTTTTCCTGGCTCCCTGACAAACCTCGTTTTTATTAGATGGATTAAGCCTTCCCTGGCTACAGTGTTAATACCCTCACTATGACAAAAAATTATATTTCACTTAATATTAAATTCTAGTTTTGCTAATTAAGGTCTGTGTTTATGACGACTCACTTCTGAAATAGTTCCTTGTTGTTAAAAAGGAACTATTAAAGTTCCTTTAATAGTTTAATTAAAAATTAAACTACTTTAAAAATTTTTTTAATTAAACTATTAAAAATCCTTAATTAAAAAGATTTAATTAAGTTATTAAAAAGGACACTGTAAGGTTGTTTCTAAAGCTCATCTTAGTAACCAATCTTTGGATAAACTTCAGATGCTTCATGATGTACAACCAGGAGATTAACACCTGGCTATAATCATTTAAATCAGATGACCAGGGTATACTCCACTATACCTAATGAAAGTTCATGACTTGCTTGTGACATTACTAATTCTTGCTTGTGACCTTACTAATTACCACTAGTTGTATTATTTTCTATGTCACTTGTTTCAGAAGATTGTTTCTTATATTACCAAATGTGTGACTGAGCCTATGATAAAATGCTGAAATGCAGTTCCGTATGAGATCAATGATTGTAATAAAATAACTCTAGATATGGGAAGACGCAACAAGAGGGAATATTTTCCTGGACCAAGAGACTAGTAAGACAGGTATGGTCCAGAGACTTTTGCTACTTGCAAGGCCTGGTCTAGTAATAGCACATTGAGTGATCTGTCAATGGAATTTTTGTTAGACCTTGGAATGAGCCTTCCCAGTACTACTGAACACAATGGTCATGAAATGCCCCCAAAGCATGGTCAAATATGTGGCTATGAAGGGACCCTGCAGACTAAAAGTTGTCACTTGCCAGCTGCCTCTACAAAGATTAAATCATGACCACTACAACCTGCTGACCTTCAACACCCCTTGAAAGGAATTCAGGGTGAAGGTCAGAAATAAGGCACTCTGTGCTCTGGGAAAAAACCAGAACAGGCCTTCAGGTAGTCAGATGCTTTGAGGTAAAGATTTTATGAGCCCAAATTCTTGCATCTTCTCATACCTAAAGAAACACTAACGTCATGAACCAATGTCTAGGCCTGGTTCTCCTGGCTAGCTCCTCAGCAGCTTTTCTACTTCTAGTAATCTTTGGGCCATGTATCTTTAACTTGCTTGTGAAGTCTGTTACTTCTAGAATATAACAAATCTCCCAGTGGTAGTGTGACAAGAATATTCCCTGGCCAACACTCAGACAATGCTGAAACGAGCCGCCTTATCATTCCATGGACTCTCATCCCTCCATAAATCACTCTGACAAAGAGCAGGCAAAGAGAACCCAGAGCCCCATGATGCCACTGTACAGCCTGAAGAAGCCAGAGAGGTCATCATCCCTTTTCCCTTGAGACTGGGTTCCCAAAGGTTTGAGCAGGGTACCAAAGCGGGCCAAGGAATCAACCCTAAAAATAGAGGGAGGAATGTGGTGACCCAAGAATGAAAGAGCAGATAAAACCAAGGAGGGTCTTGGAAGGCAGGAATGGAAAAACCAGACCTTTATCATCTTTCCCTCCCCCATATTGTAACTATTAATGGATTTCAGATCCTTCTGAGCAGTATTACCTGTCTCCCCTCCTGCCCCACACAGGGAGACATTATTTGCCTTACTCTTCCCCCATCCAGTATATGTGCTNGGAAGGCAGGAATGGAAAAACCAGACCTTTATCATCTTTCCCTCCCCCATATTGTAACTATTAATGGATTTCAGATCCTTCTGAGCAGTATTACCTGTCTCCCCTCCTGCCCCACACAGGGAGACATTATTTGCCTTACTCTTCCCCCATGCAGTATATGTGCTTCATCCAATCAGCAAATGACCCACAAGACCTCTTTCCTGCTCCTTGTACCCTGGGTATAAAAGTGGCCTAAGGACCCCTGTTCAACGCTGGTTCTCACTCGAGCTGGCCTGCAGTTCTAACAACATCTCCCACTCTAATAAACTATATTCTCCTCTCATTCTGCCTCATGTCTGGAAATTCTTTTCCAACCCACTCAGACCACAAGAACCCGGAAGAGTAGAGGAAAAGTTGTTTTTCCTTCCATACACATGCAATGGGATACTGCTCAGCAATAGAAAAGAATGAGCCATCAATCAATAGAAATGTTACTGAGTCCAGGCTTGCTCTGCTCACCACCTGCCAGTCCAGTGAATCTGAGAGAAGAGGTGTTGAGGCAAAGAAGACTTTAATAGGGGAGTCAGCAGATGGAGAAGATGGCAGGCTAGTGCCTCAGAATAACCATCTTATTGGGGTCTGGGTGTCAGGTTCTTTTATGGATCAGAGAGAAAGAAGCAATGAGGAACTAAAGTCAAAAGGCAGAATAGAGAGGGGGATTCAGTGGGGAAGTAAAGTGAAAGGTTTTTCAGTTTCTCACAAAACATCTCCAAGGGAATGTCCAGCCTTCGGAAAGGGTGTGTTAACCTCTTCTATTCACAGGTGGGCAGGGACAAACTATCTCTCTGGGAGCTGAACAAAAGCACTTTAGTTTACAGTCAAGCAGAGGGCCAGAGTCCCCCAGGCAAGCCACTGAGTATGATTGCAATAATAAAAGCAACTCAAAGAAACAGTTTCCAACATAGAGTCAGATTTGGCTTTCTCCCTGCAACAAAACTCCGTTCCACAAGCTTGTGGGGAAAAGTGAGTGAAGACCTTTTTGCTTAGTCAGGTGGATTTTTCTGGGAGTATCCACCATCTTTGCCAGTGTTTTAAACGTTGAGATTTGTCTTCTTTTTGTTCCTCTTTTGAAAAGGGTCTATTTTACACCTGTAGACTTAGAAATACTAAACTTCAAATCTAGGAGACAAGATCTCAAGTTAAGAAATTTAGCACTTTTCTATGTATGGGAAGATGCAAGTGTCAGGGCTCACTAAAAATTATTTGCTTGGCATGAACCTCAGCCATTTGGGGCTTATAATCCTGCATTCTGAATTTCCTCGGGGTTCACCATAGGGAGTGACTGGAGTGGCTGCAGTCTGATGACTGCCAGGTGGCAAGTATTCCCCTTCCTTGGGGATCAAAGGCTCATGCTGAAGGGCTGTAATCACTGATTCCATTTCTCAGGCATTCCCTTTTTGGTCATGAATGGCCATTATCTGGAAGACATTACGTGATCAACTTTTGTCCCATGGTGCTGAGAGGCTCATTCCAATTCAGTCAAAGATTCTTGATATGCCACTCTGGGTGTTAAATTTTGGACCAGACCCCATCAATAATTAAAATTCTCTGGACTCTAACTTCAATCCAGGAGACATTTTCCCTTCTTCACATACTTACAATCATATTACTGCAATTATTTTATGCGACAAAATATGATTTTCTCAAAACATTTAGCCTTAGGAGATTTGCTGGAGGCCTAATTGCGCATTAGTTACTACAAGAGACAGCAATCTTATAAATTAAACAGGATATAAGTAATGCAATGACATAGTGCAGCAAGGAGACACAAAACACAGTTTGAAAACAAAGAACACATTTAAAGAATGATTAACTAGTTGTAATCCAGTTGAAATTTATTTTAGGCTTAGTCGATCCTGACTGATCATGTACAAAACCCTTTTTGAGGTCCATTTTTCACAAACCTTTGAAGATGCTGAAGCTGGGAAAGATTGAAGGCAGGAGGAGAACAGGACAACAGAAGATGAGATGGTTGGGTGGCATCACCGACTTGATGGACATGAGTTTGAGAAAGCTCCAGAAGTTGGTGGTGGACAGACAAGCATGGCATGCAGTAGTTCACGGGGTCGCAAAGAGTTGGGCACGACTGAGCAATTTAACTAAACTGAACTACTCAATCCTGACTGATCATGTACAAAACCCCTTTAAGGGTCCATTTTTCACAAACCTTTCATCACAACTTATCTCAGTGCAATTTTAACTTTCAAGCTGTAGAGTATCTGGAAAAGATTCTTTACATTGAGTTGGGCCACCTTCTACTTGTGGGTGCATCACTTAGCTTGCTAATATGTTACAAAGAGCATATGCTGAGGCTCAAGTTCTAGAGGAAGTCGACGACTCAACTACTCCACTATCTTGGCTCACACAAGCCACCGTTTTGATATAGAACTGTTGTAACTGCTTTCATAGACTTCCTATGAATCTCCTTGATAGTGAAGCCCCTTCTGTAATAGATTCACAGTACAAAAGAATCTACAAATGACAAAAGACTTAAAAGTCAAGGTTAAACAACTGATAAATGGATAAAGACACTTCCTGCTGCTGCTGCTAAGTCGCTTCAGTCGTGTCCGACTCTGTGCGACCCCATAGATGGCAGTCCATCAGGCTCCCCATTCCTGGGATTCTCCAGGCCAAGAATACTGGAGTGGGTAGCCATTTCCTTTTCCAATGTATGAAAATGAAAAGTGAAAGTGAAGTTGCTCAGTCATGTCCGACTCTTAGCGACCCCATGGATTGCAGTCTACCAGGCTCCTCCGTCCATGGGATTTTCCAGGCAAGAGTACTGGAGTGGGGTGCCATTGCCTTCTCCGGATAAAGACACTTGGACAATACTTATTCCTTAATCACATCGATTCTTCTGTGCTCAGCTTTCTTTATAGTCCGACTCTCACATTTATACATGACCACTGGAAAAACCATAGCCTTGACTAGATGGACCTTTGTTGGCAAAATGATGTCTCTGCTTTTTAATATACTGTCTAGGTTGGTCATAGCTTTTCTTCCAAGGAGCAAGCATCCTTTAATTTCATGGCTGCAGTCACCATCTATGGTGATTTTGGACCCCAAGAAAATCAAGTCTCTCACTGTTTCCTTTGTTTCCCCATCTATTTGCCATGATATGATGGGACTGGATACCGTCTTAGTTTTCTGAATGTTGAGTTTTAAGCCAGCTTTTTATCTTTCCTCTTTCACTTTCATCAAGAAGCTTTTTAGTTCTTCACTTTCTGCCATGAGGGTGGTGTCTTCTGCATATCTGAGGTTATTGACATTTCTCCCAGCAATCTTGATTCCAGCTTGGGATTCATTCAGCCTGGCATTTTGCATGATGTACTCTGGATATACATTAAATAAACAGGGTGACATACTCCTTTCCCAATTTGGAACCAGTCTGTTGTTCCATGTCTAGTTCTGTTGCTTCTTGACCTACATACAGGTTTCTCTGCATGTAGGAGGCAGATAACATGGTCTGGTATTCCCATCTCTTGAAAATTTTCCTCAGTTTGTTGTGATCCACACAGTCAAAGGCTTTAGCATAGTCAATGAAGCAGAAGTAACTGTCTTTCTGAAATTCCCTTGCTTTTTCTATGATCTTTTTAGTTAAGCCCTGGGAACATGGTCAAGACTTTCCATTCTCTGCCCCTTGTATGCTGCCGAACAAATGCTGAATGCTCAACACAAGCTGAATTAAAGATGAATCAGTACTGATGCTGAGCATGTGTGTGCAGACACTGCTCTGAGGATAGCCCAAGACTCCTTCAGCTCCACCCCCTCACAATCCTGGGGGCAGGTACTCTTGTCACTTCAGTTTTACAGATGAGGAAACTGACATAGAAAAAGAATAAATCGTTTCCAGGATCCCACAGCTGGTAAGTCTCACAAGGACACTGGAGCCTAGAAGCCTGACTTCTCCTGGCTGCAGCCTGGAAGGAGAGGGCAGGAGAGCTGGACAAGAAGCACAACCCACCTGTCCTCCCCTGATGCTCTCAGGGAGGCCACCATTCCCAGGGGACCTTGGTGAGTGTGCTGGGTCTGGCCCAAGGCTGCGGAGGGTCAGGTTTCAGCCTGGGTCACGTGCTTCAGGGTAGACAGACTGAGGCTCCGGCACATCTCTGCTTCAGCCTCTCTGGTCACCGTTCCAGCATGCTGCCGTATGGGCTCTGGATGGCCCTGGCCCCTCTGCTAGCCACCCTCACTGCAGGTAAGTCAAGGTCAGTGACGACTAGGTGCATGCTGTGTGCTGGGACTGAAGCCCACTGTGTACTAGGACAGAAGCCCGCTATGTGCATTCACTATTAGACCCCTCATCAGCTCTGAGCATTTATTTAATCACATCGATTCTTCTGTGCTCAGCTTTCTTTATAGTCCGACTCTCACATTTATACATGACCACTGGAAAAACCATAGCCTTGACTAGATGGACCTTTGTTGGCAAAATGATGTCTCTGCTTTTTAATATACTGTCTAGGTTGGTCATAGCTTTTCTTCCAAGGAGCAAGCATCCTTTAATTTCATGGCTGCAGTCACCATCTATGGTGATTTTGGACCCCAAGAAAATCAAGTCTCTCACTGTTTCCTTTGTTTCCCCATCTATTTGCCATGATATGATGGGACTGGATACTGTCTTAGTTTTCTGAATGTTGAGTTTTAAGCCAGCTTTTTATCTTTCCTCTTTCACTTTCATCAAGAAGCTTTTTAGTTCTTCACTTTCTGCCATGAGGGTGGTGTCTTCTGCATATCTGAGGTTATTGACATTTCTCCCAGCAATCTTGATTCCAGCTTGGGATTCATTCAGCCTGGCATTTTGCATGATGTACTCTGGATATACATTAAATAAACAGGGTGACATACTCCTTTCCCAATTTGGAACCAGTCTGTTGTTCCATGTCTAGTTCTGTTGCTTCTTGACCTACATACAGGTTTCTCTGCATGTAGGAGGCAGATAACATGGTCTGGTATTCCCATCTCTTGAAAATTTTCCTCAGTTTGTTGTGATCCACACAGTCAAAGGCTTTAGCATAGTCAATGAAGCAGAAGTAACTGTCTTTCTGAAATTCCCTTGCTTTTTCTATGATCTTTTTAGTTAAGCCCTGGGAACATGGTCAAGACTTTCCATTCTCTGCCCCTTGTATGCTGCCGAACAAATGCTGAATGCTCAACACAGGCTGAATTAAAGATGAATCAGTACTGATGCTGAGCATGTGTGTGCAGACACTGCTCTGAGGATAGCCCAAGACTCCTTCAGCTCCACCCCCTCACAATCCTGGGGGCAGGTACTCTTGTCAGTTCAGTTTTACAGATGAGGAAACTGACATAGAAAAAGAATAAATCGTTTCCAGGATCCCACAGCTGGTAAGTCTCACAAGGACACTGGAGCCTAGAAGCCTGACTTCTCCTGGCTGCAGCCTGGAAGGAGAGGGCAGGAGAGCTGGACAAGAAGCACAACCCACCTGTCCTCCCCTGATGCTCTCAGGGAGGCCACCATTCCCAGGGGACCTTGGTGAGTGTGCTGGGTCTGGCCCAAGGCTGCGGAGGGTCAGGTTTCAGCCTGGGTCACGTGCTTCAGGGTAGACAGACTGAGGCTCCGGCACATCTCTGCTTCAGCCTCTCTGGTCACCGTTCCAGCATGCTGCCGTATGGGCTCTGGATGGCCCTGGCCCCTCTGCTAGCCACCCTCACTGCAGGTAAGTCAAGGTCAGTGACGACTAGGTGCATGCTGTGTGCTGGGACTGAAGCCCGCTGTGTACTAGGACAGAAGCCCGCTATGTGCATTCACTATTAGACCCCTCATCAGCTCTGAGCATTTATATCACTAAAGGCCACTTTTCAGATGGCTCCTGGTCAAGGGTGCGCCATCAGTAAGTGTCAGGTCCAGGCAGGAGCCCAACCCATGGCCTCATCTCTGTTGGTCAGTGCCTGAGGGAAGAGTAGGAGGGGCACACACCACTGGCCTCTGGCCTCTGGGCTCCTCTGCCTGCACTCTCTTCACCCTTGTCTGCAGGCCTTCACTCTCTCCCTAACTCAGGTTCTCAGGGGCCACTGTCTCTGGTCCTCTCATCCTTCTACTCTGCATCTCCTTTCAGGCTCCAGAATCACATGCAGCCCTGAGGGGCCGAGGGGCCCCCTTTGTCCTAACGGGTATCAACTTTTCTCTGTGAATTGTCTGCTTCTCTGGGCCTCATGTGAAACAAGTACTTGCAGTTGGCTTTATCAAAGGAAAATTATTTAATATTCTGTATTCAATTAGCAGTTATGCCTTTTAGGAACACAGAGCTGACAGGTAATAAATTACTAGTAGTAGTATGTGCTCCTATTCAGTTGTGTCCAACCCTGTGCAACCCTATGGACTGTAGCCTGCCAGGTTCCTCTGCCCATGGGATTTCCCAGGCAAGAATACTGGAGTGGGTTTCCATGCCCTCCTCCCTCCAGGGAGGTTGCCATCCAAGGGATCGAACCTGCATCTCCTGCATTGCAGGTGGTCTCTTTACTGACTGAGCCACCAGAGAAGCTCATAGTATCTTGTATATATTTATTTAAAATATAAATCTTATAAATAACATTCCATATAGCAATTATAGACATAATTTATATATACCTGTTTATTCAATACATGTTATATATTTCATATATATATGTGTGTGTATATATAAACACCTTTTTCAAGTATTGCCAACAATTCTCTGAGGCAGGCATTGTGTCCCAGTAGAACTGAGCTGGGAAGAAGTTGATCGCTGGCAGTGGGTAGAAATGCTAGGGTCTGGGCCACATCCCACTACAGCTGGAGCCTCAGGTCCTCCCGTAAAGATCTGCTGAGCAGCTTCAAAGGTGAAGCAGGCCTTCTTCTGCCTCAGCCCAGCAGAGATCCTGTGAGGGCAGGGTGGAAGGAGCCCAGGGAGCAGCAATACCTCACACCTGCTGACAGACAGGGGCGCAGAAAGACCCACTGACCGGCTGGGGCACAGACACACCCGCTGCAGCAGCCCTTCCAGCAGGCTGGCTTTGGGGTGGGGGGTGGTTCTGGCCAGCCACATCAGCTCCCCCCTGTGTAAAATGAGAGGGCCGACCAGCTGAAATGTCAGCTCAGCTATTCTATGCTACTGACTGCAGGTGCTCTGGGAGCCTGGAAATTCTAGCAGGTAAAGGGGACAACAAAGCCGTGAGCCTCCCCAAGTGTCAGGTTTCCTGGGTCTCAGGAGGCTTCTCAGCCAGCTTGCTGCCCTAAACATAGCCTTTCTGCATGTTCCTCCTGTGTCTTTTGCCGGCTGTGCCCAGAAGAGCCACCATCTTCAGCAGCAGCCCCTGCGCCCCGTTCTCAGTGCAGTGTTATGACAACTGGTCAGTCCTTACAGGCTTTTGCTGGAGGAACCTCATCACAGGAGCCAACCCTGCTCAGAGGGGCTGTCACACAGCCAGGCCCCACTCTCCTTTGCTCTTCACAGGGACAGCCGCCCTCTCTCCCCGCAGCGGGGCCCCGTGCCACCTCCTGGGCCTCATCGTCGCCTGCCCGCCAGGATGGCCCTCTGCAGCTAGGAGCTGCCAACAGTGCCCTGCAGGCTTTTAGTAAGAAACAAATGCCCCGGGAAAGAGGAGGGAAGGGGTGAGCTGCAGGGACAGGGGCTGGGGGACAGGCAGGTCCTGTCCATGGTGCCCCAAGTGTGAGGCCTCCCAGGGGTTGAGTGCTGCTTGGTGAGCACAGGAGCTTGGTGGTGGGCCCCCCAAGCCTGCCCAGACCACAGTCTTCTGACCACGATCGAATTCAAGGTGGAGGGTGGGTGCCTGGTAGGGCTCTGTTTCTCTGTCTTGTGACCTGGCGAGTCCTCACCTGAGAGTGAGGCTAGCTGTCAGACCACCTTCTCTCTCCACGTCTGCCCACAGAAGGTGGGCCAGGCTGCAGCTGAGCTGAGTGTCCCCAAGCCTCCTTGCCATTGCTGCTGCCATCAAAGCCAGCTGTCCCCTGGCCTGCAGGGTCTCTCCTCAGCTGCTGAACTTCCTTTGGCATTTGCAGCTGCCTGGGGGACAGGACGACTCCGTGGCTGTGCCCCACCGGAACCCGTGGTGGGCTCCCAGGACTCCCAGAAAGCGAGGACTGTCAGGTGACGTCCAGGGAGGGCAGCCACTTGTCTCAGCCATTCCGGGGCAGGGGTGGGAGACATTCAGGAAGTCCCTGAAGAGGCAGAGTTGCTCAGAATCTCCCTGAGACATGGCAAGGTAAAGTGGCAACACTATCCTTGAGGAGGCAGTCGACAGAGGCCCGCACTTCTGACCCCAGACACTAGCCCACCCAGTATAACCCGAAAGCAGGTGTGCTTGCTTGCAGGGCTGCGGCAGGGACCCAGGGAGGAGATGCACATGAGGTGTTGGGACATTCAGAGCCGCAGTTCTGTGGGACCTTCAATTAAGGCAGGAGCTACGTGGCTGGGGCCCAGACACCCACGGCAGCCACCGGGTAGCTGAGCTACTTGCTGTGTGTCACCAACCAGCTCTGTGTGCGGCAAGAGCAGTGAGGGCAAGGAGCAAGTAGGCCTGTCCCCTGGTGAATCAGAGAGGGATTTGGGTCAGGGAGTCTGCAGCAACCCTTGGCAAAGTAAGCACGTGAGCTGAGGTGCCAACTGTCAGCACCGTTCAAATACAGGTGTTAGTCACAACCCACCTGCTCTCACCGCATGTTTCCCTGTTGTCCTGCCCAGCAGGAGGCTGGCTGCATCTTCTGTCCTCTGGACTCCTTCTGTGATAGAGGCCTTGGCTGCCAGCCCTGCCCTATAGGTAGGTAAGAGCTGGCCGGAGACCCTAACCGCATTTGGGAAAGACTGGCACGGAGTGGGTAAGGAGGGTGCTGGGTCTGCACACTCCCCGGGAGCCTAGGTGGTCTCAAGCCCATCCCCTCAGGGCTGTGGGCAGAATGCACTGAGATGAGGCAGAGGAAGCATGCACAGTGGTGAGGTTCTGTCCCTTCCCAGATGTGTAGTCCTGGCAGAGTCTCACAGTCCTTAGTGTACAGGGCCTACTCCCAGGCCCCTGCACACCATCCCTCGGCCTGGGGGCTCCTCCAGGATGAAGCCCAAACCCTGTCAGGACCCACCCATGAGATGTCCCCTCACAGATGGAGATTTGCCCTGTCTGCATGGTGCTGCTGAGCCATATCTGGCCAGGAGCTTCAAGCCCAGGAGGGAGACGCCTCATCCCAACACCAGTTTCCACTCAACAGGTCAGATCTGAATTCTGTCCACTGTTTGCACAATGAGGAGGGTGACTTGCTTGTCAGGTGCTTCTCCAAAGGCTTGTGAAGGCTAACTGTTCAGTACTGAGTGTGGCCGGCAGTCCAGGTGCTGGTGAGGGATGACCCCAGGAAAGCCACACTCAGGGTACAGCAGGCCCCTTGGTACCCCAGTTATGGGAGCCCCAGGATGCTGTATTCAGCTGGGAATTCAGGACCTACTTAGCACTCACCAAGCAGCTTTTCTGGTGGCCCAGCAGTAAAGAATCTGCCTGGAATGCAGGAGACCCAGGTTCGATCTCTGGGTCAGGAGGAAGATCTCCTGGAAAAGGGAATGGCAACCCACTCCAGTATTCTTGCCTGGAGAATCCCACGGACCGAGGAGCCTGGAGTGCTACAGTCCATGGGATCACAAAGAGTAGGACACGACTGAGTGACCAACGCTTTCACTTTCACTAGCACTCACCAAGGCTTGCCATGTGTCCAGTGCCCTGCAGAGCTCTGTCCATTTGAACAATGTCATATTCGGTCCTCCTGGCCAGCCCGAGTGGAGGTGTGGTTCTGATACCCGTTTTATAGAAAGGAAAAAGGAGGCTTGGGGAGTTGGGAGCCTGCCTATCACAGCCGACTGTGGGAGGCCAAAGCTCCCTACAGGCGGGGCGTGTACTGAGTGTGGCCGGCAGTCCAGGTGCTGGTGAGGGATGACCCCAGGAAAGCCACACTCAGGGTACAGCAGGCCCCTTGGTACCCCAGTTATGGGAGCCCCAGGATGCTGTATTCAGCTGGGAATTCAGGACCTACTTAGCACTCACCAAGCAGCTTTTCTGGTGGCCCAGCAGTAAAGAATCTGCCTGGAATGCAGGAGACCCAGGTTCGATCTCTGGGTCAGGAGGAAGATCTCCTGGAAAAGGGAATGGCAACCCACTCCAGTATTCTTGCCTGGAGAATCCCACGGACCGAGGAGCCTGGAGTGCTACAGTCCATGGGATCACAAAGAGTAGGACACGACTGAGTGACCAACGCTTTCACTTTCACTAGCACTCACCAAGGCTTGCCATGTGTCCAGTGCCCTGCAGAGCTCTGTCCATTTGAACAATGTCATATTCGGTCCTCCTGGCCAGCCCGAGTGGAGGTGTGGTTCTGATACCCGTTTTATAGAAAGGAAAAAGGAGGCTTGGGGAGTTGGGAGCCTGCCTATCACAGCCGACTGTGGGAGGCCAAAGCTCCCTACAGGTGGGGCGGAGCAAGGATGCCCAGCAGTTAGCACCAGCCACTCTCCTCTGCATGGGCAGGCGGGAACCAGCCCCCATGCTGTGTCTCCAGGGAAGCCCTTCTTGGTAAACTGGGAGGGGGACCAGCTCCCTGCACTCCCAGGTCCACGGGAATATCAGGGGCACCAGGGCCTGGGAGATGGTCACTGCTTCTCCTTTGAAGACAGCAGCCCAGGCTCTTCAGAGAGAACTCATGATCTAGGCTGCTCTCTCCACAGCCCTCAGCCAGTGTCTGCAGTGCCCAGCAGGACACTTCTGTCCCAGCGAAGCCACACAGCCCATCCCATGCCAGCCAGGCACATTCGGCCCCCTCCCGGGCCAGGACGAAGCCACAGCCTGCACTCCGTGCCCCGCAGGCAGGGCCTGTATGCGGGCTGGGCTGACTCAGCCAGACGCAGAGTGCACACCAGGGTAAGGGGCTCTGATTTCTCCTCGGCGGAGGCTCAGAATCCTCCTCTTCCACCGTCGGAGAATCAGCACCTTGGGTTCAGGGAGGGCTTCTCCAGGAATTCACCCCCTTGGTATCTCAGGAGGACCCCAGCAGAGCTTAGGGTCACACCAGTCCCCGGTTCCAAGACCTCCTGCGGGAGCCCTGAGGCTTCTGGGGCCTGAGCATGCTCGGGAGCAGCTGAGGAAAAGGAAGCTCAGAGAGGCCAGGTCACCATGCCAAAGCCACACAGCAGGCTGGTGGGCACAGTGTGAGACTCCCCAGGATGGGAGGGCTCTGCCTGCTGGGTACCAGCCTCCAACACCTTGCTTGCCATAGGTACGTGTGCCCTGTGGGCTCCTCGAGTCCCCACGCTCCCACCCATGCCTGCCCAGCTGGGACCTTCAGCAACCGCAGCAACCTCTCTGACCTGTCCCAGTGTGAGATCTGCCCCTCGGGACTGGCCTGCCCTAGGGGTGAGTGAGGGCAGAGGGGCAGCCTCGCTACCTGCCAGACCTGCCCCTGGATGAAGACGCAGGGAGCCCAGGGAAACAGACCCCGGCCCACAGCCCCTGCTTTCCCGACAAAGAGCACGGTCCACCTCCCAGGTGGGACCATGAAGAATGTTCTTAGGTCCCAGCCCACTCTCTCTATCCAGGGGGGAGGAAAGCAGCCTCTGGGCCACTGCTGACCCTTGCCAGAGGGCTGTGGCTGGAGGGGCTGAGGCTCCTGCAGGCCCAGTTCACAACTGTGTTTGCAGGAACTGGGGGTCCAGGCCGGCCTCCCACTCTGTGCCCAGCTGGCCATTATTGTCCTTGGGGCACCAAACAGCCAACCCAGTTCCAGTGTCCCCCGGGTACCTGGAGTAACCGGACTGGACTGACGGCGAGCGAGGAGTGTGCGCCCTGTCCCGGGGGCTGGTTCTGTGTCGGCGGAGCCCAGGTGCCCTCAGGGACATGCAAAGCTGGACACTACTGCCCGGAAGGTGAGTGGGGCAGTGTCTGTCCTGGCAGGGTCAGGGGCCAGAGGTGAGGGCTGGGACGAGACCATGAGCAGCCTTCAGCCCTCCCAGGTCAGGGTTAGGTCTCAGGAAGACCTTCCTGAGAGGAAGGCTGGGACTGGTCAGCCTGCAAGCACCCTGACTGTGGGTTCCTGGGGCATCTCAGCCCAGATGATGTGGTCCTGTGGGAGGGGCTCCTCTGCTCCCGGCCCCTCCCCAGGGCCTCCCTTGAGGACCTCTCCCCCGCTCCACTGGGAGAAGGTGAGAAGCTGCTGTGATGACGATATGGCTCTGACCCCTCTCAGCCCCTGCTCTTCTCCCTGACACAGGTACCAAGTGGGGCGCCCAGCTCCCCTGCCCAGAGGGCACCTACAGCTCCCAGTCAGGCAACAGCCAGGTGGAGGACTGCCTGCCCTGCCCACCAGGGGCCTTCTGCCCCAGAGGGGCCCCTAAGCCTGTGCTCTGCCCAAGG
The DNA here is from genome assembly GCA_006410635.1 of Cephalophus harveyi. Taxonomy (NCBI): domain Eukaryota; kingdom Metazoa; phylum Chordata; class Mammalia; order Artiodactyla; family Bovidae; genus Cephalophus; species Cephalophus harveyi. The sequence continues at coordinate 12,302 of SJYT01002688.1, read as the reverse complement.
TAAGGGAGGATGGAGGCAGGGGGCTGCTCCTGAACCTAAGTGACTACATGTTACACACTGGAGCCCAGTGCTGCTCCAGGCACCAGGGGGTCTTAGAGAGACCCTCAGGACCTGGCAGCCTTTTTGAGACAAGACACAGAAACAGAATGGGCAGGGCCAGGGTGCAAGGCCTAGGGTGATGGGCTGATGTGAGAGCCGCACGTCCATGGGCCCAGAGGTGGAAGGAGAGAGGGCGCTTGGGGCTAGAGTCAGTGAGGAGGTGCCTGCCACACCTTTGGTGGGCGCTGCAACCGTGAAGCCACCTCAGAATGACCCGGCCCAAAAGCCTAGAGCCTGGAATCTAACTCCAGCTGGGGTCTCAGCAGAGATTTGGCCCAAGCGCTGGGGTTCTATGCTAATAGACTCTTTTACCAAGTTGTGCCTTTTATTCCTATAGTCAAAAAGCAAAACTTAGAATTTTTCTTATTTTAAAAAAAAGCAATGTATGGTCTTGAAAAAAGTGAAAACAACATTATCTGAAAATAAATTTCAGAACAACTATAATTTCAAGGTAAAAAAACAAAATCATAAGATTACAAAGCAAAATATAAATGGACATTTGTAACATCTGAGAGAATTTGGAAAATCTAAGCACAGCATGAAAGGCAGAAATAATTGAGGAAAAGACTGCAAGATTTGAACACAATGTTTCAAACTTCTATCCTTCAAAGTTGCTCTAAAGGAAGCTAAAAGGTAAACACCAAAGCAGGGAGATATTTTCAACATGAACAATAGGTAAACCATCCATCTACTTAGTACCTTACTATGTAAAAAGCCATTACAAATCATATAAAACATGACAGAGAGACAGAACCAGCAGAAAAACAGAAGCAAAGTGTGAAAACAGGCACCTTTAAAAAGAAGCACGACTGGCCCATAGCCAGGTTGTAAAACATTTTGCACCTCACGGCCATGTAGGTTGTTTGGGGTCACACCCGTCCCGTCAGTGGCCTGGCCCAGAGCCTGAGCCTACCTACCCTTGAGCCCTGCAGTTGGCATGGGGGCAGTGATGAGGTGTCATGGCTGGGTGTCATGGCTCCTCCCGCAGGAAGACTCTGGGCCCCTCACCCTTCCCTCCGCTTCCACTCTAGGGGAACCACCCGCCTGAGTCCTGGGGCGAGGCTGGCTGTGGCCTGTGTGCTGTGCCCAGCTGGCCACCACTGCCCTGAGCTGGGCACCGCCACTCCTCGGCCATGCAGTGCAGGCAGCTTCTCGGTAAGTGTTTGCTCCAAGGCCCTGGAGTAGGGGAGTCCTAGAGTCAGGGACACGGGGTACAGGCTAACAGAACGGAGCCTCCATCCTGGCCCCTCCTCCAGACTCTGGAAACCTATGGACCAAGGAGATACTCAGAGACCACCTCAGTTCTGCTGGTGTCCACCCTGCTGTTGGGCCCCGCATGCCCACTCTTCTCAGAAGGGGAGGCACATGGAGCCTAGGGCCAAGGCCAGAAGTATCCCCAACCTGATTCGACATGTTTCCCGAGCACCTGCTCTGCCCAGGCCTGACCCTGATGTCGAGGTGTGGAAAGAGACCAGTCTTCTTGCCCACCCCTCTTTCCAGGGTCCAGGTCATCTCTGGTGCCAGGAGTGCCCAGGAGGAAAACTCTGCAACCAGACAAAGCTGGCCAGCCCTGCCACATGTCCACCCGGGCACTATTGCCCAGCCCGTGGCTTGCTGTCCATCCCCTGTCCCCAGGTGAGACGTTCCCTCTGACCTCCTACCTCTCTGCTTCTGTGTGGAAAAGCTCTGCAGCCATCAGCGTCCCTCCACCAAGGCAGGGCCACACCAGGCCTTCTGCTCCCACCCCTGCTCTGACGGGGCTGGGACACCCGCTTTCCTGCAGCTGGTTTCTGATGATGGCTCTAGACCAGAAAGTCACAAAGGACAATGCGAGCCAGGCCTGTGGGATGGGAGAGGAGTAGGGACAGGAGGGAGGCCCATGTGGAACCCCAGCCTCCCAAAGCCCCTCTCTTATGCCCCTCCCCCAAACCATGGCTCCCCTCCCCAAGAAGCACACCCCTCCCAGGTGACATGGTGGCTTCTGCCTGCTTGTCTTGCCTGCTGTCAAAATCTGCTCTGCGTTCCAGTTACAGATTGTGTGCTTAGCAGTCAAACACTTGGTCCGCGGAGAAGTAAATCCTACCCTTTCTTATAAGCCTGTTGATCAGGCCGCTCCTGCTCCCCCGCCCATCCGTCCCAGATCCTGCTCTGCTCCCTTCCTGTTCAGGCCTGGAGCCCCAGTCTGGCTTCAGGACCTTGACTTCGGCAGCCTTCTCCCTGCCCAGGGCACCTTCCGAGAGGCCCCTGGGGCTGCCCGTGTGGAGGACTGCCAGCCGTGCCTCCCTGGGGCCTTCTGTGGCAGAGCTGGCTTGGTCAAGCCCCAGGGGCTGTGCCGTCCAGGACATCACTGTGGGCCTGGTTCCAACACCTCTTCCCCGGTGAGTGCAGGCCCCACAGGGCCGCCCAGAGACAAGCCTCCTAGCCACCCAGGACTGGGCCAGGGTCAGGGGACACACAGAGGGCAAGCTCTAGTGCCTGCCCTGGAGGGCTCACTGCCTAGTGGGCTGACAGGGTGCCCCCAGCAAGTGGGATGAAACCACCGCAGAGCAGAGCTGGTGGGTACAGAACCATTACACATGACCAGCCAGTGTGAACAAATGAAAACAGGGCCAAAGGGTCTGATGACAGTCTCCAGCTTCCACCCGAAAAGGAACCAAACACAACCAGAAAAAAGCACAGCTGGACCAATAATAAGGACAGGAAGCAAAGTCTTTGTGTACCACAGGCATCTGCGCGAGTGCATGCTCAGTCGCTCAGTCGCTTCCGACTCTTTGTGACCCCATGGACTGTAGCCCGCCAGGCTCCTCTGTCCATGGGATTCTCCATGAGTTGCCATTCCCTCCTCCAGGGATCTTCCGACCCAGGGACCGAACTCGGGTCTCCTGCATTTCCTGCATTGGCAGGTGGGAGCTTTACCACTAGGGCCACCTGGGAAGTCCCACTGTCTGCATCTACTAATCCCCACAAACAAGACAATTACCAGAGGCTCTAGGAAGGTGCTGCCAGAGAACAGCGTGCAGTCCTGATCAAGAGCCCCCAGGCAGCTCCATCTTCCGACCCAATAATTCAGATATGGGGAAAAGCCTGAAAGGGGAAAAAGTGATTTATGGAAAGACGGTCAAACCACAGATTTTAATAGCAAAACCAAAGCAATTAGAAAACACTATCAAGGCTCAGTAATAAGAAAATATCTTGTCAGAGATACGGCATATCAACCCAGTGGGATTTTAGGTAACTCTTAACAATGACAAGTAAGTATACTATGTTGAGAGATGATTGATAGAAACGGATATACCTTACACAATTGAAGCTGTGTATCAATACTTTTAGCAAACAGAGAGCTGGGATGGTTTGGGCTATTTAATACTAATGTTTGCTTTATTTTTCTGCAAAGTTAACCACCCAGAGCTGTTCCCAGGGGAGGTGTGAGTGAGGGTCAGCATATGTGCACAAACAGGAGTGGCCAGGTAGAGCCGGGCAGGCTTCCTCAGAGAGGGGTGAGGTGGGACCAGGAGGGAATCCAGCAGAGACAACCCTCTCGTCCTTGACTTTAAGCCTTGACAGGCCTATCTTCCTCCAGGACGGACTCCCCTTCGGTGACCTCTGCCCCCCTGGCCATTTTTGCCCAGCTGGCACCGAGAACCCCAGACAGAGGCCCTGCCCTGTGGGCACCTGGAACGCAGAGAGAGGGGCACCAGATGTGAGCTGGTGCCTGCCCTGCCCACCTGGGCTCTTCTGTGCTGAGGTGGGGCAGGCTGCCCCCAGGGGCCCATGTGCATCAGGTGAGGGAGCCTTTGACCGCTGGTGGGAAGGCACCAAGCAGAGGGGGGCCAGCCAGCCACCCCAGTCCTGGCAGACAGAATCCAGGGAAATATGCCTGTGTGGCTGGGTTTGTGCAAACAGCACCCACACTGGAACACAGGACACTCGGGGATACAAATGCCAGGAGCTGGGCTGCAGCCCCCAAAGCAGACCAGCCTGAGCACTTTCTCTGCCTCTAGGATTTTACTGTCCAGGAGGGGCACAGACCCCAAGACCTCTTGGTGGGCCTTGGGGAAACCTCGGCACGGAGGACCACATCTGCCCTGAAGGCTCACTGGCAACCATGCCCTGGGTGGACAGGCAACACNGACACTCGGGGATACAAATGCCAGGAGCTGGGCTGCAGCCCCCAAAGCAGACCAGCCTGAGCACTTTCTCTGCCTCCAGGATTTTACTGTCCAGGAGGGGCACAGACCCCAAGAACTCTTGGTGGACCTTGGGGAAACCTCGGCATGGAGGATCACGTCTGCCCTGAAGGCTCACTGGCAACCATGCCCTGGGTGGACAGGCAACACAGCAATGGCTCAGGTACTTGGTGCAGAGAGCAGAGCAGGGTTGCTGTGAAAACCACTATAGCATGGGGTGGACAGAACCACAGGGCGACCAGGGCACTCTGCTTTCCAGGCCAAGAGAGCCATCAAAAGAGGGCCTGTCCGCCTGGTCATTACTGCCCCCAGGGCACTCACTGCCTACCCCTGGCCTGCCCTCCAGGCACGTCCAGTTCAGGACAGGGCCAGAGCCAGTCTCAAGGCTGCTGGCAATATCCTGCAGGTGAGGCGATAGAAGGGGGCGGATGGGCGTTCTGGGGGGCCCTGAGGGGCGGCAGTTCCCGGGGAGCTTATTCTCCCCACTGGCCCAGGGCCTGGGGGGCCCTGTGAAAGGTGGGGAAGGAAAGGGCCTTGGGCCTTGGGCAGAGCCCAGTGTACAGCTCCTTCCTGTGGGAAATCATGTTAATTCTGATGCAAATGCGTAATGTTGAGGTGAAAATTCAATGAAGCAGAGCAGAGGAAGGCAGTGAGGAAGGACTCAGCCTGACTGAGGCTAAGACGGGGCCACAACACAGGACGTGTGCTTGGTGACCCGTCATCAGGCAGACGGGAGAGGGGCTCAGGCCTCCTGCAGGGAGCACCGAGCAGCAGCTCCGTCCAGCTGCGTCCTTGGAGGTGGGGGCACTGCACCCGCCCCGAGCTGTGCTCGCTCCCAGGTCAGCCTCAGCTGAGCAAGGGGGAGACACACAAGGTCAGGAGTCACAGGACCACTGGCTGGAGGAACCTCAGGGGACAGAACCTCAGTGCCACCGGTGCAGGTTCTCCACGGTGAGGGCTGACCTGGAGCCCACGTGTGTAAGACAAACACCAGCCTGAGAGTCCCCGCCAGGAGGCACTGCCTCACAGGCACATCCTCCAGGGTGAGGTCGGGGCCCAAAGCTGGTAAAACCAGCCCCTGACTTCAGCCGCTCTTGTTCCAAGATGGCCCACCCTCTCCTTGTCTCCTCAGCACCCCTGGTGCTGTGGAGCTGGGGTTCACGCAACTATGAGGCCACAGTGCTTAGAGACGTGTCCCTTGGGCCTCTTCCAGCATCCTCAGCCTGTGTCAGAGTGCAGCAGGAAGGCATGCAGACTCCGCACCTGCATGCAGATGTGTGCACATTCAGGCTTCCACAAACCCCCAGCCTTGAGGGAAGTCACAAAGGGGGAGTCACACATCATTTCCTTTTCTCTTCCCAAAACAATACAACGGCCCTTAGGTCCTCAGAGTTTGGCATCAATATAATCAGGTGCCCCTACTCATCCCCTAAAGGCTTGAGCAGACCAAAAGGGGACATAAAGGTGCAAATGGAACAAAAGACCTGGCCCAGATGAAAAAGGGATTTCCAGAATGCCCAGAGGCCTGCATTTCGCCACCCAGAGCCCCCACCCTCTTCTGTTCTGTGCCCACATTTCTCCTGAATGGGGCAGCTTCTGGCATCCTAACATTTTCTTCCCACCTTCTAGCTCCTAAGCTGGGTGCCACCCAGACAGCCCATAATTTAGAAGGAGACACATCTCAGGACCCCATCCGACCCTGTACCACCCAACATCCCCACAGAAATCAGGACTGGACAGGACCCTTGGAGTCAAGGGGCTGTGACAGGAAATGGCCCGCTGCAGAGTGTATAGCTGGTGGGGGCGGGTTGAGCGACTGGCTCTGGGCTGGCGAGGCTGCTCTGTGATCTCACCCACCCCTGGCTTTGGGCAGGAGCTGAAGCTGTCGGAGGTGCCTGTGCCACAGCAGGGGGCCCCTGCCCTCCAGGCTACTTCTGTCCAGTGGGAACAGGGGTGCCCCTCCCCTGCCCTAAGGGCACCTTCTCAGATCGGTGAGTGTCCCCAGCCATGGGGGTGAGTCCAGAACTGTCTTCTCCCTGGTCCTCCTTCCTGCACTGACATCTCACCAATGACATGCCTCTGCCTCAGAGGGTCACACATGGGCCATAGGGAGCAGGACTCCCATCCGGCCTGTGGGGCAGACATCTTGTGCCTAGCAGTGGAAAGAGGGGAGAGAGCTACCCAGGATGTCCACAGCTGGGAGCTTGAGAACACGCCGTGCCAAGAAAGAAAAGCAAGAACATGGCTTGTTCACCTGTGTCTCATCTGAGAGCAGAGACCTGTGTCCCCACCTTCAGGGACCTCCCAGCCCCAAGAAAGGATGCCCCAGAGCAAGGGGAGAGCAGTGGAGCCAGGGCTGGAGGGCTTCGGGCCATTCTGGATAGCTCCAGACCCAGGGGTCCAGACTCAGGCAGCCTGAGTCTGATTTGGGGATTAAGACAGAAAAGGACCCCTCCACCCAGGCAGCTATCTTGAGAGAGAGAGAGAAGCCAGCCTTTCCTTCAGCATCTGCGGAACGCTGCTCTGGGTACCCTGAACACACGAGAACTCCCAGGGGAATGACAAGAAGGGAAATGCAGAGGCAGCTCCGCCCCCTGAGAGCCCATCCCCCATCCGCTCCTTGCTGCCCAGGACCCTCCCTGCCTGGCTCCAGCCCCAGCTCCCAGGTCTCTGTCTCTCCAGGATGCTTCTTTCCACGGCCTCCGAGTGCTCGTCCTGCCCCTCTGGCCATTTCTGCGGTGCGTCTGGCCTCGCTGCCCCCTCAGGACCCTGCTCCCCCGGCTACTTCTGTCTGGCAGGAGTCACCTCCCCAAACCCAACAGGTAAGTGCCTCTCAGGACAGGGGTGGTCCCCGCACTGGCCACAGGCAGATGGGCAGTCTAATGCTGGGATGTGACTGGATGCAGGCAGTTTGAGGACAGAGGCCGTGTGTGAGCAGGGTAGGCCTGACCGCTACTTCTGGGCCCGCTGGCCTCCTGTCCCCGGCCTCTGCCCAGCAGTGTCTCACAGCGTGCTCACTGCCCTCCTGCACTGCAGTCATGGGATTCTGGTCACCCTGCAGCCCCAAGCCCACCACAGACCCACCCCACCTCCTGAATCCAAGCCCCAGTGGTCTAAAGCTAGGAATGTCACAGAATTGCAGAGATGAAGGCAGGAAAGGCTGAAGGCTTCCAGAGACCAGGCAGTGGGTATGAGAAATGCCCTGTAGGCCACCCAGAGGTGAGCTGGCTCGCCAGTGGTGTGGCTCTCGTCTCCATCCCATGGGACAGCGCCTCGTAGCAGGTGGGGTAAAAGACCCCCTGCCCGCAGCGGGATGTGGGCATATTAAGAAAATAATCACAGAGCCTCTAAGGGCGCTCCAGGGAGTGTGAGCGGACAAGCTTTGCGTCTGGAAGAGTGGGTTACCATCTCAGGCCAGCACCCCATGACACTGCAGCGTCACCCCTACTCCCCTACCACAGGGGAGTTTTAGGGGGCTCTAATAGCTTAGTCAGTGCGTAAAGGACTTGCTTTTTGATCTGTCAGGGCTGTGCAGATGCTGTAGCTTTGCGTCTGGAAGAGTGGGTTACCATCTCAGGCCAGCACCCCATGACACTGCAGCGTCACCCCTACTCCCCTACCACAGGGGAGTTTTAGGGGGCTCTAATAGCTTAGTCAGTGCGTAAAGGACTTGCTTTTTGATCTGTCAGGGCTGTGCAGATGCTGGCCATGGGCATTATCTCTTTATAAAACCACTGAGCCTCTGACCCAAACCCAGGTCCACATTTTATCCTGGTGGCACCACATCAGTCGCCCAGCTCTGCTGTGACTGGACCTGCTGACCTCGGCCAAACTCCTTCTCCCCAGGCCACTTGGAGCAGGGGGGTCCCTGTCCCCAAGGCCATTTCTGCCCTCAAGGGACCAGCCTCCCCCAGGCTTGCCCTGCTGGCTCCTACAACAACCTGACAGGCCAAGCCTCCTGCTTCCGCTGCCCTGCCGGCTACTACTGCCCTGAGACCCTCACGACCTACAGTGGGCACCCCTGCCCGGCTGGCTTCTACTGCCCCTCTCAAGGGACCAGCCTCCCCCAGCCTTGCCCTGCTGGCTCCTACAACAACCTGACAGGCCAAGCCTCCTGCTTCCCCTGCCCTGCCGGCTACTACTGCCCTGAGACCCTCACGACCTACAGTGGGCACCCCTGCCCGGCTGGCTTCTACTGCCCCGGGGGTGAGTGCCTGGGCCCCGCTCAGCTGCGGGGGAGGGGGTGGAGGTTGGTTCTCACTGCCCTGGAAGCTGCAGCAACTTCGGAGCCCAGAAGTCCTCTACGTCCAAGACTTAGTCCTCTATGTCCATAATATATCCATGTTGACTGAAAAATAAAGAGATTTATTATTTTTGTGTTACAAACTTGGGGGGTCCATGCCCTTCAGCACAGCTGACCACCTGGAGGAGGAGTCCTGAGTATTCTGCGGCTTTGTGGACCCCAGGGCCAGGGCCACATAGCCAGGGAGTCTGGTGGAGGTGGTGGGTGAGGAGGGGCTCCTGTGGCTGAGGCCAGGGCTCTGTGGGGATGGGCCCTGAAGGAGGGTGGCACTGCCTCCTGCCCCAGCCCAGGGCAGGGCTGGACTCCCAGGCTGGATCCAACCTTCTGACTTTGCTTTTCAGGCACCAAGTATGCCACCCAGTTCCCCTGCCCTCGGGGCTACTATAACCCAGACCCACTGACCCAGAGCCTAGACAGCTGCCTACCCTGCCCTCCTGGCCACTACTGTGGGCAGGAGAATCTGACGCAGGTCTCCGGGCCCTGCGAGGCAGGTATGTTTCCTGCAGCACATGGAGACGTCCCCACTGACTCCTGTGGTTCCCACTTCTGTCCCCGGACCTGGGGTGACCCGGTCACCCCCTGGCACAGCTTCAGGGATAGGGGTGCCTTTGACCTCCGGGTCACTGCCTGCCCCGCTGCTGCCTCCCACTTCAGGCTGGTTCTGTGTGTCAGCAGCATGGACAGCCCGCCCCTTCGACCTGGACAACTACACCAGCACCAACTGCCTGTGCCCAGCCACGGCCACGGGGGGCAGGTGCCCAGTCGGCTCCTTCTGCCCTGAGGGCAGCCCTGAGGCCACGCCCTGCCCCCCAGGGGCTTTCTGTGCCACCTCTGGTAAGAACTGAGCCCTCTCCAGCCATCGTGCAATGACCCAGGCTGGGCAGTGTGGTGAGAGAGCTGGTGGATACTTGACCGGTCTCATTATGCCTCGCGCACGCCCCCACCGGTTTCCCCGGACAACTGCAGATTCGGTCTACACCTGCCTCATGGGGCGCTGTGCTTTGGTGCACTTAGGGGCAGGGCTGTGTTGCTGTCCAGGTGATCCACTGAGTTCAGGTGGGTCACGTGGAAGAGTGTGGGGAGGCGGCACAGTGTCTGAGCACCTACTGAGGCTGGACAGGGCGTCCAGTGAGCGGGGCACTCACTGAGGACCCAGACATGAACTGGACTCTATCTGTTCCGTTCTTAGTGCCTCTTGAACTGAAGAGTGCAGTGAGGGCAGGACCCCAGCCAGAGTCCCCTGCTGGTGGTGGCCTCAGGCCTCGGGCAACATGGGAGTCTCAGGGCCAGAAGGAGGGGAGGATGGGACTGGCTGCTCAGCATAGGCTGGGCCTCTGGACTCTGGCGTGCTAAGACCTTCAGCCCAGCGGCACCTAGTCCACTGAGGCCAGACACTGCTTAAGGCCCCCCGTGCCTGGCAGGACCAACCACTTCTCACAGTGAGTCTGCTCTCCACCAGGCCTCTCCACGCCCAGTGGACCCTGCCAGGCTGGCTACTTCTGTGCAGGAGGAGCAGCATCCCCAGCCCCAGAGGATGGACTGACGGGGGCTCCCTGCCCCCCAGGAGCCTTCTGCCGTGAGTGTCTTGGCCCTACTTGCCCTCCTGCCCTAGGCCAGCTGACGGCACAGTCTTGGGTTTGCATTAGGACCCTGGGGCAAGCGGGAAAAGCCAGAGGGAAAATGGGTGCCCAGGCTGTCTGGCCTGAGGCTGAGAAGTGTTGTGGGGGCACGGTTAAAATACACCTGGGTGCTGGTGTGGTTTGGATTATTCGGTTTGGAGGCTGAGGATCTACAGCTGCTGCCTTGCTGCACCAGAAGCCTCATTTGCCTCAGTGTGTCAGCCCTGCTCCTGAACCCCAGCCACATGTAAAGATCTGGGGTTCTCCCCACATATCATGCTGAGGGGCTGGGGGACAGGGCTTCGGGGAGGTTGGGCAGAGGTGGTTCTAGAGGGGAGCCTCATCTCTGAGGCTCGTTCCACACCTCACATGTGTGGACCGGTGGCCCCCTGTATCCTCAGCTGAGGCATCACCCAGGCCCACGCCATGTCCTGCCGGCACCTTCTCCAGCCTCCCAGAGCAGACCACGTCCTCTGCATGCCAGGCCTGCCCACCTGGCTTCTATTGCAAGGAAGCTGGTCTCCAGGCCCCCAGTGGGCAGTGCCCAGCAGGTGAGAGGCAGTGAAGACCTGGGGTACCGGCAGAGGGGAGGAGGCCAGGAGCGAGAGTCAAGGAGGGCAGCTCTCTGGGCACTGGGCCCTTGTGCTGGAGATCCTGCCAGGACTAAACATCGCAGGGGGAGTCCTGAGAGCTCATCGCTCCTGACCAGGTTATTACTGCGACTCCAGTGCCGGGCCTGTTCAGGACTTCAGCCTGCACCCTTGTCCTGAAGGCTATTACTGCCCCCCGGGCACATTCGTAGCCACACAGCACAGCTGCCCAGTGGGCACTTACGGCCCTCGGAAGGGTTTAAGAAGCATCGCTGAATGCCAGCTGTGCCCTGCTGGGAAGTTCTGTGCACTGGCGGGACTCACGGCTCCATCAGGTGTGTCCTAGGGGCAGAGGAGACCATGGGCAGTGGCGGGAGGAGTGGTGGATTGCAGCCGGGCTGAGGAGAAGATGCTTTTGGAGAAGCTCCATGGACCTGGATCCCTGGCCAACATAGGGTCAGAGCAGCATGGGCTCATTGGGCCAAAGGGAGATCTTTATTCCTACTGCCTGCTCAAGACCCCTCAGGTCAGAAAGACGGACCCCCCCATGGCCCACCTCAGGAAATCTCAGGGCTGAGCCCAGGTGTCTAGTTTAGAGACTTCTCCAGGCGATCCCGGGGTTCTCCCAACCCCACCCACGGCCTCGGAGGGGTGATCCCCCAGCCCCAGAGCAGACCCGCCCATAGGGCACCAGGCTGGATTCTTCCAGAGGGCCTCCAGTGTCTGCCCCACCCCTCAGCTCCCCTGTTAGCTGGTTTGGGGGAGTGGAAGAAGGAAGGTGTCACTTTCTTAGGGAGTTTCGGTATTCTCCTGTATAAAACGACTGGAAATGATCCACAAGGAAAATCCAGGCCTGGCTGCTAACCGTCCCTATGGGGGATAGGCCCCACATCTGCTCTGACGCAGGAGCTCGACACTGGACAGGGGAGGGCCAGGGACTCCCACCATCTGCAGCCACCATGGGGTTGGCTGGGTGTGGGGAAAGCCTCGCACTGTAAGGGGCAGGCACAGCCGATAACATGTCCTCTCTCTAGGAGACTGTGCTGCAGGGCACTGGTGCACAGGAGGAGCCACGAGCAAGGACCCCACCAATGGGGCACGAGGCCTCCTCTGTCCGGCTGGGCACTACTGCCTCCAGGGTACCTACCACCCCCGGGCCGCACCAGCCACAGCAGGGCAAGGCCACTCCCTCCCAGTCCTCTGCTGGTGGGAGGAGGGTCTCCACGTGCTCAACCCTGCTTCCAGCCCAGGCCACAGGGGCCCCAGATGAAGGGCAGAGCTGAGCCACAAGGGCTGAGCACAGAGCTGTCTCCCCTAGAAGCCCCTCTCTGCTCAACAGCTCTCACCTTCCCTCTCCCCAAGACCCCTTCTCCAGCCTGAGCTCAGAAACCTCACAATGTAGCTGACCTTCCCGCCTCACCCCTGTGTCTCAGTTACTCCCCACCAAGGATGCTCCTTCAAGCCTGGGACTGCTTCCCACTTTGGTCCCCACTTGCAGGATGAC
>SJYT01002684.1:187121-274676 GCA_006410635.1 Cephalophus harveyi | reverse complement strand
AAATTTACATTACCATATGTAAAATAGATAGCCAATGGGAATTTGCTGTATGTTTCAGGGAACTCAAACAGGGGCTCTGTACCAACCTAGGGGGGGTGGGATGGGGAGGGACATGGGAGGGAGGTTCAAGACGGAGGGACATATGTATACCTATGGCTGATTCATGCTGAGGTTTGACAGAAAACAACAACATTCTGTAAAGCAATTATCCATCAATTTAAAAAAAAAGAATCATGGCTGACGTATCACAAGCAATTGCTTTAATAATGTCTTTGACATTCACACTTTCCAGTTTGACTTTCATATCATGTTATTCTCTAGGCTAAAAAGAGTAGTAAAATAATATCAGGCCTATGGAAATAAATATGGAAATTTATTTGTGGAAAATGTCTAGAATTTAGATGGATGAATTCTATAACAAGGTGCTGTTGTTTGTATTAAAACAAATTTTGAGCAGGATTCAGAAATTTCAACTTGGTATCATATTTCAGTTAACACATTTTTTAAATTCCCTTTAAAAAAATCTCTATGTATCATACCCAGAATTTCTTAAGGAAATCTTCTCAAAGGGGTCTAACTTATCCAGACTGAGCACAGAAAAATTTATCACATTCACCAAAGTCCTAGGCAGATAGTTAAATGTCTGACAGGTTTTTAACAGGGGGATTATAAGAAAAAAAAATCAAATTTTTGAATAACTAAAATCACATGTTGTAATGGGACATCCTAGGGAAGGGAATGGCAACCCACTCCAGTATTCTTGCCTGGAGAATTCCATGGACAGAGGATCCTGGCAGGCTGTGGTCCATGGGGTCACAAGGAGTCAGACACAACTGAGCAACTAACACTTGCACAAGGGGAAGTTAACACTTTACTGGAGAGTTAATAAACAGCACATGTAAGCATGGTTGGTGTATTAAAATTCCCCAACTCTCTGCTTAATCCTTAAGGATGAGACTCACATGTTGTTTCCCATGTGTTACTCTTCCAAAGTAGGTGGCAGATGCTCCTCGACATCATTTTTAGGTCTGATCACGCAATTTTCTTTGGCTTGGAATGTGGGCAGCCATGATGCACGCCATATCCAAAGAAGCTTCAAGTGGACTTGCTTTTGTGTGTCTAGGCCATAAACAATTACAGTCCAGTCCAGACAGAAACTATATTGTCATCACCGTACATTCGAGAATGAGAAGATATATACAATAGACATGATCAAGACCAAATGGGATTACAGCCAATCTGCAGACTTGACAACAAAAAAATAAATATTTACTGTTTTAACTCACTGAAATTTAGAGACTATGAGTTACCATGACAAAGTGATTTAATATTGTGTGTATGTTTACATACATACTTCCTCAGGTAAAGTCTATTAATACTGAGAAAATTTTCATTCTCTCCCTATGAAGCTGGAGAAGGCAATGGCAGCCCACTCCAGTACTTTTGCCTGGAAAATTCCATGGATGGAGGAGCCTGGTAGGCTGCAGTCCATGGGGTCGCTAAGAGTCAGGCATGACTGAGCGACTTCACTTTCACTTTTCACTTTCCTGCATTGGAGAAGGAAATGGCAACCCACTCCAGTGTTCTTGCCTGGAGAAGCCCAGGGACGGGGGAGCCTGGTGGGCTGCCGTAAATGGGGTTGCACAGAGTCAGACGGGACTGAAGCAACAGCAGCAGCAGCAGCAGCCCTATGAAACTAGTTCACATTTAAATGTCAGGAAGCAAAGGCTTGATAGCACATTCCATAACTGAAATCTATTCTTAATTGTAACTAATTTAGGAAGTCCCCTATGCTTCTGACAAACTTTGTAAAATTTCAGGCAGTGCTGCTCAGGGTACCTCTCTGTGTGTTTCTCTAACTTTACATTCATTTTTTGCTCTGAATGTCCTGTGAAGTATTTCTGAGTATTTGTGAATAAGCATAATCCTGCTTTTGTACCGTGACATTAAATCCTCTTGAAAACATGTCTCACAAACTTCTTATTAAAACTGTTCATTCTTGTTTTAAAAATAAATTATTTTACTTCTTCCTATTTAATATTGCCTAAGTAGTATAACAGACTTTTCATCAAGGCACTGGGCTTCCCCGGTGGCTCAGATAGAAAAGAATCTTCCTGCATTGCAGGAGACCTGGGTTTGATGCCTGGCTAGGGAAGATCCCCTGGAGAAGGGAATGGTAACCCACTGCAGTATTCTTGCCTGGAGAATCCCACGGACAGAGGAGACTGGCCATAGGGTCACGAAGGGCTGGACACAACTGAGTGCCTAACACTATGTCACTTAGTATCCCTTGACACCAAATTTTGAGCCAGATAGCTTCATATCTCATATTTCTATATGGAAAACAAAGTGGGAAAATACTCAACATATCAAGTGGGAATATCATTGCCTTCATGTTTTTGTTAATTTCTGTCCCTGTGACTTAGATGCATAGATGCTTGCTCCATTTCACCCAGGGACATAAGACGCCTTGAAACTTCATAGTTCTCCATACAGAGGGTTCTATACCTCAGAGCCACACTCAGACCAATAATCAGTTTGCCTGAATTGATGAGAACTACACACAACCAAATATCAGATCTATGCTAGTCTAAGTGTTTATAAGTACATGAATCAGGCAAGTCATCAATAGTATCAATCTTTCCTTTGGTCTTCTATTTCTCTTTACTCCTTTGTGGTGATTTGTGGTCTAGTCACTAAGTTGTGTCTGACTCTTTGCGACCCCATGGACTATAGCCCACAGCTCCTCTCTCCATGGGATTCTCCAGGCAAAATACTGGAGTGGGTAGCCATCTTCTTCTCCAGGGGTTCTTCCTGACCCAGAGATCAAACCTGGATCTCCTGCATTGCAGGCAGTCTCTTGGATTGCAAGCAGATTCTTTACCGACCGTGCCACCAGGGAAGCCACCCCTTTGAGGCAAAGAATATTTAGAAGCTTTTTCAAAAAGGCTGAATGTTTTAAAGAATGAGAATTTCATTCAATGTTGTCATAAAAAATTTTTAAGAAAAGAAAAAATAATAAGGTTTCACCACTGGAAGGTGTTTACCTAGCAGAATGACTATTTGACAAATCATGTAGTCAACCAGCCTAGTTGTGAATCACTGAGCGTGTGCACTGGCACCTCAAGTATCTGGCAGAGTGGTTGCCTTTTTAAAATTCATGACATCATACTCTGGTGCTTTGAGTTTGGCTCAACATGAGAAATCTCCTTCTTTGGATGAATTAATTGGAATATTGGCTCTATGGGAAAAATAATCCCTCCAAATCTTTTTATGAGGAAATTACTATCTCAGATATAATTTTCAATTCCCTAAAGGAAATAATAACTCTTGATAGAGATACTAAAATGCTGCCCCAAATTTGTTAAAACTAGTTCAATAGTTGGCTTTGTTATATTAAGCACTACAATGAAAAGATTGTCACAGATAATCTATGAAGCAATGCACACCAAAGAATGAGTATTGAGGAGTATTAAGGAAGCTCATAATTTTAAATGTATATTTCATTCATTTGGGTTGGGAGAAAAGTTTATTTTTAAAAATAGAAAAATAATAAAAGAGCCTTTCAACTTTATTTATCTAAGAGGTATAGTATTATGGTGCTGGGAAATTTCCCATATCATATACATTTGTTCACTATCAACAATTATAATATCACATATCACAGAGCTCTTTCCTTGTTCCGTCCATTTGACCTACACACATCTGTATTCACAAGGTGAAGGTTAACAACATCACTCCCGCAAGTAGAGCACCTCAACTTACTTTTTCTACATTTTCACCGCTCTTGCCTCAAATTTGTCCCAGGGTTGGGAGTAGGGGGAGGGAAATGCTTGCAATTTGTGCTCACTATATACTAATAATATGTTATCCCATTCTTTATTACAAAAAAAACAAGCACTTTCTTCTGTCTTTCAGAGGAAGTATAATTTTTCACATGAAAAGTAAATACTTCACTTCAAAATGTGGAATAAAAATGTCCTTAAAAAATTCTTGCTGGTTAAATTTAGACTGCTCAACAAAGTCCAATCTAAGAATATTCTTTGGCTCTATGCCCATAGCATTTTCATTTGATTGTAAATTGGACATATTTTCATTCAGTTTAGAATCTTGCTACTCAGTAAATCTTTCCCCCTTAAGAGGCTCAACAGGCTCTGATTAACATAGAGGCACCAGTGTTAACTCCCCAACTTTTGAGGACACTTGTATCATTTCTAGTCAGTGATGTACCACCATCCTTGCCCTTTCTACCTAGAACATTTTCTAAGAATAACTGTGACTAGAAAGGATAATGTTTCTTTTTTTAATAATTCAATCTTACTGAGGTATGATGTGCACACATAAAAATATGCCCAAATCAATGCTTAAGTGAATTTTGACAAAATATAAGTTCAGTTCAGTCGCTCAGTCGTGTCTGATTCTGTGCGACCCCATGGACTACAGCATGCCAGGCTACCCTATCCATCACCAGCTCCTGGAGTCTGCTCAAACTCATGTCTATTGAGTCAGTGATGCCATTCAACAATCTCATCCTCTATTGTCCCCTTTTCCTCCCACCTTCAATCTTTCCTAGCATCAGGGTCTTTTCCAATGAGTCAGTTCTTTGCATCAGGTGGCCAAACTATTGGAGTTTCAGCTTTAGCATCAGTCCTCCCAATGAATATTCAGGACTGATTTCCTTTAGGATTGATCGGTTGGATCTCCCTGCAGTACAAGGGACTCTCAACAGTCTTCTCCAACACCACAGTTCAAAACCATCAAATTCTTTGGTGCTCAGGTTTCTTTATGGTCTAGTTCTCACATCAATACATGACTACTGGAAAAACCATAGCTTTGACAAGACAGACCTTTGTCAGCAAAGTGACATTTCTGTTTTTAATATGCTATTGAGGTTGGTCATAGCTTTCCTTCAAAGGAGCAAGTGTCTTTTCATTTCACGGCTGAAGTCACCATCTGCAGTAATTTTGGAGCCCCCAAAAATAAAGTCTGTCACTGTTTCCCCATCTACTTCCCATGAAGTAATGGGACCAGATGCCATGATCTTAGTTTTCTGAATGTTGAGTTTTAAGCAAACGTTTTCACTCTCCTCTTTCACTTTCATTAAGAGGCTCTTTAGTTCTTCTTCGCTTTCTGCCATAAGGGTGATATCATCTGCATATCTGAGGTTATTGATATTTCTCCTGGCAATCTTGATTCCAGCTTGTGATTCATCCAGCCCAGCATTTTGCATGATGTACACTGCATACAAATTAAATAAGCAGGGTGACAATACACAGCCTCGATGTAGTCCTTTCCTGATTTGGAACCAGTCTGTTACTCTATGTCCAGTTCTAACTGTGGCTTCTTGACCTGCATACAGATTTCTCAGGAGGCAGGTCAGGTGGTCTGCGATTCCCATCTCTTTAAGGAATGTCCATAGTTTGTTGTGATCCACACAATCAATGGAGAAGGCAATGGTACCCCACTCCAGCATTCTTGCCTGGATAATCCCATGGATGGAGGAGACTGGTGGGCTGCAGTCCATGGAGGTCGCGAAGAGTCAGACACGGCTGAGCGACTTCACTTTCACTTTTCACTTTCATGCATTGGAGAAGGAAATGGCAACCCACTCCAGTGTTCTTGCCTGGAGAATCCCAGGGACGGGGGAGCCTAGTGAGCTGCCGTCTATGGGGTTGCACAGAGTCAGACATGACTGAAGCGACTTAGCAGCAGCAGCAACAGCAGCAGATCAATATTAGGACTGCGCAGAACGCATGTTTTCCTGTGTGTTATGTGTGCTCAGTCGTGTCCAACTGTTTGTGATCCCAGGCTCCTCCGTCTATAGAAGTTCTCAGGCTAGAATACTGGAATTGCTTGCCACTTCTTACTTTGGGGGATCTTGTGGCTCAGACGGTAAAGAGTCTGCCTGCATTGTGGGAGACCTGGGTTTGATCCCTGGGTCGGGAAGATCCCCTGGAGAATAAAATGGCAACCCACTCCAGTATTCTTGCTGGAAAATCTCTTGGACGGAGGAGTCTGCCAGCTACAGTCCATGGGATCGCAGAGTCAGACACGGCTAAGCGACTTAACTTTCACTTTCCCTACCCAGGGATCAAACTCGCATCTCTTGCGTCCCTTGCCAATCCCAGAGAAAGACAATGCCAAAGAATGTTCTTGCCTTGGCAGGTGAATTCTTTACCAGCTCTCCACCTGGGAAGCCCATATTTTCCTTTATCTACTGATAAAGAACCCCTTTATTGATAAAGAAACTGTTCTTCTATTGTAGATTTTATTATACAGGTTCTATTGTATACAAGTTCAGGGCACAGGTTGTGTTGTAGATAAGCAACAGAGCAAATGCTGAGACTATATCACATCTGAAACGGGATACCCTTGGCAATGGAATTGCCAGAAAACCATGGCTAGATTGTACCACAGAGATGTTACAATACTAACAGAACTATGTGGCAGGGCAGTGTAAAACACTGTCAAGGAGCCACTCAGGCTTAGGAGACATTTGCAGCATTAAAACAGAAAGTGCTTCAGGGTGTGCAACTAACTGTTGGGCAGAATCAAATGAGTTCCCAATAAAATGAACACCTGTGGTGTACACAAATCAAATTCTGACCACCATAAAAAAGAAAAATCTTCCTCACGTGTTATAAATGTAAGAGGCTTTTGAAAAGAGCTGTTTACAATGCAGCTGCTTTACAGAAATGGAAGAACCAAGCTTGGTTATAGAATATAGTAATGGGACTATTTACAATAAAACTCTCCTACGAAACCTCATTTGGCAGAGAATATCTGCAGGCACCTTCCTAATCTTCCCTGATGCAAATCTCACTTTTAGCAGAAAAGAAAGTAGCATTGGCTACCCTTAGGGAATAACCCATTAGGGCAACCCCAACTCAGAGCTAGAATGTGGGAGTTGATAATCATATATCCTAATTCAAATTCATGTGTCAAATTCATTCAGAGGAGTGAAGATAGTTAGGATCCTCCCTCCAAAAAATGCTTCCATCAGCTGCTTTACAGAAATGGAAGAACCAAGCTTGGTTATAGAATATAGTAATGGGACTATTTACAATAAAACTCTCCTAGGAAACCTCATTTGGCAGAGAATATCTGCAGGCACCTTCCTAATCTTCCCTGATGCAAATCTCACTTTTAGCAGAAAAGAAAGTAGCATTGGCTACCCTTAGGGAATAACCCATTAGGGCAACCCCAACTCAGAGCTAGAATGTGGGAGTTGATAATCATATATCCTAATTCAAATTCATGTGTCAAATTCATTCAGAGGAGTGAAGATAGTTAGGATCCTCCCTCCAAAAAATGCTTCCAGAATAGACACAAATTAATTATATTAACATGCTCCTAAGGTGGCAGATGGTCACAAACAAGATAGCTGTGACAAATCAACAAATTACCTCCTGGGACTTAGCAAATTAGCATGCCTAAATCTGGTCCCATCACTTCATGGGAAATAGACGGGGCAACAGTGGAAACAGTGTCAAACTTTATTTTGGGGGGCTCTAAAATCACTGCAGATGGTGATTGCAGCCATGAAATTAAAAGACACTTACTCCTTGGAAGAAAATTTATGACTAACCTAGATAGCATATTAAAAAGTAGAGACATTACTTTGCCAACAAAGGTCCATCTAGTCAAGGCTATGGTTTTTCCTGTGGTCATGTATGGATGTGAGAGTTGGACTGTGAAGAAAGCTGAGTGCCAAAGAATTGATGCTTTTGAACTGTGGTGTTGAAGAAGACTCTTGAGAGTCCTTTGGACTGCAAGGAGATCCAACCAGTCCATTCTGAAGGAGATCAGCCCTGGGATTTCTTTGGAGGGAATGATGCTAAAGCTGAAACTCCAGTCCTTTGATCACCTCATGCGAAGAGTTGACTCATTGCAAAAGACTCTGATGCTGGGAGGGATTGGGAGCAAGAGGAGAAGGGGACAACAGAGGATGAGATGGCTGGANTACTTTGGCCACCTCATGCAAAGAGTTGACTTCCTGGAAAAGACTCTGATGCTGGGAGGGATTGGGGGCAGGAGGAGAAGGGGACAACAGAGGATGAGATGGCTGGATGGCATCACTGACTCAATGGACGCGAGTCTGAGTGAACTCCGGGAGTTGGTGATGGACAGGGAGGCCTGGCGTGCTGCGATTCATGGGGTCGCAAAGAGTCGGACACGACTGAGTGACTGAACTGAACTGAACTTTATTTCATATATAAAAAATCCTCAGTGTTCCTAGTTGTTCAGTAGAACAAAAGGATCCAGGTGTAAAGAACAGATGTTAATAAAGAGATTTAAGAGAAAACAAGGGTTTATTCAGGCTGGAAGGAACTTGTAGGAATGGCCAGGAAAGGTGCGACAGGTGAGTCATTTTATGAAAATTATTGTTTTTTTAAGTTAGCAGGTTAAGTGTAAGAGATCTTTCAGTTTTACATACCATTACATATGTCTGCATACTTATATAGGCATTTATATGCACATTTTATGCATATATATATATCCAAGTTTCATAAATTATATTCTAGGCATTTAAATTGTCATCTTTTACCTAAGGGAATAAACTGGTTTAGGATTTCTGAATTTCTACTGACACCTAGTGGTATAAAGATACATTGTTTATTCCTACAATGAGTATACAAACCCAGTTGATATTTATTGTGTAATAAAATATGGTAATTTTGACCCATTTTCTTTAACTTAAAGAATCATTTATTTGATTTTTATTGAGCAACATAGTGCCAGGTTTAAAATAACGTCTAGATTTAGTGTGGCACTTTACAGATAGCCTTGGTCATCGGCAAAAAAACAGTTAATCTAATGTCAATGTTATGCTAAGTGAAGTTGCTCAGTCGTGTCCGACTCTTTGCAACCCCATGGACTGTAGCCTACCAGGCTCCTCTGTCCATGGGATTTTCCAGGCAATAGTACTGGAGTGGATTGCCATTTCCTTCTCCAGGAGAGGATCTTCCTGACCCAGGGATTGAACCCGGGTCTCCCGCATTGTAGACAGATGCTTTACCACCTGAGCCACCAGGGAAGTCTTAATGTTATGCTAACTACAGATTATATCTTGAAATATTTTATTATCATCAGATAGTATTTTAGATAAAAGCTTCTTACAGTTACTTATAAAGTGATACTAATAATAATTCAATTACAAGAATTGTCCAGCTGTAACATGAAAACATGTAAGTCCATCCCCACCCTGATAATGAGTAACTTCTTTTCCCTTCTTATAAACAAAAACTTCAGCGTCTTAAAATGAATTAAGAGCCTCAGAGAACAGAGACCTAGAATACTGAAAAAGACAAAGTACTAAGGATGAGAGCAGCTTACAAAAACAACAAAGGCATGGAGTCTGAGAGAAGCACACAGTGAAGAGGGCACTCTGTGTACAGTATGTGTTAGAAATTGACAGAGATGTGCAACAGGCACCATGGGAAAGGGGAAGAAAAGTACTTCACTAGGTCTAGGGAGAGTCAAGGAAGGTTCCTCAGAGGAACTGACAGCTGAACCAAGTCTCGAGGGGCAAGAAATAAGGAGAAAAGAGCTAGAAGGATACTCTAGGCAGAGGGAGCAACATGTGGAAAAACACAGAAGCCTAAGATGTGTAAACTATTTGGTATTAGCTGGTATGGAGTAGGAACAGGGTGGGGAGGGGTAGAAATGAACTGGAGAAGCAGGAAAGGCTTCGGTACGCAGAAGCTAAGGAGCTTGGACTTAAACTTGTACATCCGTGGTTCTCCAAGTATACTTTGTGCATCTCCTTCAGTCCCCAAGACCTTTTCTTGGGGTTGAACAAAGTCAGACAACTCTGATAATAATACCAAGACCTTCTTGCCTTCTTTCATGGTGTTGACATTTGCAACGGTGGGTGAGATTGCTGGCACCTTATGTTGGCGTCAAGACAGTGGCACCAAGCTGTTTTATTCTTTATTGCTACACACTAAATTCCAACCAAACCAAACCAACAAAAAGCCCAGTTTTCCACAAAAATGTCTTGATGAATAAAAATTAATTTTTAAATCTCAGCCCTCAAGTAGACATCTTTTTAATATTCTGTGTGACAAAACAGGAAATACAGATAAAGCGTGACAAAATGCTTATCTCAAGGAAAACACCTGTCTGAGTTGTGAGCCAACTAAAGCTGTGCAGCCAGTTTTTTACATGAAATGCTATTTTTTTGAAAAAATGTAATGTAACAGACAAATCAAAGTTAGTCAGACTTCAGTATTTAGTGGATATCTTCTTGAAAATGAACAAAGTCAGGCTATTACTTCATATAAACAACTATTTGTTGCTAGTGAAAAATGTAAGGCTTTCAAATGAAAATTAGAATTTGGAAAATTTACATCACCACTATGAGCTTGACAGCTTTCCAAAATTTAAAGATTTTCCCCATAAAACTGGTAGTGATACAAATGGGTTTACATCTTGAATAATGAACTGTATCAACATTCCAAAAGTCTGTGAATCTGTAAACCAGTATGTTCCAGAAGACCAATGCCTGATGCCTTATATGGGTAAAAGATCCATTCAAAGAGCAAGACAGATTGATGGATTTGAATACAAAAGAATGCAAAAAATTGATTTATGTAATTATCTCACATGCAACTAACCTCTCAACAACGAGCACTTGTCAAGTTATAATGTATTGTTATTACCAAAGAATGTCCACTGTTATCTAAAAGGCATGTTAAAATACCCTTTTCTACCTACTTATCTGTTTGAGGCTGAATTTTCTTCATATACTTCAATCAAAGTAACATATCTCAACAGACTGAACGTAAGACTAGATGTGAGAATCCAACTGTCTTCTGTTGAGTTAGATATTAAAGAAATTTGTAAAAACATAAAACAATGCCACTCTCCCTATTGTGTTTATTTTGGAAAATTTAATTATTTTTCCAGAAATGTTATTTTATTAACATATAGTGGATTTATTATTGCTATTTTTAAATGAAATAATATTCAAAGGTTTTCTCAGTTAGAAAATATGGCAAATGTCAATAGATATAATACCCAATAGTATAATTAACAAAAGCTCTTTGGTGTATTTAACAATTTTTGAGAATGTAAAAGGTCCTGAGGGGCTTCCCGGATGGTTCAGTGGCAGAGAATCTGCCTATCAATGCAGAGGATGTGGGTTCCAACCCAGGGTCAGGAAGATCCCCTGGAGAAGGAAATGGCAACCCACTCTAGTATTCTTGCCTGAGAAATCCCACAGACACAGAAGCCTAGAGGGCTACAGGCCATGAGGTCGCAAAGAGCTGGGCACGAAATAGTCACTAAACAACAAACACAACGTCCAAGACAGAAGTTTGAGAGCTGCTGCTATGAATTAAAACTCACCAACTGGCTGCTAGGGGGCTAAATATGTCCTATAGGTGTGTTTTCTTTGGCCCATGAAGATTTTGTTTATTTTGCTATTAATTTGAATTGCTTCTGAATGCTTAAAAACAAAGAAGGTAACATAAAAATCCAGATCTCTGGTTTTTCTTGGAAAAAACAATTACATGATCTCACAATACTAGGGGAGGATTTCTCTGCAGCAGCGATGAGCTTGCTCTGCTGGACAGCTCTGGAGCACAGGCTGGCTCCACTCCTCTAGCCTATCTGCCTGGGCCACAGTGCACTGGGTTTACAACCCCAATAAGCTACAGGGACAGAAAGGCTCTGAGAAGTTTTAAATAGGGAGCGGGGCATATTTTAACATCAGAATCACAATGGACAGTGTGAAGTATGTATTGGAGGTTGTGAGGTTTGTGACAAGCTAAATGTTCTAAGCTCTATCTGATGTGTAAAGCCTACATGGCACCTTGGTAGGACAGAAGCTCCCATCCCAATGGACTGCTTTCTCCTCCAGTCTGAGAGAGTACGGCCAAATAGCTTCATGTGTGACTTAGAACAATTTATTGTGAGATGGTTCTGTGGGAGTTTTATAGGAATAAATCAAACGGTTCCTATAATCAACCTTCACGTGGCATGCAAATGACATAAGGAAGCCATTTGGTAGTCAAGCTTTCATTTGGGCGCATTTACTAATTAATCTGATCTATTAGTTAATCAGCACTTTGTCAAAATTAAGAAAATAATTCTGAAATTTACCTTCTCTTCAATCCATGATTCAATAGAAGTTTTGTTTCTGAGAATTATTTTCATCTGGAAATAGTAAAATTTTAAATGTTACTGGTTCATTAGAGATTATCATCTTAAAAAAAAAAAGATTATCATCTTTACACTACCCGTATGAGACAGTTTTTATTGCTCCATTCCATAGATGAAGGTATCAGGACAATAGAGATTAAATAAAAGAGCACGTGGTTCATCTGACTCTAAACCATTGGACTATATCTTCACATGACTACATCAATCCACAATCAAATCTGAATCTATGGCTTAAATGAAAAATCATGTTTTAAGTACTACCTTCTGAATAAGTTTTCCAGAGTTAATAAAATATGATACAATACGTTCAATAAGCATTAACATATTTTGCCATTAAAAATTTACCACTATTTTTAATAAATCTTAAATGCATTATTACAAGTAACAGTGACTCATTACAGTCAACCTAGATATTCTGTTTGCCTTAAAAACTTGAGCATATTCAGTCTTGATTCTACTTTTGATTTCCCTAGAAATGACAATTCCATTCATGTAGGTTTTTACACCACATGACTTGACTTTATTTCTAATATGATTCTTAATTACAGGCATTGGGAAAAATTTTTCAAAGAATTTGATTTTAGGCTAGTAAAAAATATGAAATATAACCCAAACCAGGTTATTTTAAAACTAAGAGTTCAAAAAAGGCTTTGAAGTTCAAAAAGGTGAGGCATTGGGGCATGCTGGCACAGCGCTTCTGATTCTACGAGTTCTGCGATTCTCTGGCGTCTGGCTGTGCCTCCACGGAGACAGTGCACCACGGTAAGAGCAACCCTGGGCTAGGAGTCCTTACCGTAGTCCAAGGGCCTAGCACAGTGTCTGGATCATGGTGGCCTTCAGGGAATGAACATGCTAATGCAACAAATGCAGTGAGTCAGAAGAACTATTTTTTGATCCTTTCAGGGTCACATCCTCCTTCTCTGGGCTCTCACAGCACTTTGTACATAAATCTACGACATACACATGGCCCTGATTTAATGGCAGGATCCTCTTCATTCTCATTATTGTAGACTCAGAAATTAGCAGAGTGATTCATCATAGAGCAGACATTAAGTGGCACCAATATCAGGGTTGTTATGGAGATTAAATGAGCTAACATATGTAAAAGGCCTAAAATAGCGCTCCATAAACGTTAGCTATGTTAGTATGCTTTTGATTAATATGTGCCATTATAAAATAACATTAATAATTACGTTTATTGAATGCACGAATGGATGATATCGGGTATGTCACTTAAACTTCTTGTGACTCAACTACTCATCTGCAAGGAAGGGAAAATAATACTCCTCTTCAACTTCTTTTGGGGTTGATGTGAACATCAAGAGAGACTATGAGAAGAGCTTTCTCAAGGATAAAATGCTGTGTAACTCTAACTTAGGACTTTTTTTAAATTAAATCATTACCAAGAAATGCTGGCAAAGTCACTTCGAAATTATCTGACCAGCAGAAGATAAAATTCATCACCTAGGTGGAAAAAGTAACAATAATCTTCATTTCACATGGCATATTTAAATGACGCTTTTTTCTCTTTCTCATTACAAGCAGCCCCAATTACTCGACAGTGTTAGCTCGAGGTAATGGAGGAGCTTACCTGGATAAAAAACAACATCCCAACAGCTATGGTTGTTCCTAAAGCTAATCCCAAGGCAAACAAGGTGGCACCAAACGCAGCTAATCCAAAAGGAATAATCGGAAGAGGGTCTCTCCGGGCTGCACTCATATCAATCTTGACCGTGTTCCACCCAAAGGAGAGCTGTGAACAACAACACCACCCACAAGAAACACTTGGTTGTCATAAATGGTTAGACTCTACTGTACCACTTAAAACCACTTGATCAAGAAGATCAGCAAATGACAACGTGCTACTGTGGCCAAAGCAAACATAACTGTTTTCTAATTAATTCTGCAGCTTGAACTCATAGTGACAGGCATGATATCCTCTTTGGTACTGTCAAGTATTTTTTGTTTGTCATTGTTTCCTCAGAAAGCATTAGGTAGACTGCACATGCACTGCTGGGGATGAATGACAGCGGACACAAATCTAAGTTGCAACCGTGTCTCCCAGCTTCTCCTCACTTTCCTGTATTTACAGTGCTCTTCCATAGTGACAAAGATAGCCTAAGATTCAGTGGTTTCTTCCCTCTTGTTCCACAACCAGAGGTTTAAGAACTAGTAACATGAGGCTTAAAACACGTCCTGCTGATGTGTACTGCCTGGCCTGCAAAACATTTTAAAATATTCAGAGTTAGGTACCAACATTTAGAAATCTAGTGGTTTAGAAATCAGACTGCACATAGAAAGTCTGGGTTTTCAGATTTTTCTTGAAAAACCTGATGATCTAACATTGCCAGGCTGGATTTCCAAACATCAATAAATGCCTGAAGTAAAATATGGGTTGTCCTCTGTGTGAAGGGCATGTGTTTTCCAGGTTCCCTTTAGGCCTGGGTGCCTCATTTACCCTCCAGGTATGCTTAAGGACCTGAATTTGTGACCACCAAACTTTATCTCATAACCATGTGCTCATAAATCAACTCAATCAGTTGTACGATATTTAGGAATGTGCACTTGCTGTGTGAGCCATGCTCCAGAGCACTGGATTTAGAAATGAACGAAAGAACTATAAGTAGCCACAGGATCGAAGGCAAACAGAGGGCACTTGCATTATCTTTTTCTTCCTACTCTTCTGCTTTTTCCTCTAACTATTCTCTACCATAGCTTATTGAAGTCCAGTAAGTTATACATAGTAAAACTTCAACTACAGCATATACGGTGAGTTTCCAGATAGCATATACAAAATAATCTTTCCTTATCTTAAAAACTGTTTTAAAGCTTTTTTAAAAAAGGAATCCCTGTAAAGGTAAGACAAAGTTCTATTTCCCCACCTAAACTGCAGAACATCTATTTCCAAAAAGGACTTCTTAAAAGAATCTTGATAACTACTATTTAATCTCTCATGATTTGATAACAAACGTTTTCACTTACCCGATTATAAAGCTGCGTATACATTGTCATGACAAAAATAAAGGCAGCGTGAATACAGCCCAGTGGTGCTAACAGGAGGAAGAGCGTGAAGGAAGCGTGATTCTGATAGCCACAGCAGTTGTTGATCCAAGGGCAGTGATGGTCCATCTTCATCACACATCTAACAGGAAAAATTTATAGAAAACACAAGGCTGAAAATCCTGTCTACTTGAAATAACTTTGGTCTTCAAAAGATCAAGCATACAGGAATTTAGCATTTCCATGCATGAGTCACAGAGGAATAATACTTTATAGAACAGAAAGAAAAATCTTTGTGAGTTTTTAAACAACTTTGAACAGTGACTTTTAAATTTTAAACAGCCAAAGAAAGGGCAGGCTTTGTAATGGCTTCTGAGGAAAAAGACGTCTGCTACAAGTAAGTTTGTTTAAAGAAGTCAGGAGGCCCACTGAAAGATTCATTATAAAGAAATAAGCATGGTTCCTGATTTTCCTCTTGCTCTTAAATGCAGTGACTGGAGTGGAAAACAACAGAGACTGAACAAAATTACTTCTAAATCTCCACTGGGGCTGATGGGGCCTGGCAGACACTTGTACTTCCTTCCTTCATGTTCTTATCCTTTCCATGTGGAGTCTCTGAGCTAAGCAAGCTAACTCTGGAATGTAAGACGTGGTTTAGTAAGTCTTACTGTGTTTCCTTTCCTTGAGGTTGTTAGAAGAAAATTTTCTGGCCTCAAACTAAACTTTATTTGCCCCTCCAATGGTCCCCCTAAACCTCAGAATTAGCATCATAAATTTCTTATTTATCAGTGGATACAAATGTTCATTTACAAAGGTTCTATCAATAGCTTAATTCACATTTTTTATAGTGATTCTGCTTTCTTCCAATTAAGGCTTTTATATTAAATACTTGTGATAATAGGCACCTGGATTCACTTATTAGATTTATATAAGTGTAAATGTGACTCAGCTAAATAATGGAAAAAGCAGGTCTCCTTTGTAATTTAGACTCAGAACAATTCTAAGCCTAGTTAATATGACAGTTGACAATTAACAATGATTTACGAAAACAACTTAAAGTATAATGTTTTATCCTGTTCCTGTCATGGCAAGAAGAAAGAGTGAGATGTTCATTATCAGAATTGACAATTTAAAAGTAAGATTATGGACACAATATTTTAAAACATTGTTATTGCAGGGAATACAACCAGGATTGATGTGCTAGGAAGAATAACAAAAGGCCAGTAATCAAGTTGATTAGTCTTCAATAAATAGCAAAGACAGACAGTACCTGTTACACTTTCTGCAGTGATGTGACCGTGGTGCCTTGTATGCTTGGCAGACTTTACAATACTGGAGGTACACGCTATCCTGAGAATTTTCCTTGGCAGTGAAATATAAACAAAATATAAATTTCTGGGTAACTGGAAAAGTGATATTGCTGTTATCAGAAATTCATTATTTAAACAAATTTTAGCTCAAAAAGAAGGGCTGGAAATGCAAGCTAAAATTCAAATTCCATCTTTTCCCCATCTCCCATAAATGAAAATCAAACTACAGTATTTATTCATAAGGGTTGGCTTGTTATAAGCTGTCCATTGTTTCTGAATACTTTATAAACTAGTCAGGGAGGCCTGGCGTGCTGCGATTCATGGGGTCGCAAAGAGTCGGACATGACTGAGCGACTGAACTGAACTGAACTTCACAAAAAGTCAGACACGACTGAGCGACTGAACCGAACTGAACTGAGCTTCTAAAGTATTTTTTTCAGTTATGAGGGATGTTAACATGTTTAGTTCAGTTCAGTCGCTCAGTCGTGTCTGACTCTTTGCGACCCCATGAATCGCAGCACACCAGGCCTCCCTGTCCATCACCATCTCTCGGAGTTCACTCAGACTGACGTCCATCGAGTCCGTGATGCCATCCAGCCATCTCATCCTTGGTTGTCCCCTTCTCCTTCTGACCCCAATCCCTCCCAGCATCAGAGTCTTTTCCAATGAGTCAACTCTTAACATGTTACATGGAAAAAAAAAAAAAAAAATCCCAGTGCCAAACCACACTGTGGAATTATGAGGTACACGATACACAGTGTTTCCTAGAAACTTATGACCATGTACTCATTACTACCACTCCTTTTTTTTTTTTTCATTGAAATCGCTTTGGGAAATACTTTCAAGCAGGTATGAAAAAAATTCTTTGAGCTCTAAATGGCCAGTGATTAGAATAATATGCTTAGTCTCCACCAAAGTAAAAAGTAGGCTATGTTTGATTGTATTGGTTGGCAGGTAAGGAAAAAACTAAATATATGATTACCATGAGGGTTCACCATTTTAAGAAACCTTTTTCTTACCGGTTTCCACCCCAGAGGGACGAAGCCAGGACCAACAAACATGGCATTGAAGTAATTATAAAGAATCATGACAGTCCAGTTTATCAACATGATGAAATTCACGCTTCCTCCAGTGGTATGTAAGGGCCAATACCACAACACAGAGTCAATCATGGCCATGGTAGAACATATTGCTATAACACCAAGGGCTATAATGGGACCCCAGTGACAAAGTCTCTTTAATTCTTGGAGATTTTCAAACTTGACAACTGAGCAGAATGTACCCATTCTGGTGAGGAAGAATGTCTTTCAGTTTTTAAAGAATTACAGATTTCCTTTTTCTGTGCACACATTTCCTCGTGCCACAAGTCTGTGTGTGTTCCTTAATTGTCATGTCTTCACGTTGTGGGATATTAATGCAGATTATGCCATTTTCACTGTTAGACACTTTTTAACCTAGGAGAATCCAGTACCTTGGTTTGAAACTTAATCTAAAGAAAACAAAATGAGAAGGTTGGGTAAGACATTTTACTATCTACTGTATTTGTTAATTTCAATAATCGCCTACATAGAAGCAGCTCACAAGTACATTACTATGAAATGAGTATCTCATCAAATATCAAAGAGAACCATTTTCATCTTGTCCAAACTTTAGTCAATTCTGAATGGCAGGTAAACTGGATCCATGATTCTTAAGTGGTTTTTTCCCTTTGTTCCCAACTTGTCATAGGATTATGTCTGTGCAACCGTTTAGTGAAAGGCAGAAGTTAACAACAAAAAATTTAGAGCAGGGATGGAGGGCCTTAGGGTTGACCTAATCCAGTTTCCTTCTTCATAGAAAAGAAAATGGCTGAGAGAGGCTGAGCGATTAAACCACTTGGGTGAGTGACAGCTGAACCCAACAGAAGCCAAATCATCAAACTTCCTTTACAGAGTTCTAAACTGCCTCCTACCCACTCTTGAATTAAATCCAGTTTGATCCAGACAAGGTCTACAGCATTTGCCTGCGGTTGCCCCTCAAAGGCTAACGTAAGGTCTATTTGTGTTAGAAGTAAAGAAATCGGAGGATGAAAGCTCAAGGAGGGGAGGGGAGGAGCGGGGAGAGGAGGTGAGGAGAGAGACGTTGTTGGCTGGGGGGAGGGGAGGGCGGGGCGCGAGGGGAAGGAGAGGGAGCGGGAAGGCTGGACGGCGAGCGCAGGGAAGATCTGTAGGCGGCTATTTAGGACTGGACTGGAGTGAGTCAAGCGAAGAAGATCTGAGAACCAGAGTAACAAAGATTTCCACGCAAGAGATGCCGCGCTGCCTCGTGCCTCAGTTTCCCTCCCGTGTTATGGAATACAGCACTGAGAAATCCTCACGCAGGGGACGAACATCTTGGTAAGGGTGGTTGGTCTCGACTTTCTGGAGATGCTGGCTTCATTCGGGTGGGGCGATGACCGCAAAATCATGTCCCCTGCTTTGACTCCCACCTCGGTCCGGTCCTCAGTGCCCGCCTCTCGGCCATCGCATTTCTGGGGCGGCTCGGGCTCACCCGGAGCAGACTCTCTCCCTCTCGAGTAACTCCGTCCTGGGTACCCCAGCCCAACGCAAGTAGAAAGTAAATTCTGTGCGCTAGAAGCTGGGGTGCGCGACCAGCCACGACCCGCGCGTCTCTCCGCCAGCGCCCTCGCAGCTGCTCTCCCGCTCGAGCTCAGTGCGCGGTCTCCGTGACAGCCACTTCCGGGAGGTTCGCCGCATCAACCTTCCGTCGGGAAGCAAGTTCCTCTGGCTTCTAGTTTAGGGAACCGGAACCGCTTTCCAAAACGCGGAGGGGGGGAAAAAGTGCTTTACAATGATTCCTGAGAACACGAATTGTTTTTTTAGGCTTTTGGGGACACTGATTGAAGGGGTTTTCCTTAGAGAATTTCTTAATCTTGGAGCCTAAACGGAAACTGAAACACGCACCCAGCCCAACTTCCGGAGGACCAAGATCGCGACGAACAACCAGGAAGCGGTCGGCCTGGGAGCTGTCCCCGGTTCTCTGCTCCGCTCTCTAGGGAACTTTCCGGGTCCTTACACTCTGTTTTTCTTGCCCCGCGTGACCTCAGCTCCGTTCTAGGCTCCGACCCGGGCCGGCCACTCCGGAACCCGCCATGTCGTCCGACTTTGAAGGCTATGAGCAGGACTTCGCGGTGCTCACGGCAGAGATCACCAACAAGATTGCAAGGGTCCCCCGACTCCCACCTGGTAAGGGCGCTTCTTAGGCCGGGCGGGGTGTCCTGGAAAGTGGGGAGGCTCCGGTGTGGACGATGGAACTCTGCCTGAATGTCTCTTAGGCGCGAGCCTGGAAGATGAAGTAGTGTCGGGGCCTCCGGGAGGAATGGTTGAGTGGGTTGAGGGTAAGGGGAGGATCCAAGCTGGGTTGTGGGGTGCAGAGCCTTTGGAATCTGAAGCTTTTTTTGAGTTCTTATCTGGACTCCACCACCTTTTTACTCGTATAATCGTGGGAACGTTTCTCTGAGTCTTCGTTTTGGTTGGGTTTTCTGTTACTTTTGTTTGTGAAATACAGAGATGTGAGAGTATTCAACAAGAATAAATTAACGTACCAAGGTCATGGGGCTACACCATACAGCAACGTTGTTTTGTTAGTAACGATGTTATTACTATAGGCAGAAAAACAGGGTTAAGAGCCGTGGTGCCTGGATTCAAATCCCAGCCCTGCCACTTAGAAGCTGTATTTAGGCAAGTTTCTTAACCTCCCTCAACTTTTATTTCTTGGTAAAATGGAAAGAATTGTGCATCTCTCATGTGAAGATTAACATATGTAAAGTCCTTTTTTTTTTGATGTTATAATCATTAATATTTTTCATACTACCAAGCTCATTTATTTTTTTCTCATCCTTCTTGAGAAACGATGTGTAAAAATTGGTACAGAATAAATTTTCTCATTTTTAAAATCCCACAGCTGTCATTCAGAAGAGTTTTTTTTGTTTTAGCAAATCTTATTTTAAATGCTGGACTGTCAACTGTGTGAAGGTGGGAGCTATCTTTGATTTCCTTGGCATTTACTTAGAAGGAGCTCAGGAAAATGTTTAAGGAAATGAACAGATACATAAATATGATATCATGTAATTTTCATCCGTAGGATATTGTTTTAGGATTTGTTTTCTCTCAATACAGATTTAATTTGAGTATTTAGTTGCAGATAAGATTGCTATTTGGGAACTTAGCTGTGGTAGGGAAATTGAACCATATACCTTCACTCTGTAGTGTAAAGTTTATCTGTGAACTGGTGGTCAACTTCATTGTTCCACCTTGTCAGTCAGTCCTTGATGCCAGCAATAATTTCTCCTAGACCTAAGTTGTGATTGCTCTGTTCCTTTCCCCACCTCTCCCCAAACTTATGTGTTTATAAATAATTTTCTT
This sequence comes from Cephalophus harveyi, assembly GCA_006410635.1. NCBI lineage: Eukaryota > Metazoa > Chordata > Mammalia > Artiodactyla > Bovidae > Cephalophus > Cephalophus harveyi. The sequence continues at coordinate 253,795 of SJYT01002684.1, read as the reverse complement.
CCTTTATTTCTTTATTTTTCTCCTCCCCCTCCCACACCTATTTTCTATTAATAGGGACATTTGCTTGAAGCCAGGATCTCTGAACTTACACCCCATTCATCTCCTGAAGTCCCAGTTAGTTCTGGAGGAGGTGAAGGATGATGTCTTAAAGAGGTGTATGAGTCCAGGTGAGGGAACAGGAGAGAACCAAGGCAGCATATACCACGGAGCTCTGCTGCCTGGGAGATTGTTGTGGCGAAAGTGGCCGATGGCCTCATCACTTCATGATACATCACCTCGCCTCTTCTCTTCAGTTCTGCTTTCCTCCACCGCCCAAGATGATCTTGATTTTTGTTGTCATTATCGTTGGAGCCTACTTCCTTTGACTTCAGTCCCAGAACCTCAGAATATCAGGATTCCTGGTTTTCCTGGGATTTTTGCTCTTTTTTAATTGTCAGAATTATAGCTGGGGAAACATTTTTTGTTTGGGCTAATAGCTTTGGTATTGAGAAGCTATGCTATAAAGTAACAAAGTCGTTCCTGGGTGCAAAATTGTAACAGCCAATTCCAAGAAAACAGATTTGTTACAATTGTTGTTTTTGTTTTTTTCTTACCTTTATATTTTAATGTGACCATTCTTACCACATAGAAACCTTTGAATTAAGTAACTTAAAGACCTTGAATTTCTACAGCTACAATGTTATGTAAGGTCCAAAGAAGCAGCTTCAAGGGAATTGAAAGGAGACTACAGCTGGCACTGGAAAAATGCTTACTAACTTGAATAATTAAATGCTAGTAATTCTTAAAAATACTGTGGTTTCCCTCTTAATAATTATTTGTACTTGCTCATTTTTATAATCTGTTTCTAATTGATAAATAGGGAAAGATAAAAAATATATCTTTGTAGTTATACATTTCAGAGTTATATCTGTGGACAACAGAAATTGATTATGTGCAACCATGCAAAACTAGTATGATTAAAAGTAATTATAATCCCCTTCCTGGCATCATTGGTGGTTGACCCAGAAATTACCTGAGTTAAGAAGGTTAAAAATTGGAGCAAACATTTCAGCCAAAGCAGTTTAGTCCCTGAAATATTAACTTACTGAAATGGAATTAGAATAAATTGGATTGATTGCAACTAACTTCATTCTCTGCTGTGCATGTACAATGTGTTAGAGTGTTACTTCCAAGAGAATAGAAAAGATTAAATATTTTAAAACTTCAAAAAGAAATTTGATTACTCTGTGGACCAAAAGATAGATCATTCTCTTCTTAAGTAATATTCTTATGGCACTATATTTGAGCTTTGATTTTAATGATTTGTATTCTGGAGTAAAGTCAGGAAAATGGATGAGTGGAAACCATCACTAATACTAATTGTAACGTTCCTCTTTCTCTGATGATGAGTTTTAAGTGGAGAAGATACTTTATAGAGGCGAGAATTCCATGCCATCAAGCAGGCTTCCTGAAGGATCTTAAACAAAATGTACCTTTGCAGTTAGTTGCTTACCTCACCGTGTACAGGGAGAAAAATGGTCTGTTGTGAAGCCTATCATTTTATAGCTGTAGTCAGAAACACTAAGAAAGGCATTATGGTAACTTGGTTACAGTTCACACGTGGCATCAGATCTGTTTAGAATCCCAGCTCTGCTGCTTATTAGATGTGCAACTGGAGCATGTTGCCTGGCCTGTCTAAGTCTGCCTCCTCCACCTGGAAAATTCAGTGTGTGTGTGTGTGTGTGTGTGTGTGAGGCAGGGTGTGTGTATAATAGTTTCACCCTTCAGTTCAGTTGCTCAGTCGTGTCCGACTCTTTGCGACCCCATGAATCGCAGCACGCCAGGCCTCCCTGTCCATCACCAACTCCCGGAGTTCACTCAAACTCACGTCCATCGAGTCGCTGATGCCATCGAGTCGCTGATGCCATCCAGCCATCTCATCCTCTGTCGTCCCCTTCTCCTGCCCCCAATCCCTCCCAGCATCAAAGTCTTTTCCAATGAGTCAGCTCTTCGCATGAGGTGGCCAAAATACTGGCGTTTCAGCTTTAGCATCATTCCTTCCAAAGAACACCCAGGGCTGATCTCCTTTAGAATGGACTGGTTGGATCTCCTTGCAGTCCAAGGGACTCTCAAGAGTCTTCTCCAACACCACAGTTCAAAAACATCAATTCTTTGGTGCTCAGCTTTCTTCACAGTCCAACTGTCACATCCATACATGACCACAGGAAAAACCATAGCCTTGGCTAGACGGACCTTTGTTGGCAAAGTAATGTCTGCTTTTGAATATGCTATCTAGCTTGGTCATAACTTTCCTTCAAAGGAGTAAGCGTCTTTTAATTTCATGGCTGCAGTCACCATCTGCAGTGATTTTGGAGCCCCCCCAAATAAAGTCTCCCACTATATCCATTTTTTCCCTATCTATTTGCCATGAAGTGATGGGACAGATGTCATGATCTTAGATTTCTGAATGTTGAGCTTTAAGCCCACTTTTTCACTCTCCTCTTTCACTTTCATCAAGAGGCTTTTCAGTTCCTCTTCACTTTTTGCCATAAGAGTGGTGTCATCTGCATATCTGAGGTTATTGATATTTCTCCTGGCACTCCTGATTCCAGCTTGTGCTTCTTCCAGCCCAGCGTTTCTCATGATGTACTCTGCATATAAGTTAAATAAGCAGGGTGACAGTATACAGCCTTGACGTACTCCTTTTCCTATTTGGAACCAGTCTGTTGTTCCATGTCCAGTTCTAACTGTTGCTTCCTGACCTGCATATAGTTTTCTCAAGAGGCAGGCCAGGTGTTCTGGTATTCCCATCTCTTTCAGAATTTTCCACAGTTTATTGTGATCCACACAATCAAAGGCTTTGACATAGTTTCACCCTTAAAAATGAAATAAAGCATATGATTTTGTTGTTGTTCAGTTGCTGAGTTGCTGCTCTTTGCAACCCGTGAAGTGCAGCACACCAGGCTCTTCTGTTCTCCACTACCAACCAGAGTTTGCTTTTTGAGTTGGTGATGCTGTCTAACCATCTCATAACTATTAGTAGTTGCCCTTTGGTCTTCCCTAGTAACATGTTAAATCTTCCAACTGGAGGGCTTGTTTTCCAGTGTTTTTATCTTTTGCCTTTTCATACTGTTCAGGGGATTCTTGAGGCAAGATTACTGGAATGGCTTGCCGTTTCCTCCTCCAGTGGTCCATGTTTTGTCACAGCTCTTTGCTATGACCCATCCATCTTGTGTGGCTCTGCATGGTATGGCTCATACCTTCATTGAGTTACGCAAGCCCCATTGCCACAACCTAGTTGTGATCCTTGAAGGGGAAAGCATACAATACCCTAGGACAATTTTTCCTCCCTTAAGAGAGTGCATGATAAATTAGCAGCTACTGATACTGCAGTGGTGAAGACAACAGCTGTAGGGTTAGTCAGCACCTAGCTTCTCAGACTCTGTGATATCAGTTGAACTCTTAAAGAAACACTGACCCTCAATTTTGTTTCCTTTCTGTGCTAGACTAGAGTGAATGTCTCTTGATGAGCACCTGCATTTGAAGGGAGATGTGTGATGGGCATTTTGGGATACAAACTTGGAATTGGACTCTGAACTCAGGATAACAGGGAGGAAGTCAGGGAGAGAAGTGGAAGTGGTGAGGTGAGATGGGTGTCTTTTCTGGAAGGAAATGCTTCAGTCTAGCTAATTGATTATGCCCCATCCCTGGAGGCTTTTGGACACTGTCTAGACATGGCCATGTGTTGGAAGAAGCTGTGACATTCATCCATGATTCTCTCTTGCCTTTGCAAAGTGATTGTAATAAGAGAATTCAGAAAAGTTCAGCTTTTATTTATGAATACTGTGGTTTGCTTTACATACATGTGGTTCTGGAGCTGTAATGTTGATGTGTAACTGTTGAGCACTTGAAATGTAGCTGTTGCCCTGTAGTGAAATGACAATGTTTTTAGTATTAATAAATTTAAAAATATTAAAATGAATTTCTCCTAATTTTTTTTTTTAACTTTTTGAAATGTGGTTACAAGATAATTTAAATTTCTGTTATGTGACTTGCATGTGTTATATTTTTGTTCTATAAAATTGGAGTTGAAGAGATGGTTCCAGACCTAATTCAGGAACTCAGGTGCAGAGTGAGTTGAAGTAGGGCGAGTAGGACTTGAGTTAGGCACACTCGCACATGAAGTGGAGTTGCTCAGTCGGGTCTGACTCTTTGCAACCCCATGGACTGGGGCCTACCAGGCCCTTCCCTCCATGGGATTCTCCAGGCAAGAGTACTGGAGTGGGTTTGCCATTTCCTTCTCCAGGGGATCTTCCTGACTCAGGAATCAAACCCGGGTCTCCCGCATTCCAGGCAGACACTTTAACCTCTGAGTTAGGCACACTCACACATACCCACATTCTCGTCCCTTAAATAATCTAGTTAACCTGAGTAATAATAGCCTTGGGCTGCCCAGGTGGCTCAGTGGGTAAAGAATCCTCCTGCGATGCAGGAGATACAGGAGACGCAGGTTCCATCCCTGGGTTGGGAAGATCCCCTGGAGGAGTGAATGGCACCCCACTCCAGTATTCTTGCCAGGAGAATCCCACGGACAGAAGACCCTGGTGGGCTGCAGTCCATGGGGTCACAAAGAGCTGAACATGGCTGAAGCAACTGAGCACACATGCACGGCAAGTAACAGCTTCATTGATTTTTTTAAAAATGTTTAATTTTAGAACAGGTTTAGATTTACAGAAAAATCACAAAAATAATGCAGAGAATTCCTGCGTAGTCCATGTCCCGTTTCCTCTATTGTTAACTTCTTATATTAATATGATACATTTCTTGCAGCCAGTGAACCTGTGTTGCTACTTATTATTAACTGAAGTCCATACTTTATTCAGATTTCCTTCTTCTTTTTTTTTTTTAATCTAGTGTCTTTTTACTATTCTAGGGTCCAGTCCAGGGTACTACAAATCATTTGTAGTAGTCATGACTCCTCAGGTTCCTCTTAGTTGTGAGAGTCTCACAGCCCTTTCTTTGTTTTTGAAGATGTTACAGTTTAGAGGAGTACTGACCAACTGTTTTATAGAATGTTCCTCAGTTGGGATTTGCCATTGAGGAAAACATTTCCTCAATGTTTTTCTCATCATCAGACGAGGGTTATAAGTTTTTTGAGAGGAAGACCACAGAGGTAAACCACCGTTTTCATCAAATCGTGTCAAGAATTCACACCATAAGGTAACTTAGCAGTCTTGATATTAACTTTGACCACCTGGCTAAGGTATATTTGTCAGGTTTCTCTCCTGTAAAGTTACTCTTTTCCCTCTTTTCTTTATTCTTAGAAGGAAATCATATGCATAGCCCACACTTAAGGAGTAGGGGATCATGCTTCATCCCCTTGAAGGCTGAGGATTTATGTAAATTATTTGGAATTCTTCTATATGATTCTTCTAAAGAGATTTGTCTATTCTCCTCCACTTGTTAATCCAGTCATTTATATGCACAGACTCATTTATACTTTGTGTTGTACTCCAATACCACTTTATTTTGTTGCTCAGATTATTGCAGCTTTGACCACTGGAATTCCTTCCAGCCAGCTTTTGTGTCATTTTGATATATGCCCATCAGTGGGGTTCTTTTTTCTCTCCTTATTAGCATTTTCTTACTTTCTGATATTATAAGATACTCCAGAATCATCCTGTATTTTTCGTATACCAGTCCTTGAATCAGCAGCTGTTTCTCCAAGGAGTCCTCTTTCCTTTTATTAAAAAATGGTGTTAGAAACCAAGATCTGGACATTAGGTGCACACATTGGTACTGAGGTCTTATAACTTCTGGACTCTTTTAGCTGACACAGCAAAGAAAAATGTGTGTATGCTAACTCATGTATACATACATACTGATAAAGTTTTGTGTATGTGGCCATTTATATTTATAATAAGCTAAACATGAGTTATATTAATGTCTCCAACTCCAGTCCTTTATTCACACGAATCATTCTAGAATGGGTTTGTCTTAATTATTTTTTTCATAAAGAGAAACTTGCCATTCTAAGTAGGAAGATTTGCCCAAGTCCTCACTGATAAAATTTTTCTTTCTTTCTCTTGTTCTCTCTCTCTCTCTCTCTCTGTGTGTGTGTGTGTGTGTGAAATTTGAACAGAATCTGTTCAAATTAGTTAATAATTCTATATTGCATGTCAGTTTCCTATTTGTTTGTTGTTTTTTACAACATAACATTTCTTTATATTCTCAGAATTGGATTAGAAGTTTCAAGCCTCATTCAAAAAAATTTTTTAAATCACTGAGATATTAAACTTTCTAGACTTTTAGGAGTAATACTAGATGCCAAAATAAATGGAACTATATCAAAGTTTTGGGTGAATATAAATTAGAAATCTAGCATCCTATTCATACTTGGTCAAACAAGTGGAACCAAAATGTTATAAATATTTTAGCTAGACAAACATTCATAAAGCTTCTAAAATATATATATATTATGTGTACTATATATATATGTATGTATACAAAAGCTTTTCTACTACATTTGATAAAAGCTTGAGAAAGAACAACAAAAAATGAGATGGAAAAATTGGAAAACAAACTAAATTAAATGGGAGCACTGAATATGAAATAGAGCAGCCATGTTTAAAAACAACTGGACTATGTGATGACCTTTTACAATTTTTCTTATTCTCTGTGAGTAACAAATGTGTTGCTGAATTATAAGACTCATGGATTCATTTAGTAAACACACAGTGCACCCCTACCATGTACAACTGTCTGTGCTAAATACAGAATTAGGACAAAGATGTGTCGAGAGTGGTCCCTGTCTTCAAGGACCTGGAAATGAGGCTGAAGGGAACCAATTACTAATGACCATCAGGGATGCTAGGGCAGAGCACGGAGGTCTAGGAATTCAGAGGAGATAAGATCATGTCCTGGGAGGTCATGAAGAATTCATCAGATGGAAAAGGGGAAAGACTAAATGAGTTGCAGTAAGTGGATACAGTGGGCATCTGCTGCTTCTGAAGGCCCAGAACCCTCTGTTCTATCTTCTGACTGCATCTTCTCAATTTTCCTTTGAGAAATTCTCTAAACCCAGTATTGGTGGAACTGACAGGCTGCCATGCTCTGTCCAGGTCAAGAGGAAAATACCTTACTCAAGGGAGGACAGTCAGTGAATTTTCGGCAGAAATTGGAATCTGGACTCTGCTTCTGCAGAGACTGACAGTAAATTCCTGCTCCCTTGGTTCCCTGAGCCACCATGGTACTGTCCTCCCTGAGCTTGGGAACACCTTTTCCATTGATTCTTTGTTCTTTTTATTCAGTCGCTATTTCGTGTCTGTTTGCAGCCCAAAGGACTGCAACATGCCGTCTTCTTCTATCCTCCACTGTCTCCTGGAGTTTGCTCAAATGCATGTCCATTGAGTGGGTGATGCTATCTAACCATCTCATCTGCTGCTGCTCCCTTCTCCTTTTGCCTTCAATCTTTCTCAATATCAGGGTCTTTTCTGATGAGTTGGCTGTTTGCATCAGGTGGCCAAAGTATTGGAGCTTCAGCTTTAGCATCAGTCTTTCCAATGACTATTCAGAGTTGATTTCCTTTAGGATTGACTGGTTTGATCTCCTTGCAGTCCAAGGGACTCTCAAGAGTCTTCTCCAACACCACAATTCAAAAGCATCAGCTCTTCGGCGCTCTGCCTTCTTTGTGGTCCAGCTCTCACATCCATGCAGGACTGCTGGAAAAACCATAGCTTTAACTATATGGTCCTTTGTCGACAAAGTGATGTCTCTGCTTTTTAATATGCTAAGTTTGTTATGGATTTTCTTCTGAAGAGCAAGCATCTTTTAATTATATGACTGTAGCCACCATCTGCAGTGATTTTGGAGCCCAAGAAAAGAAAATATGCCACTGTTTCCACTCCCCCCCTGCATTTGCCATGATGTGATGGGACCCTGTGAGCCACCCTGAATTATTCTAATAAATTCTATTTTTGGCTTAGGTTAGCCAGAATCAGTTCTGTTGTATTCAGCCAAAGAACCTAAATAGTACCTTGAACAAAGGCTTAGGTCAGAGAATAAAATTGTGCTTGGATAGTAATGGATAGCATGCAGAGCACATACTAGAGAGCTAGTAGTTGGAAATACAGTTGGAAAAGCTGCTTGGGTCTGGACTGTGGAGGGCCTTGACTTCCAGGCTCAAACGATTCAACCAGAGCCACATTTTGGAAGATTAAATGGGGGAGGAGAGATTAAATGGTGAAAGTGAAACCAGCATGGTTGGTAGCATAGCTTCGTTTGTAAATTCTTGTACTCACTGCACTATTTATTGATTTTACTACCATGATTTGAGAACTGATTATACATCAGGCTCAGGGCTAGACTGTAGAACTAGGATATGGTTCCTATCTTCCCAGAGCCTCCAAGGTAGAAGATAAATCAGACCTGTGAGTGTGAGAGATAAATCCTGAGGATTAGGTAAGAGATCTAGGAACTTTCTATAAGAGCAAGGAGTTAATTCTTCTGTTGGGTTAGATAAAACTTCAAAGAGCTGGTGATTCTGGGGAGAAATAAATGGGCTGATAGACTTGGAATGAGGGTAAGGATAATTTTTCCAAAAGTATCTGCTAGAACATGTCTCTCCTAGAATGAAGAGTTGTGGTTGGGTTATAGCTGGATTGTGGTACGGTTTGAAGAAATCACATATAAGTATTTAGCATTTCACAAATTAGAAGTAATTCCTCTTGCATCAACTTATTTGAGCTAAAAAGAGTCCAAGTAGATGTATTTGGTTTCCAGTTTAGAGAGTATATACCAAGTCTCAGCTAAAAACTCTTTCTTACCCAAGATCCCATAACCATGAGTAGATAATGGTTTGGGGTTTAGAATCAGTAGTTCTGACTTCAAATCTTTCTTCCATTACATTCAACTCTTAAGGAGAGCACAATTTTTTAAAGGATTGTAAGATCTTGCTCAGTTTTAGGAATTATTATATGTTACTTTTGGTTTTTTACTTTGTGGGTTTTTGTTTTCTTATATATGACCTTTTTTTTAATATGTGATTTTTAAGTTGTACTCATGAGTACATTATTCCCAATTTATTGAATTAATGAGCTTGCAAATTCCTCATGCCACCTCTAAATCTGTTGTTGACAGAGTCTCTTCTAAAGAGCAAAATAATTTTTGTTTTTTCTTAAAAATGTTACAGCATCTCTTCAGTGCTCTACAGGATTATGTATTTCCAGATTGCCTAGAATCAGTGTCTTACAGTGTTTCCTAACCCACCAAAGAAGGATATGGCCATTTGCCTGATATGCTAATTCTTTACTCTGGTTAATCAGAAAGGAAAAAAAGATATATAAAAATTCAATTCAATTCAATTCAGTCGCTCAGTTTGCATTCTTTGGCATTGCCTTTCTTTGGGATTGGAATGAAAACTGACCTTTTCCAGTCCTGTGGCCACTGCTGAGTTTTATATAAAAATAGAAGTTTTTAAATGTTAAGTTTATCTGTAACCTTAGCAGTTCCTTGATGTTATTGTTTGTTTCAGATGAGAAGAAGCAGATGGTTGCAAATGTGGAGAAACAGCTCGAAGAAGCGAAAGAACTGGTATGTACAGACTTAGTAACATATTTAAAACACTACCAGAGCCATTTAATCTGATGCCTTCCTCTAAGCCTCATTTGTTCATTGTAGAAATGTGAAGCATACCTGCGTAAGCGCTCATGATTAAGAATTCATCAGTGTCTACATTGGAGAGAATTTAGTAGCTTCTTGGGATTTTATTCCTCTTAATAAAGGTGATTCATTAAATGCCCACTTCGAATTTTTATCACTTCATAATACCTTTCATAATAGCTATAAGTAGCTAACCCTGGTTAAAGGTGTATTAGGTACCAGACTTGGGTTAAGCATGTTATTTGCTTTATATTATTTAATTTTCACAAAATCTCTATGAGACAGGAACTGTTTGTCGAAAACTGTTAAGGATTGAGCTTTTCCCTACTTGTCGACTCACAAGTGAGCTTGCCACAATCTCAAGGATGCTGATAGAAGACATTAGATTCCTACGTCAGAGACAAAAGACTCTTATTACTCACAGCAAAAGCTGCTGCCAAAATTTCAGCAGGCTTGTGTCAGTTCCCTGAGCCCCAGTTTCCAAGGGGCTGATGCATGTTTGCCTAGAAAAATGCCTACATGTCAGTGGATTGATTATCTTATAGGAGAGAAAAGCGGGGCCTGGGAAGGATACTGCTTTATAGCAGCCTGTAAGCAAGCCTGGTCTTTGCCCCAAGGCACACATTGTTTCCGACCCCCACATTGCTCCCTGCCTGGGAAAAGAGTGATCAGGGCCTTGCATTCTTGGTGTTGCAGCAAGACATGTAGAAGTGTGAGAGAAACACAGAGGAACATCATTACTCCCATTTTGTAGATGGGAAAACTGAGGCTTAGATTAATTAACTTCTCTGTGGTCCCACACCCAGTTAGTGCTTCTGTAAGGATTTGAACTTAGGTTTGCTAAACCCGGAGCTTTAACTTACCCACTACTTTTTGATACCAATAAATTCTCAAATCAAGGAACAAAAAGTATTGAAATCTATTGTGTCCTAATTTGGGGTTTCAAAGACTGATATTGCAAGTATGATTCGTCTTGTTCCTGCATTGTGGTCCTAAATGAGGGTGTTGCCTGTCTCTATACTGGAGGGTACCACTTGGTGTTCCTTCAGTGCTGATATAGTTACTACAGTTTCCCAAAGTGTGTTTCTGTTAACTGGTGTTGCCTGTTCAAACAAGTTTGGAAACTGTAGCTTAAACAGAATTCTCCAATTATGGCTCTTTTTTTGGTTATTGATTTGGCCAAAAAATTCATTCACGTATTTTCATAAGATGTTATAGAAAAACCTGAATGAATGTTTTAGGCCAACCCAATATTTTTCCAAGCTTCTCTGGTGGCTCAGCCGTAAAGAATCCACCTGTAATACAATGCAGTGCATGAGACGTGGGTTCAATCCCCGGGTTGGGAAGATCCTCTGGAGAAGGAAATGGCAACCCACTCCAGTATTCTTGCCTGGAGAATCTCATGGACACAGGAGCCTGGCAGGCTGCAGTCCATGGGGTTGCAAAAGAGTTGGACATGACTGAGCAACTAAACATTGACAACAGCGATATTTTTCTATAGAACTTTCTTAGACTCTTAAGTTGCCTTGAGGCACAATGACTGTCTCCAAAGGACTCTAAGGGGTGGCACTCCAAGCTGATTTGCCTGAGTAGCAGGGCCATACACGGCAGGCCTGCTGCTCAAGACGGGTGGGGGCTTCTGAGGAGTAGGTGACTGTAGCTCCCCATCACACCACAGACACTTCCTTCCATGTCTGTGAGTGCTCAGGCAGCAAGTTGCAGAGCTGCTGCTCCGTCTTGCCCATCTCTGGTTCTTTTCCAGCTGGCAGAACGCCTGTGCATTCCATACCCTGTAACAGTGAAAGTGAAAGCCACTCAGTAGTGTCCAACTCTTTGTGGCCCCACAGATTATACATTCCCTGGAATTGTCCAAGCCAGGATACTAGGGTGGGTAGCCTTGACCTTCTCCAGGGGATTATCCCAACTCAGAGATCAAGCCCAGGTCTCCCACTTTACAGGTGGATTCTTTACCAGCTGAGCCATTAGGGAAGCTGAAGAATATAGGATCTTCCTGACCCAGGAATCGAACTGGGGTCTCTTGCATTGCAGGTGAATTCTTTACTAACTGTGCTATCTGGGAAGCCCACACTCTGTAATTGCAGAGTTACTTCTAATCTCACTGTCTCTGCAGGAGCAGCTTTATTCTAACTCCTCAGCCTCTCATGTTTGCTTCTGTTTTGAAAGTTGTTTCTTGTTTTCTTTCCAAATTCTTTTCTCTTTCCTTTCTTTTTTACAATCAACTGTTTTCTTCCTGCTTCCTGGCCTTCATATACGAAGACTGAACTTTTATATGCCATAGCTGCCAACCAAGACGCTTCTTCCTTCTGGTTGGTATGCTTACCATACATAGTGCATGCTTAGTTACTCAATCGTGTCCAACTCCTTGCAATCCCTTGGACTGTAGCCCACCAGTCTCCCCTGCCCATGGGATTCTCCAGGCAAGAATACTGGAGTGGTGTGTCATGTCCTTCTCCAGGGGATCTTCCTAATCTTCCCGGGATCGAACCTGGGTCTCCTGCATTGCTAGCAGATTATTTACCACTGAGCCACCAGGGAAGGACAACTGGTCAATTCTTTGGATCGTGGGTTAACTTCTTAGCTTGTTGTTAAGGTCTTAGCTTGTTGTTAAGTTCTCAGTAGCAAGGTTTTTGTTTGTCTTTGCCATCAAAATCCATGTTTCAGTTCATTGGTTTGCCCTCTTTTGGAGACATTGACTTACATGATAATGTTAGAATGCTTCTTTCCTAATAACCAAAGTTTCACTATACCAAGAACTGTAAAACATGCTTATACCCTTCTGGAGCTTACGGTCATCTCCAGTTGTTACTAATATGAAGAGTTTTGTCTTAGCTATGTGTTTCTGTTTGTTTAAAATGTCTATGCAGCTGGCTTAATTCTGTTGGCATCCTTATTAAGGACACACATCATTATATACAGTGTTTTTGATGAGGACCCTAGGAAAAGAACTTCATTATGATTTTATTTGTTAGGATTAGTTGTATTTCTGTTGAACAATTTGTATTAATCTCTTGGACACTGCATGTCTCATAATTACCATGTATTCCACTTGACATTGGCCATGTGAATGTTGTGATAATATAAAACTAGTAGTATTACTCTTGTTTCTGGTTTCAAGTGTTTGTCATGTGTTTCCTTTTTCTTTGTCTTCAGTTCAGTTCAGTTCAGTCGCTCAGTCGTGTCTGACTCTTTGCGACCCCATGAATCGCAGCACGCCAGGCCTCCCTGTCCTTCACCAACTCCCGGAGTTCACTCAGACTCATGTCCATTGAGTTGGTGATGCCATCCAGCCATCTCATCCTCTGTCGTCCCCTTTTCCTCCTGCCCCCAGTCCCTCCCAGCATCAGAGTCTTTTCCAATGAGTCAACTCTTCGCATGAGGTGGCCAAAGTACTAGAGTTTCAGCTTTAGCATCATTCCTTCTAAAGTACACCCAGGGCTGATCTCCTTTTGAATGGACTGGTTGGATCTCCTTGCAGTCCAAGGGACTCTCAAGAGTCTTCTCCAACACCACAGTTCAAAAGCATCAATTCTTTGGTGCTCAGCTTTCTTCACAGTCCAACTCTCACATCCATACATGACCACCGGAAAAACCTACTTTTAATTAGAATGTCCTTATAAAATGCCTGAAACAAAAATGTAGTTAACACTTAGATTTTCTCTTACATGTGCTTTTGCAGTTATTTGTCTGGATGATCCCGCTCGACCTTTCTAAAACTCAGTTCTTAATGAAGATTTCGTAGAAGTCCTCTAAATAATTGTGTTGCTGAGTAACTGATTTATTGGTGCTTCATATTTATGCTGAGGCATGGCAATAATTTAAATGGTTAATGCTTAAATCAAGGCTAATGAAAACTCTTTTCCTTTATAAAAATTGAAGACTGTGAACTGCAACATTTTTTTTATTTTGTTTATCTGAGTTCTACTATTTTTACTCAGACTCTTAACACCAAACAAGTAAGAGTTGTATTAGTACCAAGTGTGTAGTGTTTATGGAAATAATTTATTAGGGCTGTTTGCTTTAAGAGGCAAAATATCTGACAACATTTTTGGATGTGAGTTTATTAGACATGACCTGAGCCAATTTGTAGTTGTTGGTTTTTATTTTTTAATGCCAAGTATAAATAAGCTATCTTTGATACCTTACATCATGCTTGCTGTCTATTTCATTATCAGTAATCACCACGCCTGTTATTCACATTAGTTGAGTAATTACCAAGTAAAAGATACTGTTCTAAGCACATCATAGGAATTACCCTGTTTAATCTTTATAGTTGCCTTACAAAAGACATACTATTTTTTAGAAATGAGACAAGTGAGACCCAGAGAAGTTAAGAAGCCCGTCCAAGCTTGCATGACTAGTGAGCAGTGGAGCCTATGATGTGAACGCACGTGTCTGACTTGAAAGCCTGTTTTCTTAATCATCATATTATTTCAATATCGCCTCCCATGAAATGCTCATGTGTTGTATCCAGGTTGTTATAAAGTGCCCTGCTGTGATGTCACTGAGCTTTGTGTAATTTGTTACTATATCCATTTAGCTCTATATCCACCTGCTTATAATGTATGAGGTTGGAGGTCACGATCACATATTGGTTGTATTCTAATCAGAAAAGACTTTCCAGGAGAATTTTCAGCAAATAACTGAGACTGGGCTAATATTTCATAGAGTAACTGTAGAAATCATGGTTTGGTGTATCTTCTCATAGTCCTAATGGTTTGAGGTCAGAAGACCAGACCAATTTGGGTGGGGTGATAGAATACTTCACAGACAGTAAAATCATTATCACGGAAGGTGTTTGGCTTAATGCACATGGTTTTAAAAATTCTGGGCAGAGTAAACACTTTGGCACTCCGTGTGTCACTTGGCAAGCCCTCAGTAACTGTTTATTGGCCTTAACAAAAATGGAGCACAAAAGTGGTCCCAGTGTTCACTTGACCACAGGCAGTTTGTTCCCTGGGCCTGGTTCCTCAAGTTGTGAAATGAGGACTTGGAAGTAAATCCTTTCAGCTCTCAACATCAAGTCATGTGAAGAGTAAGCAGATGGTTTAAACCATGGTTTTCTCTCACCCTTCCAGCTGGAGCAGATGGATTTGGAAGTCCGAGAGATACCTCCCCAAAGTCGAGGAATGTACAGCAGCAGGATGAGAAGCTACAAGCAAGAAATGGGAAAACTCGAGACAGATTTCGTGAGTCGAATTCGATCCTTTTTTATACTTGCCAGTCTTTACAGTGATTGTCACATCTTTTTTTTTTATTGCTTCCCCCACACACCTTCGTCAACATTAAGTGCGTCGTCTTTAGGAGCTTGTGCCAAAGACGTGCAACAGCTTCCATTGTTTTGCTTGTAGGGCTGGCTGATGATGGGCTTGAAGGTATGTTGGATTCCTGACTCACAAAATAGAGTCGAGTCATATGGTTTTTGAGTTTGGATGGTATTTATTGATATTTAGCATTTATCAGAATTTTGAAATCTAATTTGGAGCCTTTCAGAGTTTGCAGGTTTTAAGCTACATTGTTCATGGATGAACTTCAGGGCCTTGTGAATGTCCTGAAATTATATCAGTATATTTGGATGTGTGTTTCTATATGTATGTTTTTCTGAGATAGGCTTCATACCCTTTATTACCAGAGTTTTAAAAGGATATATTACACTTCTCCCCTCCAGGAGCTCAGTTAATAATTTATATAAGGGGTCCTTTGTATTGAGTGTCTTATGAGAATATTTAGCTTTCTCTTCTTATATATCTGACTTTCAACTCCACCCACCATTAGCAAATTTAAGAATATAAATTTAAAGATATTGACATTAAAATTGTTAGTAATTAGAAGGTAATAGGAGCAGAAAGATACAGATGAGCAATTCCACTTCCGGGTATATACTCCAG
The DNA here is from genome assembly GCA_006410635.1 of Cephalophus harveyi. Lineage (NCBI taxonomy): Eukaryota > Metazoa > Chordata > Mammalia > Artiodactyla > Bovidae > Cephalophus > Cephalophus harveyi. Next base: position 238,250 of record SJYT01002684.1, on the reverse strand, counting down.
AAAATTGAAAGCAGGATCTTGAAGAGATAAGTGTTATTGTGGCAATACCCAAAGATGGAAGCAACCCAGATAAAAAGAAAGAAAGAAATGAAGTCGCTCAGTCATGTCCGATGTCTGACTCTTTATGACCCCATGGACTGTAGCCTACCAGGCTCCTCTGTCCATGGGATTCTCCAGGCAAGAATACTGGAGTGGGGTGCCATTTCCTTCTCCAGGGGATCTTCCTGACCCAGGGATCGAACCCTGGTCTCCCGCACTGCAGGCAGACGCTTTACCCTCTGAGCCACCAGGGAAGCCCCGTAATGTGCATTCACAGGCGAGTGGATGAACACAGCGTGGTGTGTGCATACAGTGGACTATTAAGGCAGCCTTAAACATGCAGGATATTCTGACATACGGCAAGGATGAACACTGAGAACACTGTGCTAAGCGAAATAAGCCAGTCACAAAGGACAAATAGATGAGCCACTTAGAGCCACATGGAGCCACGTTTCCACTTAGATGAGCCACGTAAAGTAGGAAGTAGGTTGCTGGTTGCCAAGTGCTGAGGGGAGGGGAACTGGGCAGCTACTATTTCGTGGCTGTAGAATTTCAGTTTTGAGGCATGAAAAGCTATATAAATTGGTTGCTCAGCCATGTGAATATATTTCACCGCCTTGAACTATACACTTAACATTAGTGAAGATGGTAAATTTTATATTATATGTATTTTACCATAATTAAAAATTAAAATTAAAAAAAGTGTAGATGAAGAAAGATCTGAGCTTACCATACTGTGAGCGACAGGAGTCAGGTGTGGGCATGTAAATCGACTGTATTTCCGACCCTGGGGTCCAAATTTATAAAGAAAGTTGAGAATTTATAAGGACCCTTCTGCCTCTGTTTCCTCCTTAGCTGTTTCACTTTTGGAAGCCACATCTCCTGGACCATAGTGTACCTACCCTCCCACTACAGGACCAGTGGTACTGAGTCTCATAAGAATTTTACCTGGAGTCTGGAAGTAGGGTGACTTGCAGTTTTGCATATTTGTTTTACATTATCATGGGTAGTTGCCTGAGAAGCTGAGTCAGGGTATGTCAATGACTCTGACGCAATTACTTTTTAAGTTGCATGCCCATTAATTAAAAAGAAAAATCAGAATCTACAATAGGCCTAAATTCAGGAAAGAAATGTAACTGCTTCACTTCTGCACTTTGTACTAGATAAAACTTTCCCTGCTTGTAAAAGATAGGTTCCCTTAGCAAGAATGTGAGAGATGATGAGAAAATTGGATTGATTTAAGAATCTGATAACTTAAAATTGTACTTAGTTCTAATTAAAGTTAATGTTTTAATATAAGTGATTAAAATAAATATGTATAAGGATTATTTTAGTTTGTTTACCTCATGTTTATGAAGTGCTTTTCCAAAGATTTTCTTCGCTTGGTTTGTAAAACAACTAAGCATATTAGTCTGCTAGCATTGCCATACAATATACCCCAGACTGGGTGCCTTAAACAACAAAAATGTATCTTCTTGAGGTTCTGGAGTCTAGAAGTCCAAAATCAAGGTGTTGTAAGGGTTTGTTTCTCATGAGGCCTCTCTCTGTAGCTTGTGGATGGCCGTCTTCTCCATGTGTCTTCACAGTCCGTATGTGTTTATGTTCTAATTTCTTCTTCTCATACAGAAACCAGTTGTATTAGATTAAGGCTCACCCCAATGGCCTCATTTTATTTCATTTAACTCTTTAAAGACCCCCATCTCCACGTACAGTCACATTCTCAAGTGTTAAGGGTTAGACCTCAACACATGGAGCGGGGGGACATGATTCAACCCATAACACTGAATTTGGAGAAGGAAATGGCAGCCCACTTCAGTATTCTTGCCTGGAAAATCCCATGAATGGAGGAGCCTGGCGGGCTACAGGGTTGCAGAGAGTCGGGCATGACTGAGCAACTTCACTGCACTGCAACACTAAATTTAGTTTTAATCTTTTCTTCTTAATTTTTTTTTTTCAGAAGTTAAGTTGCTTTTATGGCTTCTAAGTCAGCTAACTCACTGTTAAGAATTTCTTTCCTAACGACTGTAATCTTGAGTAGAGTCCTTCAGATATTTGGCTATCACATAGGTAAACGTTTCTCAGGTGTATTTTCTGTTATAAAGAAAAGTGGAATGAGCAACTAACTATGAACTAAACATTTATTCTCTGGGCAGTCATTAAGATTCTTGTGTTTATTTGTATATTTGCCACACAGTTCCCTTCTACTGCGTCAGGAAACATCCTTCACCACCACCACCACCATCACCGCCTTGTATGTGATTCGGTTTATAAAGTGCTTCACCACGCATTATTCATTTCATTGTATAAAGAGTAGACAGAACAGCTGTGGATTACTATCCCCAGTTTACACACGATAGAACAAAGAGGTTCAACTTGACTGTGGATTTCTTTCCACAAATCTCTTTTTCTTCCCTTCATTTTTGGCAGTGCTGGGTCTTTGTGGGTCTTTGTTGGCGCGCACTGGCTTTCTCCAGTTGCGGCGAGTGAGGGCCCCTCTCTAGTTGTGGCACGAGGCCTTCTCACCGCAGTGGCTTCTCTTGTTGCGGAGTACAGCCTCTAGATGTGCAGGCTCAGTAGTTGCGGTTTGCAAGTTCTAGAGAACAAGCTCGGTAATTGTGGCACACGGGCTTAGTTGCCCCACTGCATACGGTGGACTCTTCTTAGACCAAGGATCGAACCCACATCCCCTGCATTGGCAAGCAGGTTCTTAACCCACTGGACCACCAGGGAAGTCCTCAAGAGATCTTTCTCAGCTCTGTAGTAATCAGGCAGTGTCCTGGGTGCTGGGAAAAAAAGCCATGATTAAGAGATCAAGTTCTTGCTCTTATGGAATTTATATTGTAGTGGGGATGATGAGAAGCAAGTAAATGCATATATCTTAGTTTCAGATAGTGTTAAATTCAATAAATAAGGTGAGTTGATAGTGACTAGCAGGGCTATTGTGACTGTTTTTGCTTGGGTGTTCTCTGCTTGAGTCAGGGAGAGAGAGAGGTGCATGTGTTTATAGAGGGAGACAGGAGAATGATCAGTAAGGGCACTGTAGGAGTAGTAAAGACCTTGGCTTTTCCTCTGGCTTGATCAGAAGTGATTCTAGGGCTTTGAGAAGTAAGAGGCCCTTTGCCTCCCGTTTTACAGTTTTGTCCACTTTACCATATTTTGTCACATGAGGTATTTGAATAGAATGTAGAAAATATTTACATAATTCCCTTTTGACTCTTATTTTCTTCTTACATTTAATTCTTTTATTTTTTAATGGAATGAAAAGTATCTTCTTAAAGACGTTGGATTACTATGTTATGCTGATATGTCTAGAAGTATTGAATCCCAAGAAAAAGTAGTAGAGATGGTCCTTCCTCTTTTATTTGCAATGCTTATTGCAAATGACGACGTTCTGTCATGGCCCTTATAATACCAAGAGCTTGGGGGAACATCTATGCCAGTGGGGAAAGGCAGAGGACAACTCAACACTTTTTTCTTCAACCCCATTGCCTGCTTGTTTTCTTTTTTCTGGCCCTTCTTCCTCCTCTGCCCATCCTTCAGCTGCCTGGGTTCTTCAGGCTTCTTTTCCACTTACCCCACTGTCTCACTCCTATGCTATCACTCCTGTGACGTCAATGACCACAGCTATATTCTCTTGCATTTCTCACTGAGACCTCCCTCCAGCTCTAAATTCATATTCCTTACTATTTACTGGGCACTTCTAATCCAGAGTCCTTTAAACCTTAAATTTGACAATGCTAGTCATTTCAGCATGAGCTTTAATTTTTCCCTCTTTATCTTCTTGCACATCCAGTTGGTCACTGAGAGTTAACAATCCTCCCACTTAAATATTTCCTGCTTTCATCACCACCACTGGAAGCCTTCATGTTTCTCAGTCTGGATGGTTGTAGTAGCCTTTTCTTCTTCTATTCTTCTCCCAACCTAAACCATCCTTCTCTCCAGTCTGGAATGATCTTTCTAACACCTTGATCTGAATATGTCACACTGTTCCACAAAATTCTACAGAGTTCTCATTGCATGCTGAATCAAATTCAGGTCAACTTCTAGGCTTTCTGTTCTGTTCCATTGTTTCTTTGCATGTCTAGTAATTTTATTAGTATGTACTTGATATTGTGGATCTTTGTTAAAAAGCCTGCAATTTGTTGTTTTCCTGTGGAGTAGTGCCTCTCAATCTTTTTTGTTGTTGTTGTTCTCACCCCACTAAGGAACTTTTTAAGACTTTTTCCTAATTGCTCCTCTCTCTCCCAGGAAATTTTAATACCATGAATATACTGTGTATCTGAATATCTGTTCATGTAATGTGGTCCTTTGTAAGGCCATGAATCTTTGTAATAGTTAAAATTCTTCATCTTCCCAAGTGGGCTTCCCTTAGTAGTTCAGTGGTAATACTGGAGACATGAGTTTGATTTCAGGGTCAGGAAGATCCCCTGGAGAAGGAAATGGCAACCCACTCCAGTATTCTTGCCTGAAAAATTCCATGGACAGAGGACCCTGGAGGGGCTACAGTCCATGGGGTCACAAAAGAGTCAGATGAGACTTACCGACTAAACAATATCTTCCCAAGTACCAGTTTTAGCCTCTGGGCATAGTATCACAGCTGTTGACAGTGCGTGTTGTAGAGAATGTTGTCCTTTATCTGGGCAAGCAGATGATTTGCTGATATACCCTTTCAAGGCTTATCGTTAACTTTGTGAGGACGTGTCTGGAGTCCTTTGGAGGTATGCCTTTCTTGGATTCCATTTGAACAACTGGAGTGTTCAGTGCATGTTCCACCCTCTGTTGTTTAGAATTCTGTCTCCTGCTTTGCATGACCTCCAGAATGTCCATTCTACCCATGTTTCCCTGATACATGTCCTCTGTAAGTCCTCTTGCCTCTGCTTATGCAAGTTCATTTTCAGCCAAAGACTTAACAGGACACCTTTATAGATCTCTGGAGCGCCTTCTCTCCACCACTCTGCTAAATTTCACCCATCTCAGCAGTCCCCACCTCCAGTGTGTAATGTACCTCCTAAGCTCAGAGACATGATGTGTTCCATTTGGGCTCCATCCGCCATGCTATGGGGTTTCTCAGGTGGCTCGGTGGTAAAGAACCTGCCTGCCAACACAGGAGATGCAGGAGACGCAGGTTCTATCTCTGAGTCGGGAAGATCCCTTGGAGTAGGAAATGGCAACTCACTCCGGTATTCTTGTCCGGGGAATCCCGTGGACAGCGGAGTCTGGTGGGCTACAGTCCATGGGGTCACAAAGAGTCTAATACAACTTAGTGACTGAGCACGCACACGTATATATTTGCTGCTGCTGCTAAGTCGCTTTAGTTGTGTCCGACTTTGTGTGACCCTGTAGACGGCAGCCCACCAGGCTCCCCCGTCCCTGGGTTTCTCCAGGCAAGAACACTGGAGTGGGTTGCCATTTCCTTCTCCAATGCATAAAAGTGAAAGGGAAGTCGCTCAGCCGTGTCCGAATCTTCGTGACCCCATGGACTGCAGCCTACTAGGCTCCTAGGTCCATGGGATTTTCCAGGCAAGGGTACTGGAGTGGGGTGCCATCGCCTTCTCCGAATATATTTGAAAACGATTTAAAAAATTAGAATTCATGTACTTAAGCCATCTTGTAATTTCTGCCCTCATTATTGGTATGAGTTTAGCTAGGGCATGGTCATATCCAGGAAAACGAACCAGCTCAAAGGAGGAAAAATAATATAGTTGAGGATTTTTTCCAAGTTTAAGATTATTGTTTGCTTCTTCAGAAAATAAAATCAAGTGAACAACAACAACAAAATCCCTAAGCTAGTACAAACAACAATAAAAAAAACTAACATTGTGTAAAATATTTGACCAAGTCTCAGTAAATAGAGAAAGGGGCAAGTAAGAGATGTACCAGGATGAGAACGTGGAGTGTCCAATGATGATGAATGCCTGTCCGCATCGGATGATGTACTAAGATGCTGGCGCCATCTTGTGGTGGCTATGTATAGTTGCATATTTCTTTTTTCTTGTAACAAAGCTGAACTTTCTTTAAGACGTTACACAGAAACTACAGGATTTGGGGTGGAGGATTAGATTGTAAAAGAATGATAGAAGTGAGCCTTTCAGCCCCAGCATCAAGTTCACTTCTGTCCCAGGTCAGTGGCGCCCGAGTGCTGTCCTTTTCCTGTTTGGCAGGCTATGTGATGTGATTGTTAGCCCAGCTCCAGGCTCAGTGCTGCCTACATCAGAGAGTGGCACTTCTATTGACAGTCTCCGCAGTGAGGCTGAATGGTCCTGGAAACCCAGCTACCTGCAGACTATCGGAGTTGGTCCCTTAGGTCAGGGTTCAAAGGATGTTGTGGAACAGCTTGAAGCTTTTACTGCTACTACCTGTACTCAACTCTTTTAACAGGTGACTGGACAACTTGAGTATCTGAGTTTAGGAGTGAAGCCAGTAGCCGTAATTTTTTTTTTTTTTTTAGTCTAAGATAGACTAAAGAAGTACAAACGACAGAGATGAACTTTTTAAAAATTCTGACTTTAGTTGAAAGGTCAAAAACTTGACGCTTCTGTCTCTGTTCTTATGACTTCCTGAGATATTTTGGGTTTTTTCTGTGGAAGCTGTAGAAAGCCATGAAAGAATGTTTTAGAAATTCAGATCATATCAGTGGTAATATGTTGTAATTTAGATATCAACTATCCTTCTTGCAGGAATATAAGTGCATTCTGGATAGACATAACAAAGCCAAACTGGACAGAATGATCTCAAGAAAATTTCCTCCCCTATGTGTACTTAATAAATAGGATTTCCATTTTAAAATTACATTTTTTATTAGATTCTCTATAAAAATAATATCTGTTTATTATGGAGTATTCTGGAAATAATTGAGAGTAGAAAGAAGCACAAAAAATCTTAGCCCTATTACCTCAAAAGATTCATATTTTGCGTTTTTATTTGTTTCCTTCTTATCTTCCCCTCTCCTTTGATAATTCATTGCTTTGTTTTACATAATGATGATCCTAGTATTTAATTCATATTTTCTCATATTTTTTAAAAACGCAAGATGCTGACAGTGATAATTTCTGTTTCTATAAATTCTTAATCGTTTTAATGGGTGCATAGTATTTCAGAGTTTCCCTGGTGGCTCAGACAGTAACGAATCTGCCTGCAATGCAGGAGACCCAGGTTCAATTTCTGGGTCGGGAAGATCCCCTGGAGGAGGGCATGGCAGCCCGCTCCAGGATTCCTACCTGGGGAATCCCATAGACAGAGGAACCTGCTGGGCCACAGTCCACAGAGTCACAGAGTCAGAAATGACTGAGTGACGTAACACTCACACACGCGTAATATTTCAATCAGTGATATTAGTTCATCTCTTCTTCAGTCCTTATATTTTTCATTCATTCTCTCTATAATTTATTGTGCTGCAGTGAACAGAACAGGATTATTTCATCAGGGTCATTTCTCAGAAGGCAGATTACTGTGTAAAAGGGTAACAAAAATATTATAGCTCTAATTAAAATATTCCTTGGAAATTCATTTTACTGTGACTTGTCATATCATTTTTCTTGCTGTAATCGTCTCTGTGTTTGAAGGTAAAGAACTAAAACTCATAGGCAGAACAGAGGTAAGTACTTTATGTATATCACTCATTTAAGCCACAATTATATGAAAAATATACTGTTGTGACCTGTTATTACAGGAATTTTACAACTCTAGAATTAAATATAACTGAGATTTCTTTTTCTAAGATACTTTTCCGTGGAAGGTATATTCATGCTGGTAAGGCTAACTTAGCATGACTCTCCATATCTGGTCTAAACCTGATCTCATTTTATATTTTCAAAATTTCATGATCAAAAGCTGAAGAATATTTTAGTCCTCTGGATATGACTATGACCCTTTTAAGATAAAAAGTAATACTGTATTTATATGTTGTTATTATTTAATCGCTAAGTCGTGTCCGACTCTTGTGACCCCCATGGACTTCATGAAGCCTGCCAGGTTCCTCCACCCATGGGATTTCCTAGTCAAGAATACTGGAGTGGGTTGCCATTTCCTTCTCCAGGGAATCTTCCCAACCAAGGGATCGAACCCACGTCTTCTGCACTGCCGGCCGATTCTTTACTGTTGAGCCTCTGAGAAAGCCCATGTTTGTGTATACATATATGATTTTTCTTGTTTGATGTTATTTTCTGAGAACACTAATTCCTAAAGCCTCGATAGGTGAAGTTGTTAGAAAATCATCATGCCATTGGCCTTCTTTGTAGGATTCTCATTCCAGGCTTTGACCTTGGAAATCTGTTCACAGCGTCTCCAATAATTTCAAAGCTGACACAGGAAATGGATCCAAAAGTCTGTTTTTAGCTGTGGTGATGCCTTCTGGGGGCTGCTCTATGCTTGCCTGGCACCTTGGTCTCCTAATTCAGGATGCTGTAAAGGTTCATGTTATTGACCCTTCTCCCCATCATGTAAACTTTAATGGAACAGTAGTATGTTTTAAATATTTTATGATTGGTCATATGTACTGAATTTGAGCTTGGCCTTAATAGATTTTTCTTCTCTTTGGCAGCCCTGACACATTCTTCCAAAGTGACTGTTTTTAGGATAACTGCTTTGGGCTTCAGACCATTGTCTTTAGCTCCTGTAGAGCTTTATGACCTGCAAAAATCACTTCCATATCCAATGTAGTCACTGGCAAAGTTGAAGTGTGTCCTGGTATGAATATATCCTGTGTGTGCACTTACACATTCTTTTGTATGTATACATATATTTTAAATTGTCGTCAGATTCCTGAGAAGCTATTACAGTTTTATTGGAAGATTTCTTTTACTATCTACTCATTTTTTTAATCATTGAAATCAAAGTTTTAATGTCATTTTATGGTGGAGGAGCAAGTTTCTGTTATGACTTTTATGTTATTTCTAGTGGTTAGAGTTTTTTAAGCAGATGAAGTGTGTATTTTCTGGATATGGTGTTAAATTGTTTTAAAACAGATAAAGAATTATAAAGTTTATTGGTTTTAATGCAGTTGTCTCTGCTTATAATCCTTCTTAAAAGACTTAACAAATTATTATCGGCTTTTCTGTTGTTTATTTGTTTTGCCTAGCCACTTTGATCTTATCTAGGAAATAAAGAGGAATGATAAAAATAGGTAAGATTTTTGGAAGATGAACTATAAGCTGGTAATAAATTTGGCTTCGTTATTGGTCACTAGATGGCACTCTTTATTTGCAGAGTGCCATTTTTTTTTTTTTAAAGAACTGGTAGTAACTGAAATTACTGCCTCATGAATAAAATATTTCTGATGGGATTTGCATTTCTATATTGGCTGAAGACACTGTTGAATGTTTTATTAACCAGCCCAGTGCAACTGTCAGCCTATTAAAGAGATCCAATGGTCCCTGTTTAGATAAATAAACTAAATAAATCCAATTCGTCAAATTGTGTTCCTGGCTGTTTATTTTCCATTCTTTTGATGTACAGTTTATTTTAAGTTAAAGCCACATTGGTTTAAAAATTAATGGGAAAATGTTATTTGGTGTTTGGAACACGAAGAAACTAATTGCCATCGTCAAAAAGCCAGCTCTGTTTTAATCTTAAATTGTTTGCTCGTACATAGTAAACTTTTTACTGGTTGCTGGTAAACTGTCCCATGCTCACAAATAGCCTGATATTCTTCAGATATGTGGTCAGAGACTGTTATCAAGATTTGTGGAAACCCTCTTGAATTTCCCTGGGAAAAGTGCTATGTAGCTTAAAAAATAAGGCTTTTGCTTGTTTTTTTGCCTTTGGGTCATGCTCCTTTTTCACACAGGGTATACTGTATTCTTTGGGGCTTCCCTGGTGGCTCAGTGGTAAAGAATCTGCCTGCCAGTACTGCAGACACAGATGCCATCCCTGGGTCAGGAAGATCCCGTGGAGATGGAAAGGGCAACCCATTCCAGTAGTCTTGCCTGGGAAATCCCATGGACAGAGGAGAGCCTGGCAGGCTACAGTCCATAGGGTTGCAAAACAGTTGGACATGACTTATTGACTAAAACAACAACAACATGCTATTCCTTGGAAAGAAGAGTAGTTAATTGAGTTTTAAATAGAATATCTTTTATCAGAGCACTTGCCAGACAGTGTCCCAGTAAGTGCCAGACTTTGAAGGGGGTGACAGTGATGCTGTGGTGTTGCGAGGGCAACCAGAGGCCTCAAGGCTGTTGCTCCATACAGATGCCCACACACCTTCAGTGCCCTCTTAAAGCTTATGTTCTAAGGGATCCTGAAGCTCAAAATGTAACTACTGAATACGACTGACTGAGCTAGAGATTTCATACTCAGGCCCTAGGGTTAAAACATATTCAAATAAAGCATGTCATTTTTGTGCTTTGCTACGCTGAAGTAAGTGAGCAACTGGAAATGACACATCATGATTCCAACTTTGCTTTCTCATTTCTTTTTTTCATGAATCTTCCACTGCTTTTTATGCCATTCTTATTGTCTTTTATCCAGTTCCACATTCGTGAGGTTCAGAACAAAGCTTAAAACAGAATAGGCACTTCTGACTTAACTCATAGCTTTTAGGAGCATGGAGCTGCTTATGATGGAAGATAGAACCCGTCGCTGAAGTAAGTGAGCAACTGGAAATGACACATCATGATTCCAACTTTGCTTTCTCATTTCTTTTTTTCATGAATCTTCACTGCTTTTTATGCCATTCTTATTGTCTTTTATCCAGTTCCACATTTGTGAGGTTCAGAACAAAGCTTAAAACAGAATAGGCATTTCTGACTTAACTCATAGCTTTTAGGAGCATGGAGCTGCTTATGATGAAGATAGAACCCAATCTGGTCTCTAGGGTGAAGGTTTTTCAACTGTGTAATAGTGGTTGAAGAGTTTTGCTATGTTATGTAGTTTAAGCTTTCCTGAACAAGAACTTAAAAGGGGGCTAGAAGAGATTTCTTTGCCAGAGACTCTTTCTCTTGATTTCAGATCCTTGGAAATCTACCAGGACATGGACCATGCACATAGACAGTCTCTTTTTGACTTGTTTTGTTCAATGTCCTGTCCTTTATTCCCCCAAATGGAAGATTCATTTTTAAGAATAAAAACCAAGAATGAATGTGGAGTCAAATTGGTCTGACTTTTGTTTTAAGAAGTTCATCTGATTGTGGATTAAAAGCCTTTACTAGAAATGCCTCTGAAATGCTGAAGTGTGGTCAGATTGGGAAACATCATCAAAAAAATGGGACTTTATCCTCAGTGCTTTTTATTAGTTCTTGAGACACCTTGTGCCTTCACAAATTCACAGAAGCTTCCGTAGGTACAAACACGATCACAGAAGATTCAGAGGAAGTGTACAAATTTTCTCCATTTGGTTCTGTTAAATATTGTTTAATGCAAGATATCACTGTTAAATATTGTTTAATGCAAGATATCACTGTTAAATATTGTTTAATGCAAGATATCACTTGAAAATCTACTCTGAAAATGGAGATTTCTGTTATTGGTTGTAAAGAATCTGACCTGTAATTGCATTCTTAAAATGGAGAGAGACAATCAGATTTTGTGGTTTGGAAAGTCATATGGCCTGGCATTGGTCTTGGTGTGAAATGTTCAATTATAGAAATGAAACGAGTTTCTTAAAAATGTATTCTGTACTTTAAAAAAACAGGGGTGCCCTTAGTTAATTTTGTCTGAGTATTTTCCATGACACCGCTTGATTTTCATAATGAAGCATAGCATCTTTGCATATTAAATGACGGATATTTTTTGTTTCATTGTTTTCTTATTTTGATTTTTTAATATAAACCTAGTCTACAAATACATTTCAACTGAAATAAGACTAGAGTTGTCTATAATATGACTATAATTGTCATAAATATGGCCATATATAATAATATTTTGGAGAGGGCAATGGCACCCTACTCCAGTACTCTTGCCTGGAGGATCCCATGGACGAAGGAGCCTGGTGGGCTGCAGTCCATGGGGTCGTGAAGAGTCGGACACGACTGAGCCACTTCACTTTCACTTTATAGTGAAGCAATCACCATTTTAGAACCTTGCAGATTTTTTTTTAGCTTCAACGAAATTTAAGTTTTTCTTTTTCTACTCTTTTTTTTTTTTAAAGGACATGGTTCAGCACTATCCATTTCAAATGCTGTCTGATCCAGGGTTCTTATTTGATGGCTTTATTTATCCTTAAAAAATATCATACATGTATTGTTCGACATTGGTTAGAAAGGTCCATCTCATACTTTTCTAACATTGTACGAAGCTGAATTTGGTCACAGACCACTTTGCCAAGAGAGGAAGTGTGAAACAGTGAGAAAAGCCCAAGGAATGCAGACCCAAGGCTTGAGACTTGGCATATTCCTTCTGCGCTTCAGTTTCTGGACTTGCAAGTTTGGGTTGTCATGTCAAGTCTGCTTACCTGATGGGGAAGGGTGGGGGTCAAATAAGATAATAAATGTACAAATACTTTGAGACCTTCACTGATTTGCAGTCAGTGGCTTTGCTGTGCACAGTAGTAATCCTAGAATTAAAGAGTTTAGAGGTTGAAGTAACTCCAAGACAGAATAGTCTTTCAGTATCCTAAACCTTCCTTCTCAGTGCTTCAAGATGGACTGCGGGGGTTTACACAAAGGATTGAAACATGAAATCTTCCTTCCTATTCTCAGATATGACCTTGTATGTTGAATTGCTTTTGTATTCTAGCACATTTTGTTCCGTAAAAGATGTTTTAGAAATTAATCTATGCAAGCAAGGTTTCTCCTTGACCTTGTGGTCAAGAAGTGTCAGAAGTGGAAGAGTTGTGGTACTCTATATTATTTTATACCATTTTATGTATCATATTGCTAGTTAGAGTTATATTTGTACTGAGTTTTTCATCTAGAGTTCAAACTACATGTTGAATTATTAACTTTAAATTTTCTTCCCATTTCTTCCTTAATTCCTAACAACTGACATTTCCCAGAAACTGTTAGAAGTTACTGTTTTGGCATTGTTATGTCACTGACCTAACATACCAATACAGAGAAGGAGAAGGGCGAAGGTTCTGTAATATTTGTTAAAGTGGAAGTGTTAGTTGCTCAGTCATATCCAACTCTGTGCAACCCCATGGACTGTAGGCCACCAGGCCCCTCTGTCCATGGAATTCTTCAGGCAGGAAGACGAATAGCTTGCCATTCCCTTCTCCAGGGGATCTTCACCACCCAGGGATTGAACCACCCAAGTCTCCTGCATTGCAGGCAGATTCTTAACCATCTGAGTCACCAGGGAAGCCCCAGTAGTTAAATACTGTATTAATATCAACAAAGAATTGACTTTAGCATATCTAAAGACAACATAGCTTTATAATTAAAAAGCCACATAGCTTTATAATTTAAAAGTTTCAAATATTGTCATACACTGAGAATTTGGTTTATAATATGTCCCTAATATACAGTAATACCCAGCTAGAAATAATATGGTGGAAATTGAAATTATTTAAATCAAATTTTTACTAGTAAAACATACTATTAAAATTAACTTCAAACGAAAGAACAAGCAAGGAATCTGAGGAAGAGAACTTTCAAACTTCTTTCTGTTTACTTCATTAGTTTTAATGTTGAAAACTGTGGTTTTCAACAGTTTGCTGCTGTTTTGGTATAGATTACTAAAAACAACTTATATATATTCAGAACTTACCAGGCATTGTTCAAGAGAGTACAAAGAAGGAATACGACATACTCGTGAAGGGGCTCATAGTTGATAATTTTCTTACTTGGGTAAGTGAAATGTTGGAGGTTCTGATGGGAGAGTATGTGAAAGAGCACGCTTCCAGGGAGGGGCTTCCAACCCAGGTGTCTGCAGGAATGAAGTGGGTTTGTGAGGGAAGGCACCCAGGAGGGATACCCACACTGAGACTTGAAGGGAGAAGAGGAATTTGGGAGAAGCAGGGTCTCCTCAGCTTGGAAGAATAACAAAGTGGGGAGGGGGGAGTGTAATGTGGTTGAAGGGAGGAAGGGGAGACCTTGAGGGTTTTACATCCTTCAGGTGTAGCATGTGGGACTAGGACCTCAGTTACCAAACCTTGCTCCACGTTAAAAACAACTGGGGGTCTTTAAGAACTCCTCCCGCCTAGCACCCACTCCTGGACAATTGCAGCTTAATTGGTCTGGGTCCCCACTTGGGCATTAGCCCTTGATGAGCTTGAATGCTTGGCAAAGCCTTGCAGGTTAAGTTGAGGAGCTTGGCCTTTATTCATTTGTGATTAGGTGCAATTGAAAGACAACTTTTGCTGGGTAATGCACTTGCTTTATATTTAATGAAGCATTTAAAACAATGATGCTGTTTCTTTAATGAGAGTTGCAGTGCCATTTAACTTGCTTTCATTTTTTTCTCTCAAATCTTCAGTGCTATTTAAAAAAAAAAAAAACTTGGCAAAATTCAATATCTTACAGTGACAGTTGCTCTCATGTCTTTTGCATCAAAAGGCTTTAGTTAATTTCCTCTTGGTTTAAAGTTAGGTACCCCGATAGCCACTATTTGGGGGAAACAAGTGCTATAGCATGAATAATATTTCTCCCTCAGTGGTAAAACAAATCTTTTAACTTCTCACTTGAGCCTTGAACAAAACAGAACCCTCAGCCTTTAATTTCATACTACTAAATAGACTGTGCCTCTGACCTTTTACGTTGGGTCAATGCCAGTAGAACATCTTCATGTGAATTTTTTGTTTGTAAGTATGCACTTTGCTTTGGAAATGGGTATAGTCCCTTATAAGAATAGAAATGGTTATGTTCATGAAAGTTACATATATATTGTGTGTGTGTGTGTGTATGTGTGTGTAGTTTCTGGATTTAGTAGGAAAAAACTGTATATATTTTTCCTTTCCTCTGTGACGTTTTACAAGACTGACTATAACTTAATTCTGTATGAGAATTGTCAAGAAATTGCTAGTAATCTCTAATGAGAGAAAAAGAAGTATGGATGTGATGGATAAATAGGGTTCTGTTATGGCCAACATCTTCATTGATCTTAACAGAATTGCTCTTTGCCTCCCCTGTGTCTGTATTTTCTCTTGGCAGTAAGCCGAGTGAATTTGAAACAGAAAGAAAGAGAAAATCTACTTGGTTCCAAATGATGATAGCTGGGCATTGGTGTAGGGAAAATCACTTACAACTTGATAGTAGAATTACTAGAGGATTTCTCTTGTTTAGGGGAGAAAATTGAACTTCCTTTTGTGGCCAGGTTGGAGAGTTTCTAATTTAATATAACCCATAGCTTATGATATCAATTTAAATCTTATAATCATCATCTCAATGGTATTTAGAGTTTTTAATTATGAAATAACTTTTGTACTGTTTCTAAATTGCAGTCAAAAAGGACTCAGAAAAAAAATACTATGCAGTGCCTTAATTGGTATTTTAAGATCTATTTTGTTAAAGTAAAATAGATCTTAGGTTTTTCTTTTTTTAAAACATTATGAATTGATTGAAGAGTCTGGTTTATGGTTATATTATTTTACTATAGACTCTGCAGTCAGAGAGATTGTCTTCATGAAATTTCAAGATGTTTTCATTACAGTATTTACAAATTTACATCTTGTTAGCTAACTATTTTCTCAGGTAGGTTCTAAAGCAATCCATGTGTCTAGAAATATAGATTTGGGTAAGATTTTTGTCAGTGCATTTTATAGCTGAGAGGGCTTTCTATTTTCCTATTCTGTTCAGAGACTGTCAAAGTAGCAAAATTACAATTTCTGATTCAAACAGAAGGTGGCCATAGATGGCACTGTGACTCTCACTGATGTTTAAAATATACCATGTTGTGGCACTTTTGGAGAGAAATTTCCAAGACCAAATTCAGCTGCAACAGCCCCTTTGTATTGAGTTTACTTTTCAGTCTGAGGATGAACAATTTTAAACCCAGCAGAACTAGAAATGCTAACTATATTTTTAACATTAGTAAATAGATTACAGGCAGTTGTATTTCTTGAGCCTTCAATAATGTTTTCCAAAATGGTGTCTCTTAATACTGTCTCTGCAACATGTTTTAACATAGGTGCAGTGACTAGAGATGCCAATTAAAGTACACCCAGGACTTAATCTCATCTTCCAGAAAGGGTTATTGACCCTTGCCGCTAAATCAAGGCATTTTGTCTTTTGAATTCTGTCATGGCTGGGGCTAAACAACTGTCACTGGCAAGTGACAAGAGGCATAGACAGCACGGAAAAGGAAAAGAGAGAAAGTAGGAGTAGGGGGAAATAAAAGTATAAGGAGAGAGGGAGGGAAAATGCTAGGCATGTACCAGAGGGTGAGGGTGCTGGCGGCAACTGCCTCAGGGGCCAGTCTGTTGAGACTCGTGCAGTGATCTGCCTACCCCCGCCACAGCCTGATGCTTTTAGTGTCTTGGAATCTAGGTAGTACTAAGAAATAATCTCAAAGGGCAAACCAGTGTCATTAGGTTCACATTTGCCTAAAGTCTTTTCCAGTCCTCCAATTAAAAAAAAAAAAACAAAAAAAAAATGAGTATTTTACAAATTTATGGGTGTTTTTTTTTTTTTGTTAATTATTACTTCCTAAGGTAGATTCTAAGGAAATAAACTTTCCATAGGTCTGGAAATATAGATTTGCATGCAAATCATCACATGCATATTCCACCCAGCAAGGAATGTTAACTATATTCGTGAACTCCATGTTATATACTTGGGGATCTGATGTATTTCTATCTTGATACTGATATTTTAGTAAAGTCAGGATGCTTGCTTTTGGGGACAGAAAATATAAGATCTTGTTTTTTTTTTTCACTGAATGCTAGTTTTAATGGCAGTTTTTCTCTTTGGTCTAGAACAGAGGTTCTTACCCTTGGAGCTATGGAAATTTTGGACTGGATGATTCTTTGTTGTCGGTGTGAAGAAGGTGTCCTGTGCCTTGTAGGATATTTAGCAATGCGTCTGGCCTTTACCCACTAAATGCCAATAGCTCACCTCCACTCCACCCCACTCATGACGATCAAAACAATGTCTCCAGATATTCCAAATGTCCCCACTGAGGCAACATTATCCCTAATTGAGAAGCCCTCAATCTAGAAAGATCACTGATAGAGATTTTGAATGGAAAGGGAAAGAAAGTTAACTGTTGAGAGCCTCTAATAGGCTAGATGGACTTCCCTGGTGGCTCAGACTGTAAAGAATCTGCCTGCAATGCAGCAGACCTGGTTTGATCCCCAGGTTGGGAAGATGCCCTGGAGAAGGGATTGGCTGTAACCTCCAGTATATTCCATGGACAGAGGAGCCTGGCAGGCTACAGCCCATGGAGTCTCAAAGAGTCGCTCAGGACATGACTGAGCGACTAAGACCTTCACTTTCAATAGACTAGAGTTTATAACTCAAGCATTTGAAATTACAAAAACCTAAGACCTTTTCCTAAGGTCTTATAATTTGGATCTGGGAATTGAAATCAAATCTGTCTCACTCTAAAGCTGCTAAATCATACAGCTTTATACATTTCTCTTTAAAGAGTCACCAAAGTCTCTGTTAGTTCCAGTGTGTCCAGTTTAAAGGAAACTTGTTTCAACAAGTAACCTACATTTATTTCAAATAGACTGTAAACCAAGAGAATCAGGTGATGTAGTAGGAGTTCACTGGATTAAGCATCAAAGTTCTGGCTTTGGGTGTCAGCTCTGATACTGACTAGCTGGTGCCATTGGGCATGTCATCATGCCCCGACTTCTTCAACTCTGAAAGCCGGGGGTCAACCTCCACATTCTCTAAGATCTGTGAGCTGTGTCATTTAACGATATTGAAAGTGGGAATGCTTGGTATTTTAAAACCAGCAAAGGTCTTCAGTTTAGGACAATTGGTTTACTTTGGAACTTTGGGCTCGTTTTATCTATTAGTCTCATGTTGATGTGTCTCTCATTTCTACAATCCCTAGCTGGTTATTCACTGCATTTGGGAAGCCTTTTCTAATTATCTTTGTGTCATAACACGTTTTTTTTACATCCCACTTGCCCTGGCACTTATGTTATTCACCTTTATCAAAGTACACACTGTTTCCATGTCAGAGCTGAAATGATTTATTGATTTTCACTTACTTATGTTTTATTACTCCAGCCAAATTATAAAATCTTCAGGAGAAAAGACTAGGTCTTCCCACATTTAAGTTTTCTGAAGTAGTTAATAAACGCTATGCATAGAGCATATTCAGTAAGTGCCTACTGAATTAAGTTTAAGAATTTGCAATTTTAAAGCAAAGTTTTTTCAGATAAAACATCTATGATACATGGTGAGTGCGCAAAACATTTAAGTATTCCAACCAGACATCTAGTGTGAATTGTTCTTTAAGCACAATATCTGTTTAACTTTAGTGGAGCAAAATAATAATGTCATGTGTTGCAATATGTTTTTTCTCTGTTCTGATTCCTTTTAAATTTCTCAAACCTGGGAATTAAGATGCTTTAAGAATGAAGTTTCTGAAATGCTCCACTGAGTACATCTTTTCAGAAATAGCCATCTGTAGGAAAATATGACATATTCATTGGCAGAGAAGAGCTGATAAATACAATTTGATGTAGTATTTTCGGCAAACATTTCAATAACTTTTTGACATTTTCCTGTAGTTCTTATTTGCCTTATCAATAGTTGTAGTGACATATGATTGTCAACTTTGTATATTAAGACCAAACTAATAAATTAAACATGTTATGTTTATATCTGATGAAAGCTGACGTTTTGGAAGGGTGTTAGAATATCCTGACAGGTCCTGTTCATAAGCTTCTTTGGTATAAATATGCAGATGACATCTTTAGATATTGTTTGTACACATGCTGATAGAAAGCCTTGACAACGTAACAAATGCAAATGTCAACCTCACAATTTAACCTTTCTGTGTAGAGAAAGATGTTAGTTTTAAGTTACATGTATCTTTTAACTTTATTTCAAAGTTTTTATTATTTTTTAGCCTGTTATCACTACTGTTTCATGTACAGCTGAAAGCAGCCATTGCAAGAAGGTTTATATTTGCAAGCTTTTCTCCATCATGTTCCTGCTTAAACAATTGCAACTGCGTAGACATATTTATTTTTCTAATTCTTCAGGTTATTTTCTGCATTTGTTTCCTATCTCCAGAATCTTTTTGTAGCATCCTTCTATTTATGGTGACAAAATATTTGGAGTTAATAAGAAAGCCTAAGGAAAACATTATGAATCCCCCTGCCTGCCCCCCACACATACTTTATGTTAAAGCATTTCTTATAAAACTTTGCCTGTTGTAAGATCTAACAATTTAGAGTGTCATCTATCACTTTTTAAAAATTTTGGCTTATAGAGGCTCAAATGGGGACAGCAGTGGCTGGGCTGGAAAGAACATTGGGCATTCTAGTTAGGAGGCCTGGATTTAAATCCAGCCTTAGCCATCAACTTCCTTTGGAAATTTTTGCAGGTCACCTATCATTTGGAGGCATTCCTTCCTCATCTATAAAACGAGAATAACAATACCCATTTTTCTTACCTGTGTGTGCAAGAATACATTATGAAGATGCTTTGGAAATTGTATCTTGGAAAACACATGGGAAAGGCATGTTATGAAATCCTTATTAAAGGACTTATATACAGCATCCTTGATTTCTTGTTTACTCTCTCTTTGAAAGAATACTCTTCTGCTTAAATGCTATCTGAAACTAGTTGTGGACACCTTTAAATCCAAGACTGTATAGTCACTGAATGCAGAAACCATGAGAAATGCTATCACAGGTCCACATCCACCACACCCCGCCACCCCAGTAAGTAAGCGTTCGTTGTTCAGTTTCTCAGTTGTGTCCAGCTCCTTGTAACCCCATGGATTGCAGCATGCCAGGTTCCTCTGTCCTTCGCTTCCTCCTGGAATTTGCTCAAATTCATGTCTATTGAGTTGGTGATGCTATTCTAACATCTCATGCTCTGCTACCCGCTTCACCTTTCATTTTAATCTTTCCCAGCATCAGAGCCTTTTCCAGTGAGTTGGCTCTTTGTATCAAGTGGCCAAAGTATTGGAGTTTCAGCTTCAGCATCAGTCCTTCCAATGAATATTCAGGGTTGGTTTCCTTTAGGATTGACTAGTTTGATCTCCTTTCTGTGTTCTCAAGAGTCTTCTCCAGCACCACAATTCAAAAGCATCATTTCTTTGGCGCTCAGCCTTCTTTCTAGTCCAACTCTTACATCAGTACATGACTACTGGAAAAACCATCACTTTGGTGATATGGACCTTTGTTGACAAAGGGATATCTCTGCTTTTTAATACGCTGTTTGGGTTTGTCATAGCTTTCCTTCCAAGGAGCAAGCATCTTTTAATTTCAAGGCCAAAGTCACCATCTGCAGTGATTTTGGAGCCCAAGAAAAGGTAATCTGTCACTGCTTCCACTTTTTCCCCTTTTATTGCCATGAAGTGATGAGACCGGATGCCATGATCTTAGTTTTTTAAATGTTGAGTTTTAAGCTGGCTTTTTCACTCTCCTTTTTCACCTTCATCAAGAGGCTCTTTAGTTCCGCTTCACTTTTTGCCATTAGAGTGGTATCATCTGCATATCTGAGGTTGTTGATATTTATCTCAGCAACCTGATTCCAGCTTGTGACTCATTCAGCCTGGCATTTTGCACGATGCATATAAGTTAAATAAACAGGGTGACAATATTACAGCTTTGAGGTACTCCTTTCCCAGTTTTGAACCAGTCTGTTATTCCATGTTCAGTTCTAACTGTTGGTTCTTGACCTGCATACAGGTTTCTCTGAAGACAGGTAAGGTGGTCTGGTATTCCTATCTCTTTAAGAATTTCCCACATTTTGTTATGATCCACACAAAAACTTTAGTCAATGAAGCAGAAGTAGATGTTTTTTGGAATTCTCTTGCTTTCGAATGTTGGCAGTTTGATCTCTGGTCCCTCTGCCTTTTGCAAGCCCAGCTTGTACATCTGGAATTTCTCAGTTCACATACTCTGAAGCCTAGCTTGAAGGATTTTGAGCATAACCTTACTACCATGTGAACTGAGCACAATTGTACAGTAGTTCTACTGTACTCAATAGCTTGGGTCAACTTCAGCTAAATGGTCCTTAATGTTCCCTAACATATCACATTAGATTAAAGACTCAGATCTATCATTTCTTAACCTACACACAAGCCTTTCAGTCATATCCTTGACTTTACCACACATTGGTAAATGGACACAAGTCAGTGCACTCTTAGAACAGTAATATATCAGAAATAGTATCACTTTTTTTAGGAGATAAAGTAAACTCAGGATTAGGGAAATTGTGTAGGCATGTATGTCTTTTGTAAAAAAAGGTTTGTTTATTTTATTTTTTGGCTGTGGTGGGTCTTTGTTGTGGTGCATGGGCTTCTCATTGCAGATGCTCCTCGCGGTGGAGCACGGGCTGCATGCGTGCTGGCTTCAGTTGGTGCAGAGTATAGGCTCAGTAGTGGTGGTACTTGGGCTTAGTTCTGCGGTGTGTGGGATCTCCCCGGACCAGGAATCAAAGCAGTGTCCTTTGCATTGCAAGGCAGATTCTCAATCACTAGACCCCCAGGGAAGTTCAGGCATATCTATCTTATAAATGCTCTGCACCTGGGTTGAGAAATACTATGATAGAGTTAAGAAAATTTTTAAGAGGGAGTGTTTCTACAATGTATTATTTCTTTGAGAAGTATAGTAATACAGTTTTCCAAGCTAGTGAGTGTTTTTTTAATCTGCATTTGAAAGCTATAGTAATTTATTTATTTTTTTGGCCACATTGCAGCTTGTGGGATCTTAGTTCCCCAACCAGGGATCGAACCCACGGCCCTGGAGTTGGAAGTGCAGAATCCTAACCACTAAACTGCCAGTGAATTCCCTAGAGATTCTTTAGAAAGGTAGAATTGGCTGCCTATGAGTATTATTGGTCAGAGTCCTGTTGTTAGTGAAAGTGCTGATAGAAAATCAGAGAAGATGAGTGAAAAATTAAGGTTGTTGTCATTAAAATGCTTAAAAAGGGAAAGATGAATAAAACTAATTAGTAAACTATGTGCTTACTCACTCAGTTGTGTCTGACTCTTTGCCACCCCATGGACTATTGCCTACCAGGCTCCACTGTCCATGGGGATTCTCCAGGCAAGAATCCTGGAGTGGGTTGCCATGCCCTCCTCCAGGGGATCTTCCCAACCCAGGGTTTGTCATTAAAATGCTTAAAAAGGGAAAGATGAATAAAACTAATTAGTAAACTATGTGCTTACTCACTCAGTTGTGTCTGACTCTTTGCCACCCCATGGACTATTGCCTACCAGGCTCCACTGTCCATGGGGATTCTCCAGGCAAGAATCCTGGAGTGGGTTGCCATGCCCTCCTCCAGGGGATCTTCCCAACCCAGGGATTGAACTCAGGTCTTCTGCATTGCAGGGGGATTCCTCACTGTCTGAGCCATCATGGAAGCCCAGGAAGCTATAGATTGTGGTATTAATTCAAACTATATTATTTTTTATAATTGTGTTAGTGATTTAATGTAATAGAATAATAATTTAACATTGGAGAAGATTGAGATTTTGTATGTAATCAATGCTGTGTTTGATAGTATTACTAACAGAGATAAACCTAGTGCAAAGTTTATCTTTGCTTAAGGATCAAATCCAGATTTCACATCCTAGCATTCATTTTGCTCCTAATTCTCCCCCAGTCTCCAAGCCTTATCATTTTATAAGCTTAAACTGCCTTTGTTTGCTTCCCATGGTCAAATTAACCTGCTATTGTTATATGCAGTTGATTTCGCTTATGCTCACCTAATTGCCTTTATACATGCTATTCTGTTTGAAATTCTTTTCTCCTGCTAATAACCTGTGCCTTTCAGTGTCTGATTGGAAAATCACTTCAGCTCATCTTTCTGACTTGATGCCATCTCCTCTACTCCACATATTTTTTGTAATGAATTTACCCAAAAAGAAGAAAAGACTTTTCTCTTTTGTCCAGGTTGTTTAACTTAAAAGTTGGTCTTCATCTCAAAATTTAACTGAAGCCTGTACAAATATTTTGGTAGTGACTAATAGGTGGAGTCCTTTTATTTCCTGCCTATATAGATTTGTTTGGAAGACAAGATGGTAATTATACAAAGAAATGTTCAAAGAACTGTTTGGATGGTAATTTGGTTTATTGGGTCACATTTCATCATGTTATGATAAATAAACAAAGAATACTGTCAAAACACATATTTCCAGTGTAATTCTAACCTGTTTCTGATTGGTCTGTCCTCCATCTCTGTATTATTGTCCTTTTATCTGTACTATTAGGTCCTGAGCCTTATACTGCCTTATAGTATGCTTTTCTTGTACGGGCAATTAGTCTTGTTTCTCCAGCTACATTGTATACTATTTTAGAATGAGAAATGTGATCTCTTATGCTGCGTGAGAGCCTATAAATTCTAAATAAATTTTTGTGAATTAATGGCCACTCACTCCAGTATTCTTGCCTGGAGAATCCCCATGGACAGAGGAACTTGGTGGGCTACAGTCCATGGGGTCACAAAGAGTCAGGCACCACTGAGTGACTAAACAATAGATGAATAGGCATATCATGTCAGATATTCTAAGACAAAATAAGAATAGTTTTCCAGTTAGTTGATCTTTGTGGTAACTGAAGAGAGTCAAGTTGGACTTAAACATACATTACAATGCATTGCTTTCCTAAGTTTGGGTAAAATGCCTGTATTCTTCTTATTTAAAATACAGGACTTGGCTATCCCATATCAACCAGAAGCAGACCCAAAGACATTAGTTAGTAGGAGTCTGAAAGTGTAGTGTTAGTCGCTCGTGTGTGCATGCTCCGTAGCTTCAGTTGTGTCCAACTCTTTGCGACCCCATGGACTGTAGGCCACCAGGTTGCTCTGTCCATGGGATTCTCCAGGCAAGAATACTGGAGTGGGTTACCATGCCCTTCTCCACGGGATCTTCCTGACCCAGGGATCAAACCTGGGTCTCTGAGCATTGCAGACAGTCTTTACCATCTGAGCTACCAGGGAAGCCCAATAAGAGTCTTAATCATGTCCTAAAAAAGGTTTCTAGAAAAGGTTAATTTGTTTCTTTAAAATAGTACTTTTTTTATGTTTAATGTATCAACCCCAAGCAAACGGGCTTCCCTGGTAGCTCAGCTGGTAAAGAATCCACCTGCAATGTATGAGACCCTGGTTTGATTCCTGGGTTGAGAAGATCCCCTAGAGAAGGGATAGGCTACCCTCTCCAGTATTCTTGGGCTTCCCTGGTGGCTCATACTGTAAAGAATTCGCCTGCAATGCGGGAGACCTGGGTTCTATCCCTGGGTCGGAAAGATTTCCTGGAGGAGGACATGGCAGCCCACTCCAGGATTCTTGCCTGGAGAGTCCCCATGGACAGGGGAGTCTGGTGGGCTGCAGTCCATGGGGCTGCAAAGAGTTGGGCACGACTAAGAGACTAAACATGGCGCGGCACCCCAAGTAAACAGTGTTCTACATTTAAAGTATGAAGCGAAGTAATCACAACACAAACTTTAGTTTTACAACCTAAGCAGCTGTATTTGTTTAAAATACCCTGTGGGGTTTTGTTTTTTCCATCTTTCTAAGTTGTTGGAAATTTTCTGAGTTCTTCCTTTGTTTCTGAAAATGTATAACATTCTCACTACTGAGTGCAAAAGGACCTTTCTGTTCACAAATTGGCACCCATGATTTTAAATTCACAGCATGCATTTTTCAACCTCAACTGCTATTGCTTTCATCCTGTCCATTCAGGCAGCTGGCAGTCACATTCAGAAGTCAGGATTATGGCTCCTCTCTTTCCAATATCAAAGATATTAACTACAGATTAGTAGTAGTTATTGCCTTCTCCGAATTTCCTCTAAGGAATCTCAAAAGCTTGGAACAGAGGGAAAGTTGGAAAATTCGGAAAAGGCAATGGCACCCCACTCCAATACTCTTGCCTGGAGAATCCCATGGATGGAGGAGCCTGGTAGGCTACAGTCCCTGGGGTTGCTAAGAGTCGGACACGACTGAGCGACTTCACTTTCACTTTTCACTTTCATGCATTGGAGAAGGAAATGGCAACCCACTCCAGTGTTCTTGCCTGGAGAATCCCAGGGATGGGGGAGCCTGGCGGGCTGCCGTCTATGGGGTCGCACAGAGTCAGACACGACTGACGCGACTTAGCAGCAGCAGTAGTTAAAACCAGGAGTGCTCAGTCAAAGTCTCTGGTATTTCAAACAAAAACAAAACTCACAAGTCAAGAACTACCCCTGGGAGACAGGTTCTGTAGACCTGAATTGGGTCCCAGGTGATTTCAACGTACATCTTTAAAACAAGAACCATTAGGCTGATATTTCCCAGTCTTCACCACCAGGGAAACCAAATAAAAAACATTTATTAAAGAAGCATTGGTTTCCATATTTTTAAAATTAGCATAGGTAGGGAGATAGAATTTTTAAATATGTGACTGAAGTCAAGGTTTGTTAAATCATTGTGAGGGAACTGAGTTCATACAATTTTAGCTTAAACAAAGGAACAACCAAACAAAATTCCTGATGTTTTAATCAGGCTGTGTAGTCTTGTACTGGCTAAATATATGATCACCATTAATTTTTCTGAAATATTGAAGGCAGCTCATGAGCCCTTCAATACCTGTCTGGATATCTGGTAGAGAAGGAGAGAAACATGAGTGAGAGATAATGGAGAGTGTGCTGATGCCTAGACCCACACAACCGCACAGCTCAAGAGTGAAGCTAGAGAGTGCCTCTCAGGACACAAAGGAAGCTGGGATTTTTGACTTTTCAGTGGCATCCTCTCTAAATGGAAAAGGAAGAGGAAGAAGAGGCTAATGCTTATTGAGTGCTCATTATGTACCAAAAACTGTATTGGCAGTTTGTTTTTTATCTCTTCAGAAGCCCTACGAAGTTAGATGTTAAGACTGATTTAGGGATGAAGAGAGACACCCTCAGTTAGATATAAGATGGCTTGCCCAAGGTCATCGAGCTGGTCAGTGACTGAGCAAGAATGAAAAACCAAGATTCTTTGATTCTGTATCCGAGGTTCTTTTCAGTATACCACTCTGTCTTCTAAATGCATTTCCTGCCATGGTCCCGTTTTTTAGGAGTCATGTAGGACCCTGGTTCATCTCTCTGGTCTTCATTTATTGTTGGTTCATTATTTGTGAAGTATTAGGGGACCTTATAAACAATACTCTGCGAATGCTTGCATGTTTTCGTTCTTCAGAGCCTCAGATCTGAGTATACTGTAAAAGGAAAGAGCCATTGGGATCCTAAGGCTCAGTGTGTGTGTACTTAGTTGCTCAGTCGTATCTGACTCTTTGTGACCCTGCAGCCCGCCAGGCTCCTCTGTCCATAAGGATTCACCAGGCAAGAATACTAGAGTGGGTTGCCATGCCCTCCTCCAGGGGATCTTCCCAACCCAGGGAAGAACCCAGCTCTCCTGCATTGCAGGCGGATTCTTTACCAACTGAGCCAAGAGGGAAGCCCAAATATACTGGAGTGGGTAGCCTATCTCTTCTCCAGCGGATCTTCCTGGCCCAGAAGTCGAACTGGGGTCTCCTGCATTGCAGGTGGATTCTTTACCAACTGAGCTATCAGGGAAGCCCAAGTTCCCCAAGGTTATTCTTTAATTTTATTCTTGCACGTAGAACTTTTGCCCCTCTCTCAGCTCTGTTTCTTCCTTTGTACAATGAAGTGATTAGACTAGACCAGAAATTCTTCAAATAGACCAATAGGTCAGCAAGTGGGAATCACTTGAGGGCTGGTTGCTGGGCCCACCTGAGAGTTTCTGATTCAGAACACCCAGCAAGAGGCCTGGGGATTTGCATTTCTCTGAGTCCCACGTTGCTGCTGAAGCACCATCATGGGACCACACTTTGAGAGTCACTGGGGGAGATGATCCATAAAGGCTCTTCCAGCTCTAAACTTTGTGACTCAGCTCATCAATTTCCTGGACTTCTTGGAAGATAGCTGTGTCTTCCACTTTGAAGATGTATGCCTTGAATCTCTGCTTTATTTAATTGTGTGTGATGCCCTTTCTAGTAATACTGCAGGTCCTTTTCCCTTAGAAATTATTTCTTTCTGCCTCCCCTATTCTTTGTGTACTGCCAAATAGAATGTTTGTTTAACTAATGTTAGTGCAGAGAATTTCCAGAGCTACCCTTTGGGGAAATTTAAATGAAATTTTAAAGTATCATTAAGAATGCAAACAATAAATTCTTTTATTAGCTGTAGGCATCTTTACATTGGGATGACTAAAAAAGGTTCTAGTTAATTAGAAGTAATTTGTTAGAAACCTGAANACTAATGTTAGTGCAGAGAATTTCCAGAGCTACCCTTTGGGGAAATTTAAATGAAATTTTAAAGTATCATTAAGAATGCAAACAATAAATTCTTTTATTAGCTGTAGGCATCTTTACATTGGGATGACTAAAAAAGGTTCTAGTTAATTAGAAGTAATTTGTTAGAAACCTGAATCCTCTTTTTTTCTTTCTCAGATTAAAACTCAGTTCCCAGCTGGATGCTTATAAGTGCAGGAAATGTAATTGTCAGATGATTAATTGCAAAAGATAGATAATTAGAGTTCATATGATGTGTCAAATATGGGTAACCTAGAGATTGACTACACGTTGAAAGAGAACAGCTAAAATCTATTGTGCGTTGTGCCTATCTATGGGTGATTAACCTTTACCACCAGAGCTTGAAGAAAGGATTAGGTAAAAAGAGTAGTCGCCTAAACCTTTCCTTTTATTTTATTTTTTTCCCCCATTTTGGGTAAATTCTTTATAATGAAAATTACTAGAAAAGAATTCCAATTATCTGAAATTAGGCTTAGATGATTGAGCTGTTGCTGAATTACCTTTTCTAATATCAGATAAAGGATTTGGAATTTGTAGTTGTGTTTTAGTACCATATGTATTTTTCAACTCCATTAAACCTATCTTAAATATTTCTTTCCCTAGTTGTAATGAATAGTTTTTATTTTATAAAAGTAGTGACATTGTCTTATCTCCTTTGAAGTTAGTATCTCTTGTTCCTAGAAATTCAGTGTTTTCACTGTAAGCCAGTGGATTCTAAGATGGAGCAGTTTTGCATTAAAAAAAAAAAAAAGTACTTATGATATTTCTTTTAAAAACATCCATCAGAAAAATTAGTGAGTTGGAAAAAAGGTCTTACAGCCTGTCAGTAATTAAATTAGCCATCTCTATTTTGGCTCACCTGTTGGTTTATTTGAAATTACAATGAAATTAATAAAGACGAGATTTTTCTCCTGTATTTGTAACTGGGACTCTCTCCATCTTCTAAACTTTCTATTTCTACTGAAGAGTTTTTCAGCTCTCAGAAATACTGCTTTACAGATTCAGCTAATGACCCAAATCCAGCTTGTTTGTTGTGTAGGAGTTGTATTAAAATAACTCACTGGATGAGTATTGTCATTAATGATATGCTCATTTTGATAATGGGGCTGCAGATTCTTAGTCTATAGTCCTTGGGGAGATGCTACAATTTTTTCTTTAACTAAGTATTGTTCTGGCTCCTTTCCTTGATTGGCCCAGAAATAGCAATCAGCTGGGGAGCAGGATGACATGCCTCTTAGCGATCCCTTTGATCTTTGAGATGAGTATCAACATTGTATGCTTCCTAATGGAAGTGTAATTTAATGAAATCTATTGGGTAAACATACTTCAGATGTTCAAAGGAGGTGACAAAATTTTTGCTGGCAGCCAGGACCTGGCGGCTTTCCAGCTTGCCTCTAGCTGCTATGCATATAGCATTGAGAAAGGCACTTAAAATAGGAACAGAAAGTATTACTTTCATTGTGCTTCAACCCCCCTGCCTGCCCTCCCCTACCAATTTCTTTCCCTCAGGATTATTTTTGTGGTATTTCTGGGAGGACCCTTTGACATACAACCTTTCCTAGTATAAAATAGAATGTAAGATTTGATCTTTTTATATGTTTTTGTTTGTTTGTTTGTTTTATTTTATGACACCAAGAGTAGTATATTAGGTGTATGGCACCAGAGTCAGGAGAAGTTGTAGGCATGAGACTTTAACATAGAACATCCTAGAGGGAAAAAGGCACATATTTCAGTACTGGTTGATTAAATTAAACATCCATTTTTGGGAGGAGATGAGAGAGCAGTTTTAACAATCCTTGAGGAAGTGATGGAAATAGACCCAGACATCAGGAGTCAGGGGACCTGACTAATCTCACCTCTGTCACTTTCTAGCTGTGTCGTTCAGGGCCAGTCACTTTCTCTGGGCCTCAGTTTTCTTAGCTGTAAAATGAATAGATTGAGTTAGGTAATTCCAAAGATCATTTTCAACTCTGAGGTTTTATAATTCTTTTTAAAACTGAATATCAGTACCATCCAATAAAAATATTATGGCAGCCACTAAAAAAAAAAAAAGTACTTATGATATTTCTTTTAAAAACATCCATCAGAAAAATTAGTGAGTTGGAAAAAAGGTCTTACAGCCTGTCAGTAATTAAATTAGCCATCTCTATTTTGGCTCACCTGTTGGTTTATTTGAAATTACAATGAAATTAATAAAGACTAGATTTTTCTCCTGTATTTGTAACTGGGACTCTCTCCATCTTCTAAACTTTCTATTTCTACTGAAGAGTTTTTCAGCTCTCAGAAATACTGCTTTACAGATTCAGCTAATGACCCAAATCCAGCTTGTTTGTTGTGTAGGAGTTGTATTAAAATAACTCACTGGATGAGTATTGTCATTAATGATATGCTCATTTTGATAATGGGGCTGCAGATTCTTAGTCTATAGTCCTTGGGGAGATGCTACAATTTTTTCTTTAACTAAGTATTGTTCTGGCTCCTTTCCTTGATTGGCCCAGAAATAGCAATCAGCTGGGGAGCAGGATGACATGCCTCTTAGCGATCCCTTTGATCTTTGAGATGAGTATCAACATTGTATGCTTCCTAATGGAAGTGTAATTTAATGAAATCTATTGGGTAAACATACTTCAGATGTTCAAAGGAGGTGACAAAATTTTTGCTGGCAGCCAGGACCTGGCGGCTTTCCAGCTTGCCTCTGGCTGCTATGCATATAGCATTGAGAAAGGCACTTAAAATAGGAACAGAAAGTATTACTTTCATTGTGCTTCAACCCCCCTGCCTGCCCTCCCCTACCAATTTCTTTCCCTCAGGATTATTTTTGTGGTATTTCTGGGAGGACCCTTTGACATACAACCTTTCCTAGTATAAAATAGAATGTAAGATTTGATCTTTTTATATGTTTTTGTTTGTTTGTTTGTTTTATTTTATGACACCAAGAGTAGTATATTAGGTGTATGGCACCAGAGTCAGGAGAAGTTGTAGGCATGAGACTTTAACATAGAACATCCTAGAGGGAAAAAGGCACATATTTCAGTACTGGTTGATTAAATTAAACATCCATTTTTGGGAGGAGATGAGAGAGCAGTTTTAACAATCCTTGAGGAAGTGATGGAAATAGACCCAGACATCAGGAGTCAGGGGACCTGACTAATCTCACCTCTGTCACTTTCTAGCTGTGTCGTTCAGGGCCAGTCACTTTCTCTGGGCCTCAGTTTTCTTAGCTGTAAAATGAATAGATTGAGTTAGGTAATTCCAAAGATCATTTTCAACTCTGAGGTTTTATAATTCTTTTTAAAACTGAATATCAGTACCATCCAATAAAAATATTATGGCAGCCACATGTATAATTTTAAATTTCCTAGTAACCACATTTTTTTTAAGAAAGAATGAAAGAGGCAAAATTAATTTTAGTAATGTATTCTATTTAACCCAGTAGATCCAAACAAAATATTATCATTTCAGTATGTAAAAGTTTTAAAAATTATTAATGGGCTATTTTACTTTCTTTTTTTCTTTCTAAGTCTTCAAAAGCCAGTACATATTTTACGTTAGTGTATTTCAGCTCTGACTGTCCATATTTCAAGTGCTCAGTAATTACATATGGCTGGCTGCTACCGAATTAGATAGCAGCTCTAGATGCTACAGTCTAACTATTCTAACCCACATTCCCAGGAGACAGTTGGGCATGAAAGTAAAAGTTCTGAGGTCTCTACCTCATCCACTAAACCAGTGTTTCTCAACTTTGGCTGTACCACCCAGGAAATTTGAGAAAGCTGGATCATCTGGATCCATCAGCTTTAGAAAGCTGCTGCCTGGATCATCTTGCCCTAAGTGCAGCCAAGGCATAGGGATTTTTTTTTTAAAAGCTTCCCAAATGATTCCAATGTTCAGTTCAGGTTGAGAACTTCTGCACTAGCCATAATGCCCTTAAATTCAGCTGTGTTGTATGTCATAGACTCTCCACCGTCAAGGAAGCCTCTGTAACCTCCAGCTTCACCTTCTCTACCCCACTTTCTCGATATTAAGGAGAATATAGGCTCCTTAGATAAGATCCAAAATATTGACACTCAGTATTCCATGTCAGGCTGAATGAAACCCAAGCTGGAATCAAGATTGCTGGGAGAAATATCAATTATCTCAGACATGCACATGACACACCCTTATGGCAGAAAAAGAAGAGAAACTAAAGAGCCTCTTGATGAAGGTAAAAGAGGAGAGTGAAAAAGCTGGCTTAAGACTCATCATACAAAACACTAAGATCATGGCATCTCGTCCCATCAGTTCAGTTCAGTCGCTCAGTCATGTCTGACTCTTGGCGACCCCATGAACTGCAGCACGCCAGGCCTCCCTGTCCATCACCAACTCCCAGAGTTTACTGAAACTCATGTCCATTGAGTTGGTGATGCCATCTAACCATCTCATCCTCTGTCATCCCCTTCTCCTCCCGCTTTCACTCTTTCCCAGCATCAAGGTATTTTCAAATGAGTCAGTTCTTCACATCAGGTGGCCAAATTATTGGAGTTTCAGCTTCAACATCAGTTGTTCCAATGAACACCCAGGACTAATCTCCTTTAGGATGGACTGGTTGGATTTCCTTGCAGTCCAAGGGACTCCGAAGAGTCTTCTCCAATACCACAGTTCAAAAGCATCAATTCTTCAGCGCTTAGCTTTCTTTATAGTCCAACTCTCACATCCATACGTGACCAGTGGACAAACCATAGCCTTGACTAGACAGACCTTTGTTGACAAAGTAGTGTCTCTGCTTTTTAATATGCTGTCTAGGTTGGTCGTAACTTTCCTTCCAAGGAGTAAGCCTCCCATCACTTCATAGCAAATAGATGGGGAAACAGTGGAAGCAGTGACAGACTTTATTTCCTTGGGCTCCAAAATCACTGCAGATGGTGACTACAGCCATGAAATTAAAAGACAGTTGCTTCTTGGAAGAAAAGCTATGCAAACTTAGACAGCATACTGGAAAGCAGAGACATCACTTTGCCAACAAAGGTCAGTCTAGTCAAAGCTATGGTTTTTCCAGTAGTTATATATGGACGTGAGTTGGACCATAAAGAAAACAATGCCAAAAAATTGATGCTTTTGAACTGTTGTGTTGCAGAAGACTCTTGAGAGTCCCTTGGACTGCAAAGATATCAAACTAGTCAGTCCTAAAGGAAATCAACCCTGAATATTCATTGGAAGGACTGATACTGAGGCTGAAGCTCCAGTACTTTGGCCACCTGATGCGAAGAACCAATTCATTGGAAAAGACGCTGATGCTGGGAAAGATTGAAGGCAGGAGGAGAAGGGGACGAAAGAGGACAAGATGTTTGAATGGCAACACTGACTCAACAGAAATGAGTTTGAGCAAACTCCGAGAGATGGTGAAGGACAGGGAAGCCTGACGTGCTGCAGTTCATGGGGTCATAAAGAGTCGGACATGACTGAGCAACTGAACAGCAACAATATATACCATAAATTAAGGGACTTATAGATTTTATTTCTGACATTAAAATACATTAAAGAATATGGACACTGAAGGATTTTCAGAACAGTAACAAGAACGAAAAATCATGTCAGTTTTAAGAGTAGCATTTGACTATATAAAGACTAAATCTTTGATGAAGCCATCTAGTGGGTATGTAATGACATCTCATTGTACTTCTAATATGCATTTCCCTAATGACTGTTGGTGTCGAGCATCTCTTTACATGCTTATTAGACACATATATCTTTGGTGAATTGTCTGTTCTTTAACCCATTTTTTAATTAGGTTGTCTTCTTATGACTGAGATTTCATGTATTCTGGATGCAAGTCCTTTATCAGATACGTGGTTTGCAAATGTTTTCTCCAAGTGTGTGGCTTGTCTTTTCACTTTCTTAATGATGTCATTTGAAGTACAAAAGTTTTACATTTTGAGAGTTTAATCTATTAATTTTTTTTAATGGATTGTGCTTTCTGTAATGTATCTCACAAATTTCTTCCCAACAACCCAATGATACAAAACTTTTCTTCTAGAAATTTTAGAGTTTGGTTGTTTCTAGGTCTATGATTATTTTAAATTAATTTTTTTCATATGGCATGAAGTAAAATATCTATTTATTTATTTTTATATATGGATATCCAATTGTTCCAGCACTAGTGAAAAGACCGATCTTTTCCCCCATTGAATTCCCTTGGCACTTTTGTGAAAATCAGATAACCATAATGTAACAGTTTATTTTTAGATTCTCAATTCTGTTTCAGTGATTTATATGTCTATGTTTATGCTGGTAGCACAGTGTTCTGATTATTGTAGTTTTACAGTAAGTTTGGGGGCTTCCCTGATAGCTCAGTTTGTAAAGAATCCACCTGCAATGCAGGAGACCCAGGTTTGATTCCTGGGTCGGGAATATCTGCTGGAGAAGGGATAGGCTACCTACTCCAGTGTTCTTGGGCTTCCTTTGTGGCTCAGCTGGTAAAGAATCTGCATGCAATACAGGAGACCTGGGTTTGATCCCTGAGTTGGGAAGATCCCCTGAAGAGGGGAAAAGCTACCCAATCCAGTATTCTGGCCTGGAGAATTCCATGGACTTTATAGTCCATGGGGATCACAAAGAGTTAGACAGGACTGGGCGACTTTCACTTTCACTGTAAGTTTTAAAATCATAGTGTAAATTCTCCAACTTTGTTCTTTTAAAAAAAAAATTCTAGGTTCTTGGCATTTCCATTTAACTTTAAGAAATAGCTTGTCAATTTCTATGAAAAAAAATATGCTGAGATTTTTGATGGGGATTCATTGAATAGAATCAGTGTGGATCTATATGGGGGAAATTGCCATTTTAACAATATTAAGTCTTCCAATCCATTTATTTGTTTGTCCTTTTCTCTCACCAGCGTTTTATAGTTTTTAGTGTGTGGTTCTTATACTTCTTTTATGAAGTTTATTTCTAAATATTTTATTATTTATGATGCTGTTGTGAATGAATATTTTTCTTAATTTTATTTTTGGTTTGTTTGTTGTTAGTACATAGAAATACATTAGATTTTTGTATATTGATCTTATATTGTGCAACCATACTAAACTTGCCTACTAATTCAAATAGTTTTCTTTGTAGTTCTTTTGAATTTAATACATAAAAGATCATATCAACTGTGAATAAAGACAGTGTTGCTTCTTTACAGTATGTATACCTTTAATGTTAATTGTTTATTTTCTTTTTTGTGCTGTCTAAAACCTTCATTTCTGTGTTGACTGGAAGTAGTGAGATTGGATTTCCTTGCCTTGTTCACTTTTTGAGGGGACGAATTCATATTTTTTACCATTAGATTGACGTTCAGTCAGTTCCGTTCAGTCACTCAGTCGTGTCTAACTCTGTGACCCCATGGACTGCAGCAGGTCAGGCCTCTCTGTCCATCACCAACTCCCAGAGTTTACTCAAACTTCCAATGAATATTCAGGACTGATTTCCTTTAGGATGGACTGGTTTGATCTCCTTGCAGTCCAAGGGACTCTCAAGAGTCTTCTCCAATACCACAGTTCAAAAGCATCGATTCTTCAGCACTCAGCTTTCTTTATAGTCCAACTCTCACGTCCATACGTGACTACTGGAAAAAACCATAGCTTTGACTAGACAGACTTTTGTTGGCAAAGTAATGTCTCTGCTTTTTAATATGTTGTCTAGTTCTAACTGTTACTTCCTGACCTGCATACAGATTGAGGTTAGCTGAGATGTTTTATAAATGTTCTTTATCAGGTAGAGGATTTTTCCTTTTGATCTTAGTTTGTTTTCAGTCTATATGATGTGTAATGGATTTTGTCAAATGCTATTTCTGTGTTTCACACCACCGTTATGGCAGAAAGCAAAGAGAAACTAAAGAGCCTCTTGGTTAAAGTGAAAGAGGAGAATGAAAAAGCTGACTTAAACTCAGCATTTAAAAAACTAAGATCATGGCATCTCATCCTATCACTTCATGGCAAATAAGTGGAGAAACAATGGAAACAGTGACAGACTTTATTTTCTTGGGCTTCAAAATCATTGCAGATGGTGACTGCAGCCATGAAATTAAGAGATGTTTGCTCCTTGGAAGCAAAGCTATGACCAACATAGACAGCATATTAAAAAGCAGAGACATTGCTTTGCTGACAAAGGTCAATGTAGTCAAAGCTTTGGTTTTTCCAATAGTC
Source organism: Cephalophus harveyi (assembly GCA_006410635.1). Taxonomy (NCBI): domain Eukaryota; kingdom Metazoa; phylum Chordata; class Mammalia; order Artiodactyla; family Bovidae; genus Cephalophus; species Cephalophus harveyi. The sequence continues at coordinate 202,746 of SJYT01002684.1, read as the reverse complement.
ATGTATTGACGCAAGAGTTGGACTGTAAAGAAAGCTGAGTGCCAAAGAATTGATGCTTTTAAACTGTGGTGTTAGAGAAGACTCTTGAGAGTCCCTTGGACTGCAAGGAGATCCAACCGGTCCATCCTCAAGGAAATCAGTTCTGAATATTCATTGGAAGGACTGATGCTGAAACTTAATAGGTTGGCCACCTGATGCGAAGAGCTGACTCATTTGAAAAGACCCTGATGCTGGGAAAGATTGAAGGCAGGAGGAGAAGGGGACAACAGACGATGAGATGGTTGGATGGCATCACCGACATGATAGACATAAGTTTGAGCAAGCTCTGGGAGTTTGTGATGGACAGGGAAGCCTGACATACTACAGTTCTTGGGGTCACAAAGACTAGGACACGACTGAGCAACTGAGCTGAACTGATTTCTGTGTGTATTGAGATGATCATGTAATTTTTGTCCTTTATTGTATTGATGTGATTAGTTATTTTAATTGATTTTAAACATTAAACCAGTCTTATATTCCTATTATAAATCCCACTTTATTATATAATCTATTGTATGTGTTGCTAGATTTGGTTTACTAAAATATTGTGTTAAGGATTTTTACATTTATATTTATGAACAATACTAGTCTATTGTTTTCTTATCAAATCTTTGTCTAGTTTACATTATAGTAGTACTGGTCTCTGAATAAGTTGGGAACTGTTTGTTTCTATATTTTCTAAATGTCTTAGTGTAGGCTGTTTATTTACCCTTTAAATGGTTTTTAAAGTTAATTTTTATTGGAATATAATTGCTTTACAATGTTGTGTTAGTTTCTTGCTGTACAGCAAAGTGAATCAGTTATACATATACATGTAGCCACTCTTTTTTGCATTTCCTTTCCATAGGTCACTACAGAGCACTGAGTTGAGTTCCCTGTGCTGTATAGTTGATTCTTGTTCGTTACCTATTTTATAAATAATAGTGTATATATTGTCAGTCCCAATCTCCCAATTCATCTCACCCTTCTTCCCCACCTTGATAACCTTAAGTTTTCTTTCTACATCTGTGAATCTATTTCTCCTTTGCAAATAAGTTCATCTCTACCATTTTTCTAGATTTATGCATATAAGCACTATTATATTTGTTTTTCTCTTTCTGACTTACTTAGCTCTGTATGACAGTCTGCAGGTCCATTCACATCTCTTCAAATGGCACTGTTCCATACTTTTTTATGGGTAAGTAATGAGATAGCTGGATGGCATCACTGACTCGATGGACGTGAGTCTGAGTGAACTCTGGGAGTTGGTGATGGACAAGGAGGCCTGGCGTGCTGCGATTCATGGGGTCGCAAAGAGTCGGACACGACTGAGCGACTGAACTGAACTGAACTGAGTATTCCAGTTGTATGGGTGTACCACATCTTCTTTATCCATTTCTCTGTTGATGGACATTTAGGTTGCTTCTACAGGCTTCCCTGGTGGCTCAGTGGTAAAGAATCTGCCTGCCAATATAGGAGATTTGGCTTTGATTCCTGGGTCAGGAAGATCCCCTGGAGAAGCAAATGGCAATCCACTCCAGTATTCTTACCTGGGAAACCCCATGGACAGAGGATCCTGGTGGGATGTAGTCCATGAAGTCACAAATGAGTCAGAGGACTTAGTGACTAAATAACAACAAATGCCCTGGCTATTGTAAATAGTGCTGCAGTGAACATCAGGGTGCATGCATCCTTTCAAATTATGGTTTTCTTTGGATATATGTCTGGGAGTGGGATTTCTGGACCATATGGTAGCTCTAGTTTTAGGTTTATTTTGTTTTTGTTTTTTTTTAGATCTCCCTTAAGTGTTTGATAGAATTCATCAGGCAGTGAGGGACTGGGCTGCTTTTCTTTGTAAAAAGATTGTTTTACTAATTTAATTTTTTTACTTCTCACCAGTCTATTCTAGTTCCATTTCTTTTTGATTCAGCTTTTATAAGTTATGTCTAGCAATTTTCCTATTTCTTTGAAATCCTCTAATTTGTTATTACACATTCTTCATAATATTTCCTTATAATCCTTTCAGTTTCTGTAGGGTTTGTAACAGTGTCTCATCTTTCATTTCTTCTTCTTTTTTCTTAGTCTAACTAAAAGTTTGTCAAATTTTTTAGATTTCTTTTAAAAAACAAACTTTGGCTTTTTTGATTTTCTTAATTATTTTTCTGTTTTCTATTTCATTGATTTCTGTTCTGACCTTAATTATTTCCTTTCTTTTACTTTAGGTATCATTTGCTTCTTTCTTTCCAGTTTCTTTAAGTGACAGGTTAGATAATTGATTTTAGGCACTTCTTCCTTTCTAAGGAAAATATTTAAAGCTCTAAATTTCCTTCTACCAGCTTTTTTTAAAAAATGTAAACTCTTGACATTTTCTATAATATATTCCAGATTAATATTGGTAAACTAAAATAAAATTTGAAAATAGACCTGGAAAGCTAATAATGAGAGCCTTTTCACCCCTAATACTGAGTCAAATGCTCTTAAGAGCCTAGATATATGAAATGCACAAACTGGTAGAGGGGTTTCTTTCTCAGTGCAGGGAAGAGGCCTGTTTGTTCTGCCACAGTGCTTTTGCCTTAAAAACATTAGTCAAATAATAGCGACCACGTGCTAATAGTCCGTTTCACTGAAGGGAATAATTCAGCAAAGTCTTTTTTTTTTTCTTTAACCCCAAAAAAGTTCCTCTTCAACTCTTAATATTGAAACTTTTCAAGCATACAGAAAAGTTGGAAGAAGAGTACAGTAATCACCTGTACACGGGTGTGCACACTGTCACTTCAGTCGAGTCTGACTCTTTGTGACGCTATGGACTGTAGCCCTCCAGGCTCCTCTGTCCATGGGGTTCTCCAGGCAAGAATACTGGAGTGGGTCACCATGCCCTCCTCCAGGGGATCTTCCTGGTCCAGGTACTGAACCTTCATCTTAAGTCTCCTGCATGAGCAGACAGGTTCTTGACCACCAGTGCCACCTGGGAAGCCCAGTTACCTCTATACCTTTACTTAAATTTAGGAATAACTGTTAATACTTTCCTTCATTTGCTTCTCTGTCTCTATCAAACATACTTTAACTTGTGTGTATTTCTGAAGGAATCAAGCATGAACTCCCAAGTTTGTAGCTTGAATAACTAAGTTTTTCAGTGGAAAAACTGAGTTGGGGAAGATTTGTGAGGAACATACTTTTTATTTCTTTGTTTTGTGGGAGAATAGCAGTTGTAGGATCAATAATTTAGTCTCAGATGTTTAAAATTTGGGATAGCTATCCCAGTGAAGAACATCCCAGTGGAGAAATTAAATAGCCAGTTGGATATATCAAGTTTGAGTTCTGAGTTGAAGTTGAGTTAGATCTATTTAAAATTAGCATACAGATATATTTAAACCTTTAGAAATTAATGAAAAGACATAGAAGAGAGTGTCAGAAGAGGGTTCTTGACCAAGTTAACATGAATTCTAGCAAGTAGAGAATGGTTTGAATTGAATTAGAAAAAGAGAGCTACTCAGACACGACTGAGCGACTTCACTTTCACTTTTCACTTTCATGCATTGGAGAAGGAGGTGGCAACCCACTCCAGTGTTCTTGCCTGGAGAATCCCAGGGATGGCGGAGCCCAGTGGGCTGCCATCTGTGGGGTTGCACAGAGTCGGACACGACTGAAGCAACTTAGCAGCAGCAGCAGTAAGGTAGAAGCAAAGCCAGATCATTTCTACAGAAGAGACTATTTAAAGGGAGAGTGCCAGGGTCCAGCCCTGGTAGATCCAGGGTAATTCGAAGGGGAGACAGAGTAGGCATCCTAGGAAAAAACTTATTTAATTACAGATATATAGAGAGATTAGAAACGGATAGTGTAGTAGGAAATATTAATGGAGAAAAAGAGGCTGAATAACTTGGTTTACGTGGAATACCAGTCACCACCTACGTAGGCCACAGGCGTCTTTCCGTTCTCCTGAAGGAGAGGAGGCACTGAGGCCTCCCTGGTCCGATCTTAGAAGCCCGGGCAAAATTAGCAGGCTTGGTGAGTACCCACATTCCAGATGGGAATTCAGCCAAAAAAACGGAGAGCAAGAAAGAAACGACACGGGGGAATCAGTCTTTCCAGAAACTGACCTGAATTTTTTTTTAGGTTTGCTTATATACCTTTTGTTACACATAGAGACAAACGGCAATTTAAAGTCACGTGGGGGTCAGCATTCCTGACCTTTATCAAAATCAGGTGCTTTACATAAAAAAGATCTTAGGGGTTTTACATCATCTTCAGGCCATGAGGCCTCCTGACATTTATGACCCTTTCTTTCTGATAACCAAAAAACTTATTTTTTCCAAGGGTGTTTTTTCTTAAACCTGGCACCACCCTCCAAATGAAGTTGCATTCCTATAGGGTGAGGGTGTAGTGAGTTACAGTCAAGAAAGGAATTTATTTAACCCAAGGTTAACATGATTAATCTTAAAGGTTAATACTTATTTCTCCTATGTGCTAGTTATATTCATTATAAGGGCAGGGAATATGGAGATTTAGCAGCAAACATCAGCCCAAAAGTCTTAAGATAGTGATAAAGTTACATTTTTACATAGCAAGGACACAGTGATTTATAACAAAGTACAGTGATCTATAACAAAAGAGAAAATTCGTTCTAACATCAAAAACTACTATATTTCCTTTTCTATATTCCAAATACATTGATTAATATATTCCCAGGTGCCTAAGGATATTGAGGCCTGGCAACAGTCATTGACTCAACAATGAGAAAAGCCCTATGCTAATTAAGACTCTCAAAAAACTCCAAAACTCTCTGTGCTGTTTATGGTTGTGAGGTTGTCACACAAGCTAGTCTGTCAGCTGAGAGGTTTGACCTGAGACACCCTTGTCACACCCAGGGCAGGGAATTAGCAGCAATTATTGGCACAACAAATGAAAAACCCTTCACCAATATAATTCCTAACCAACCCACTATACTAATAATTTCTAACTTCCCAAAAGAATTTGCCTTTAGTAAGTCTAAAACATCTCTTACCTCTCACAGTTGGGAGGCTGTAAACAATCACTTGTGGCCGGACAAACCTGTACAAGCAGGCCAGATAACCTTCAGAGGAGTTTGTAAGTTGAAACAAACTCTTGTCACGCCCAGGAATTTTTATTGACTTGGAGCTGCACGTTTACTCCTTCTCCAAGAGGAGTGGTGGGGAACAGCTCCCCATAAAGTCACAGGTGTAGGCGAGATCATGAAACAGTAAAGTAGATAGACTCTGGTTTGGGGGGTAGATGCTCAGGAACAGGGGTTTTCCTGAGGCTTGATCACGCCTTTGCCTATCCTGAAGCCTCCTTCCTCATGACCTTTGCCATGGGTGGAGTTCCTCACTCTGGCTCCCGGCAGAAGAGGGTCTTTGATCAAAGTTGATTGAATACTGTTAAGAAGTTACATAAAATGAAGGCATAGAAAAGTGTCCAATGGACTGTCTGTGTGACACTGTTGACAACTTGACTAGAACCTATGTAGGTCGAGAGGCAAGAACTAGGATTCAGCAAGTTATCTTTAAATCTAGGCTTAGTTACTTGCAACCATTGTTATTTAATTATTTATATATGAAGGTTGGGAAGATCCCCTAGAGAAGGGCACAGCAACCCACGGCAGTATTCTTGCCTGGAGAATCCTATGGACAGGGGAACCTGGCAGGCTACAGTTCATAGTGTCCCAAAGAGTCAGACATGACTGAATCGACTTAGCACATAGCCCACATCATTAAAGTAAAATTATTACTCCATTAAACAAATTCAGTGTTAAATTCATTTCACTTAAGCAGATATTTATTAACTGCCATTTTTAAGTCATTTAAATGATAATGCAGATTGTGTTCTGGTAAATTGAACAGTACAATTTTTTGGTCACTGAGGTCCTGGCTGTTCTGCTGACAGAGAACTATTTCAGCTAAGAACTTTAGTTTATTCTGAATATTTGGGTAGAGCACTTAAATGTGATCCTGACCACTTACAAATTTTTTTCAGTATTTACATTTCTCTTATTTCCAACCAATACAGCTGCCAGTTGGACCAATGTTTAAAATAAGTTGCCTTAGAATAATAATAATAAACTTGGTTATTCTTTCTTCAGCAATAGAAGGAGAGGGGTAGTAAAAGAAAGGAAACATTTGAGTAATGCAATTGGATTGGTTATATAAAATGATTTATTTTAGAAGCTTTGCCTGGTTTTAAGTTCTTACTCTGATTTTCATTAGCTATTTGAACTTGGGCAAGTTACTTATTTATATAGATGTAAGTTTACTATATATACATAAATTGAAAATATATATGTATACACACAGAGAGCTCTTAGAATAATGCCTGATACATAGTAACCTCAAAAAATATATTAACCATTATTTTTTAACACAAATTAGGTTAATTTTTAACTGACTTCTTCTCAGTTCCTAAGTAAAGCATTATTTAATTCAGGCCAAAATCCCCAAAAGAGAATTTCTTTGACATAAGACCGTTCTCAGTTGTATAACCACAAGTCTAATGAGTGACATGATCTAGTTATTGATCCACAAGAGTGTAGCAGAATTATATATGCCAGCTCTAGAAAGTAGATCTACATGAATATGTAAATAGCTTAAAGTTTATCTCTAATATGGAATGTCATATAAACTAGTGCCAGTTTTATATGTGAAAAAAGGTGAAAGATAATTGATTACCCTCTCCTAAAATTTATGGTTCTTAAAGCAAATCATACCATCACTTTCAATCTCTTACTGTTTATATTAAGGGATGTGAATTAACATAATTAGATCATACCTCGGTAATTTCCATTATGATAGGGAATAGTCCCTCTTCTTTGGTATGTCCTTCCTCCACTGCATTATACACTATATATGAATGCTTTCTGTCCAAGCATTCAGAGTAAACTCGGGTTCTTAGCTGTTCCCCGTGTTTTTCACTAACACAGTCAGGTTTAAACTGACCAGAGAATTGCTCTTCCGATTTCATTAGACCATAATTTGCCTTTCCCTCAGGAGGCTGGGTTAAGTTTTTCTTAAAGAACCTTCTAATTCTGAAGTGCTATTATTGTATAGTTTATAAAATATTAATGATGTTGAGATTTTTACCCTGCAAAACCCTTAAAGGTGGTTTATTTTGCTTCAAAATGGGTACTTTCGCTCTTACTTGATCTACCTATATAGTTTCCAAGCACAGGTTAAACTCACCTGCCCACTAACAACTGCAAAAACTACAAATAGATGCAATACTTGTGTAAAATCTTTTTAGGAAAACATTATGGAATATACTGTGGCTATTTAGAGAAGCAAAATGACAGTAATTTACAAATATATTTAAACTAGACAGAAAAGAATAAATAAAGCTTGTGGGATACATTCATCCCAGTTGCCTAATTTTTGAGTTATTCATATGGTACTCAAGTTAAATAAATATTGAGTAGACCTTGGTTTGCAGTTGGGGTTTTAACCACCATTTTTTTTCTCTCATGTGACTTCCAGAAGTACCTTACTATATATATTCAGATGAACAATTTTTTTAGAAATGCTGTTGCTTCAAGTCTTAGGTGTTTTATTCAGGTAACCTGTCACTTTAATAAATGTCTTTCCTAAGTGTCTCTATGTGAATTATTCTATTTTCACCATAGGGACTAAAATGTTATCTAGTAGAGATTTGTCCAAAGAGAATGGGGTGGTACAATCAATCATTCATCTGATAGATGTCAGCAAAGGTTTCAAATAAATGAAGAAATTACCAGGCTTTGGAAAAACTGGCTTTATCTTGTCTCTATACTGTACGAATATTCTAACATTTAGATAAAAGGCAATATTGCATTTTTTAAAAAAACGTATAAGGAAGAATTCAGGTGTTTAACTGTTTTATGTTGCTCCCATCAGTGCTAGATAGCATACCTAACTTTATAAAGTCACACGTGCTTTTGTTTCTGGGGCTTTTTCCTGTGTTTCTCTTGTCCTTTTTTTTTTTTTTTAATATCTATTTTCTTTTTACAAAATATTTATTTGGCAGTATCACATCTTAGTTGCCCATGTGGCATCTTCCATCTTCATTGCAGCGTGCAGGATTTTTTTTTTTTTTTTTTTTTAGTTGTAACTATATGGGATCTAGTTCCCTGACCAGAAATCGAACCCATGCACCCTACCTTGGGATCTTAAGAGTCTTAGCCACTGGACCACCAGGGAAGTCCCTTACTTGTCTTTTTGTAGTACTTGATTCATTCCCATCTTCTTGAAACTAGCTTTTTTGACACCATACCACCTTTGTCTCTTCTTGGCTCTTTCAGTAGATTTTCAGTAGATTTCAGTAGATCAGTCTCCTTCAGTAAACTCTCTTTTTCTGTCCTTGCCTTAATTTCTGTGTTTTTAGGTCGTTGTTGTTTTGACTTGTCATCCCAGTATTCTCTCTGGTTAATTTTATGAATTAACCAGAGAGAAGGAAAAGCTATGACAAACCTAGACAGCATATTAAGAAAGGTATGACAAACTTAAACAGCATATTTAAAAGCAGAGACATCACTTTGCCAACAAAGGTCTGTCTAGTCAAAGCTATGGTTTTTCCAGTAGTCATGTATGGATGTGAACTGGACCATAAAGAAAGCTGAGTACCACAGAATTGATGCTTTTGAACTGTGGTGTTGGAGAAGACTCTTGAGAGTCTCTTGGACTGCAAGGAGATCAAACCAGTCAATCCTAACGGAAATCAGTCCTGAATATTCATTGGAAGGACTGATGCTAAAGTTGAAGCTCCAGTACTTTGGCCACCTGATGCAGGGAACTGACTCACTGGAAAAGACCCTGATGCTGGGAAAGATTGAGGGCAGGAGGAGAAGGGGACAACAGATAATGAGATGATTGGATGGCCATCACCGACTTGATGAACATGAGTTTGAGCAATCTCTGGGAGCTGGTGATGGACAGGGAAGCCTGATGGGCTGCAGTCCATGGGATCACAAAGAGCTGGACATGACTGAGTGACTGAACTGAACTGAATTTTATGAATGCTCACAGCTTCCACTAATGCCTATATCCTGATAACTTCAAAATCATATCTCTAGCCCAAACTTTCACATTGCACACTGTACCCTTTTTTCAGTTGTCCATTGCACATATCCCAGTCTTATGGATATTCAAATACAGTGTTCTAACCTGAATTCATTAAACTTACTATCTTTTATTCAAAATTGATTTCTTTTCCTGCGTTCATTACACTGGCTGATTCATATGTTGGTTATGCTGGTCAATATACCATCTACTCAGTTACCCATATGGGAAACCTGAGAGACATTTCAGACTTGTTTCTTTGCCTTAACCTCACATCTAATTGTCACTGAGTCCCAGGGATTCTACCTCCAGAATATCTCTCCCCTCCATTCTCACATGCTCTATTAACTGAGGACCACCTGATTTCTCACTTGATTTCTAATAACAAGCCTGATTTCTGCCTTCTGACCAGTCCTCCTTCCATCTGTTTTCCACTTGAAGTCTAGAGGAAACTTCCTACTGAAAAAACAAAAAAGTAAATCTCATTGCTGCTGCTGCTGCTAAGTCACTTCAGTCGTGTCCGACTCTGTGTGATCCCATAGACGGCAGCCACTAGGCTCCCCCGTCCCTGGGATTCTCCAGGCAAGAACACTGGAGTGGGTTGCCATTTCCTTCTCCAATGCATGAAAGTGAAAAGTGAAAGTGAAGTCACTGAGTCGTGTCCAACTCTCAGCGACCCCATGGACTGCAGCCCACCAGGCTCCTCTGTCCATGGGATTTTCCAGGCAAGAGTACTGGAGTGGGGTGCCATTGCCTTCTCCAAATCTCATTAGGTTAAACTAATTTTTTAAGACTTTCCAGTACCTATGGGAAGTCAAATGTTTGTCAGCCAATCAGATCCAGCTAAAAGATTTCTTTTCCTATTCAGAGTTTTTGATGTATTGAAACTGATTGCCAACATATAAACTAATAATACATAGAGTGATAATAATGTAATAATATCTACTTTAGGTATCATTGTTTATTATAGATTTGTTGTTTGGTCTGAGTACAAGATGGTCAGTAAAACTTTATGACTTTATTAATAGAATTTCTTCCAAAAACTAGACTTATTTTGTGTCATCATGACATATTCAGTTTTATAACTAATTCAAATGTTTCTGGTCTTTCATGGTAAACCATTTAAATGATTTTAAATCTTTATATTCTCTTTTAAGACAAATTCTAGGTTAAGGCATTTACCAAAAAAAAAGAAAACAAAGAAAAATGAAAGAAGTAATAAATGAGATACCATTTCCCAAATTCTTTTCTCTTCTGATCAGTATTTTGACATAGTCTGAGTACTATATTAATAGTGTATTTTTTCAGGAACTGTGTGATTTCATTACTAATTGGAAAAAAAGCTTTTCTTTTGGCTAGCTATCCTTTATTTCCCCTGAAATTGAAAATTTTGACATCAAAGTTTACTTTTAAATTGAATAGTAAGATTGTTTTTGTTGGTTGGGAATTATGAGCATCTAATTTTCTGAAATAATGCCTTAAGCAAAAATGTAGATATTTCTTAAAAGGGATAATGCAGAAGTTTAAAGTAGTGTTGAGAAATTTGTATGGAGGACCTTTAAGGTAGATATTACTTCAGTTTCTGTAATCTATATCCTCCAATTTCTACCAAATTTTCAGTGTCATTTTACAAATAAGAATAATGTGATTAGCCATCTGTGAAGTGGCAAAATATGTATTGGTACATGTTTCCTAAAATTCTTACTTTAAAAAAAAATCTACTATATTTTTTTTTAACTTGTCCTAGATAAATCAGAGATTAGTATTTGCAGTTATATCTGTGACCATCTACTCAACAATTCCTACTGAAAAAAAAAGAAAGCTTAGTAGATCAGATGGAATTGAATGGTTAACCTTTGTGATAAATGTGATACAGTAGGATGCCTACTTACGATTTCTACACATGATGAATTTCTTATGAATATGACTGTCATCGGGTCACGCATTTTTAATCATTTTTCTAAAAGTAGGACATCATTTGTATACATTACTTCATTTTCTTCCCAACTCCTGCTTGTGAACAGCATGATCTTGTCTTTATTAGCATTGGCTTCAGTCCCTGGAATCAAATGTCCACAGCTGGTCCGAAGAATGGCTGGTTTCTTCCTATCCATATCTGTGGAGGCTTCCTCTGTGTTGTGTGCTAAGTCGCTTCAGTTGTGACCGACTCTTAGCGACCCTATGGACTGTAGCCCTCCAAACTCCTCTGTCCATGGGATTCTCTGGGCAAGAATACTGGAGTGGGTTGCCATGCCCTCCTCCAGGTATCGAACCCTTGTCTCTTTCATCTCCTGCATTGGTAGGCCGGTTCTTTACGAATAGTGCCACCTGGGACACCCTGGAGGCTTCCTCCATTCCCCCAATAATGAGAACAGCCACGGGTCTCTTTTCTATTATAAAAGGCTTATGGTTTTCTGGACTGTATTTTACTTAGATGTCTGTTTCATCAGCTCTCTGATAGGTTTTTAAAAATTGTGATTTTTATAGCTTCTCCAGCTTGTTTTGTTTGTTAAGGTGAAAGCAACAGTCTCTTGTGATTTTCTGCATTCTTTGGGAAGCAGAATTCTTTCTGTAGCAGCACCTTCTCTGCTTCTCTGAACAAACTGTGTCCAGTAGTCTTTCTGCCAGCAGCCAGCTTACACCTTCTCACAGCCACTGTCTCAAATGAGACATATAGATCTTGTGTTTCACAGTGAGTCCCTCACCTTTAAAGTGTATTTTAGTGGTGCTTTTTGAGCTCAGCTGTGGGTGCATCCTCATGTCTTCCTTCAGGCATTTTGTCATCAAGTGGCTCCTCATAATCTCATCTGCTTTGGGACACCTCGCCTCGTATTTTGGGATCTATGAATAATATCTGTTTTCTAGTTTTGCTGAGAATGGAGAATGCAGAGTATATTTGTTCCTGTTATTCATCCACTTACCCCCACCCAGAGGGAGGAGAGGGAGAAGTTATGACTTAGAGGAAACCCGTTCCCTTGTGCAGCTCTGTCCTTATTTCAAGGCCAATTTAATCATGCCAACTAAGTGTTTGTTGTTTCTTTTATGCAACTATAGAGAGAGAGACTCAGAAAGGTTAGATATCTTTTCTTCAGTCACACAAAAAATAAATAGTAAAACTAGGATTTGGATCGCCGTTTAACTCGTACTGTGAAGTGCTGATAATGAAGCACATTACCTTTGGAGCTTCTTTATTATAGTACTGTCTGGATTCTTTTCAGAGTTTGGGATGACATCCATAAATATTTTCTCTGAGATCACATATATAGGTATTTGCTCTTCTAGAGATAGAGGAAATGGGTGAATGAGAGCCTAAAACCTCAGAGAACACTAAGGGTCAAAGCACAGAAAATCAAGTTCAAATATAAGTATAAAGAGTCAAAGGAAAGAAAACCGAAAAATGAAAGTAAAAATTGAGTCCCAAGGGCAAAGAAGAACTGGAATGGAATGGCAATCTGGTCTTTATCGTCAGAAGTTTGGGTGATAACGGGGAGCAGAACTGAAGTGGCTATGTTGGGCATACGTGTGTGGGACCATCATAGAATAAAGAGCTGACATAGACAAACCCAGAGTTTTATATGCCAAAAGAATAGACTTTCTGGCATTCTCAATAATTATTATATTTTCTCAATAGTAATTATTATTATGATCAGAGCAATTATTGTTCTTTAATTCCCAGTATGTTTTTAGCACTATACTAGTTATTTTGTAAACTTTACCTTGGCTGCTTCACAGGGGCTCAAAAACTTGCTAGTTAATCATAACTAGAAAAGGACAAACCTGGGATTCAAACTTAGGCTCATCTGATGCCCAAATTAGTGGGCTTTCTAATTTATCATATTGGAATTCCCTGGTGGCTCAGAGGTTAAAGCGTCTGCCTCCAATGCGGGAGACCTGGGTTCGATCCCTGGGTCGGGAAGATCCCTGGAGAAGGAAATGGCAACCCACTCCAGTATTCTTGCCTGGAGAATCCCATGGACGGAGGAGCCTGGTAGGCTACAGTTCATGGGGTCGCAAAGAGTCGGACACGACTGAGCGACTTCACCTTCACCTTCACCTTCTTCAAAGGACAAGAAAACAAATTTAAGAGAGTAACGGTAACTAGTCCTAAAACTCAAATAAAAATTAGTGTATGTACAGAGTGAAGTAAGTCAGAAAGAGAAAAGCAAATATCATATATTAACACATGTATATGGAATCTAGAAAGATGGTACTGATGAAACTGTTTGCAGGGCAGCAGTAGAAACACAGATATAGAGAACAGACTTGTGGGCACAGTTGGGGACAGAGAGGGCGCGATGAACTGAGAGAGCAGCATGGAATCATATATACTACCATAGACAATAAAATAGATAGCCAGTGGGAATTTGGTGCATGATGCAGGGAACTCAAACTGGTGCTCTGTGACAGCCTAGTGAGGTGGGATGGGGTGGGAGGTAGAGGGAAGTTCAAGAGGGAGGGGACATATGTATACCTATGGCTGACTCATGTTGATGTATGGCAGAAACCAACACAATATTGTAAAGCAATTATCCTCCAATTAAAAATAAATTTAAAAAATAGTGTGTGTGTGTGTGTGTGTGTGTGTGTGTGTAATTTAATGTTAAATGTATTCAGAAAGTAAGAAAGAACAGTAAAAAGAGGGGCCTCCTCAGTTTTACAGATCATAAGATTGGGTACATTTTGGTTCATGGTAGAATCTAGGAGAATCTACTAATGACCATCTCTGAGTATTGTTGAGGTTACCATTGTTCAATTGCTCAGTCATGTCCAACTCTTTGCAACCCCATGGATTGCAGCACACCAGACTTCCTTGTCCTTCACTATCTCCCAGAGTTTGCTCAAACTCATGTCCATGGAGTTGGTGAGGCCATTCAACCATTTCATCCTCTATTGTCCGCTTCTCCTACCCTCAGTTTTTCCCAGCATCACAGTCTTTTCCAATGAGTTGACTCTCTGCATTATTTGGCCAAAGTATTGGAGCTTCAGCTTCAGTCCTTCCAATGAATGTTCAGGGTTGATTTCCTTTAAGATTGGCTGGTTTGATCTCCTTGCTGTCCAAGGGACTCTCAAAGTTCTCCAGCACCATGCCTAAAGATAATTCAGGAAAAAATTCTCTGGTGAGCCCCTCAGATGATGAAAGGATTGAAAAACTAGACAGATGAAAAAAGGTCCTGGGATCATTTTCTCTGGACAGAAAGTTGTGAAGTTGTTGTGTCTTCCAGTCTGTGAACAACTGTTAGGCCAAATGTGGTCTGCCCCTGCTTTGGGGATCTACACTATGTGTAAGAGTAGTGCCATAGATTTAATTTATGGAGCTACTTTCTGACAGTAATCCTTGACTATTGGTAAATCTCCTTTGTGAAGGTTAAAAAACCTCCTTCCGCAGGTCTTTATCAGATATATTCAGTGTGCGATGACATCAGGGAACATAGCACTAGAGGATCTCTCAAGGTCCCTTTTAGCCCTAAGGTCCTATCATTATCGCATATTTATAGAGTGCCAGAATTGGCTGTGTTCTTTCCAGAGGTGGAATTACATCCTGTCCCTGTCCATGGATATCACAGTCAAAATTAGACAGATCAGCAATATCTTGGTTGCCAAATCAAGTCAAAGTTTAGTGGGCATGTGTCTAGCTATGTGAGAGTGTATTCTCTTCAGGAACATTTGAGCATGACTTAAGAGCACATTAAAAGATCTTTAGTTAGTGCAAAACACCCCAATGAGATTGATATTAGATTCCTCTAGACATTTTTGTAAAATAATAATAATAAATCATTGATTACTGTCCGTTAAGCAATCTAATTTAGAAATATTGTCCTCAAAAATTTATTCAGAATAAAATGAAGGGAAAAGAGAATTATTTTAAATGGTAGATAATATTCCATTATTTTGAGCTGATAACTTTGAGTTTGTCTGACTAGGGATGTTTTAAAGTGCATTCTCATAGCTGAACTATAAAAGAAGATTCAGTTCAGTTCAGTCACTCAGTCGTGTCCGACTCTTTGCGACCCCATGAATCGCAGCACGCCAGGCCTCCCTGTTCATCACCATCTCTCGGAGTTCACTCAAACTCACGTCCATCGAGTCCGTGATGCCATCCAGCCATCTCATCCTCTGTTGTCCCCTTCTCCTCCTGCCCCCAATCCCTCCCAGCATCAGAGTCTTTTCCAATGAGTCAACGCTTCGCATGAGGTGGCCAAAGTACTGGAGTTTCAGCTTTAGCATCATTCCTTCCAAAGAAATCCCAGGGTTGATCTCCTTCAGAATGGACTGATTGGATCTCCTTGCAGTCCAAGGGACCCTCAAGAGTCTTCTCCAACACCACAGTTCAAAAGCATCAATTCTTCAGCGCTCAGGCTTCTTCACAGTCCAACTCTCACATCCATACGTGACCACAGGAAAAACCATAGCCTTGACTAGACAGACCTTAGTCGGCAAAGTAATGTCTCTGCTTTTGAAAATGCTATCTAGGTTGGACATAACTTTTCTTCCAAGGAGTAAGCGTCTTCTAATTTCTTGGCTGCAGTCACCATCTGCAGTGATTTTGGAGCCCCCAAAAATAAAGTCTG
>SJYT01002684.1:143252-183539 GCA_006410635.1 Cephalophus harveyi | reverse complement strand
TTGTTTTTGCTTTGGCTCCATCCCTTCATTCTTTCTGGAGTTATTTCTCCACTGATCTCCAGTAGCATATTGGGCACCTACTGACCTGGGGAGTTTCTCTTTCAGTATCCTATCATTTTGCCTTTTCATACTGTTCATGGGGTTCTCAAGGCAAGAATACTGAAGTGGTTTGTCATTCCCTTCTCCAGTGGACCACATTCTGTCAGCCCTCTCCACCATGACCCGCCCGTCTTGGGTGGCCCCACAGGCATGGCTTAGTTTCATTAAGTTAGACAAGGCTGTGGTCCTAGTGTGATTAGATTGACTAGTTTTCTGTGAGTTTGGTTTCAGTGTGTCTGCCCTCTGATGCCCTCTTGCAACACCTACCATCTTACTTGGGTTTCTCTTACCTTGGGCATGGGGTATCTCTTCAAGGCTGCTCCAGCAAAGCACAGCAGCTGCTCCTTACCTTGGACGAGGGGTATCTCTAAAAGAAGATTGTGTTGCTAATTTAAAACTAGCAAAAGTAATCTTGTGTCATTGTAGAAAAAAGCTTAAAGAGAACACCATTGTATATAATAAAAACAGTTTAAATTGTCTAAATTTGAGTAATGATCTCATACTTTTGTTTAACATGAACTATTATCCCTCTGATCAAGGATTTATTCTGGACCTTTAGATAATCTCAGACTTAGCTAGTTGTAGAAAACTAGCTCTGTCTCCTTAGTCCACTAATCTTTTCATATTTTTTAATCACTTTAAGCTTTTTATTTAAAACTAATTTCAAACTTTTGGACAAGTTTAAAGAATAACACAAAGAACATACATACATCCCTTACCTAGATTTGCCTATTAATATTTTGTGTCAATCACTATCATTTTTGTATGCTTTCTCTATTGATCTTATCCACTCTACATATGTCTCGTTTTTTCTGAACTGTTTGAAAGTAAGTTGACTACATCTGTTCATGTTTTTAAATTAATGTAATATTATAACTTTCTTCAAAGTAAAAATAATTTTTCTCAGATAGTTGTCATTTACCAAAATGTGGAGGCAACTTGGAACATTATATTTTACCTTGCTTTTAACCAGTTTTCTATTTTAGCTACCATTCTTGAAGTCCTTTCATGTCTTGTATCTGGATTCTGCTATTTTTTCAGATTGTCTTTTTACAAAATCTGAAGTCTTGCCATAAGTACCTGTTGATACAACATAAAAAGTTACAGCTTTGCTGTGTAACATATTACAAAATTTTGTAAAGTGTGAAGTTCTTGTTACATAATTTCAGTTGAAGAAAACTCATTTGCAAATATAAATATTTGCATTTGAGTAGTTGAGCTAATTAGATTTCTACTTAGTAAAATGACGCAGGTTCAATTGAAGTGTTTGACCTGTAATTGGTTCATTCTCTCTGTCCGCTTGGTGTGGATTCACAGAATTGCATTGGCATGTTCACTTACTTGCTTCACAACAGTGTCTGACCCCACAAGTCTAAGCCTGAATTTCACTGAGAGAGTAACTCCAACAGAAGTTCCAGAATGAAGGTGCAGCTTATAGAAAAGGAAATGAGATTCAACTCAAAAATATTAAGGGAGGGGATTAAATTATTTCTATACTGATGGGCAAACTGATGCCATTTTTAAGTTGTGAAAATTTTATTACTTTACTTTTACTGATGTAGTTTATCATCTTTAATGTCTGAGATTAACCAATTTAGAATAGATCAACTCTGAATATTTTCCTCAATAGTCTGAGATCTGGAAGAGATTGAGTGTAACAGTGATGAGGTCAGTTCTCTAGTTTTCAATTACTCTTTATGAATGTTGAAGACACAGAGCCAGAATCAATTTAGGCTCAGGGAGAATGATGGTTTTACTACTCAGATTGACTGTTTTGTGGGCAGAGGCATCACCTACATTCCCCAGAGGATTACAGAGCAGAGAATAAACTTAAAAGTGCAACACCATGTCAACTTTTTCATGTAGCCGATGAATTTTGTCTTGGAATTTTGTTAGAAAACCCTGTTCTCCTCTGATAACTTGTAATTCCTGTCTGTTAATATTTTTTTCTTGTATGTTTATTAGTATTAAGTATACTTTGTGCTTGCCTCATGTTAAACCACCTTCAGAAACTAGATAGAATTAGTTCTAAGAATATTTTTCTTTCTGTAGCACCCACACACAGGATATGTGATCTATAGTAATTCTTATTCATTTGAAATACGGCGATTTGTTTGTGTCAGTAGAGGACAGGTTTGTTGTTTTAAATTGCCGGATTTTGTTTTTGTTGGCATGTTCCCCAATACAAGTTGTATGGGTGGCAAAAAATCTATTTGTATGACAGTTCAATCTAGATAAGTGTCCTCTGTTGTCTCATGGTACAATTTGGGGGTCTCAGAGATAAAAGCATACTGAATGCCAGGCTTGTAGCAGAGCTTCTTCATGCAGAAAGCAGAAATAATCCATATTCCTCAGGTCCACAAATCAGACAAACAAAGGAGAAATATGCATGCACATCATCTCATTTGAAAGGGTGGTCTTTTAGCTTCTACATAATGAGAGATGGGAATACTTAACTTAGAAGAACAATACAATAGCCAATATGAGATGTGCCTACATTTGAAATTAAAAAGAGAAATGTGATCTTGACTTATAAAGTTGGAGAGAGTTCTGATACTTAGGGTTTTCCCATAGTTATTGGCTTTTGTTGAATGAATTAGCTTTCTGTTTTAACATGTCTACTCTGAAATAAGTTATATCTTTAGACAATGATTCTTTTATAGCTTTGATACTCTACTATAGATAGGGTTGGGTTGAAAAGGTCTCTTTTACTCCCTAAGATGAGGCACTGAGAATTTGTACCTGTTGGCTTACCTCTGCCCAAAACCCTGTCAGTCTTTCCATACAAGTATCTGTCAAATATAATTCATATATAAAGAGAATGGTGAAATACATGGTAACAACAGTTTCGGGGAAAGAATTGTGACCAGTGCATAAGGTAACAGACATCTTGGAAATATGGCTAAGACATCTTGGAAATGTGGATATTCTGAAAAACAAGAGTTTAATTCAAAGAGCCTGGTGATTGGATTTGGAGAGTAATGGAGAGAGTAGGCGGTTTTTTAGGATTTTTATCTGGGTTGACAATGTACTTGGTAACACCATACACCAAACTAGGGAAAACAGAGAGATATATAGGAGAAAGAATATGCCCCGCTTTGTCTGTGTTAAGTCTGAGATGGCTTTTGATTATCTATGGCACCAAGTAGAAATTAAATTTATGCAGAAAACATGTCTTTGCCAGCCTCTAGTTTGTGATTAGAACAATGGATGTAGATGAGATCAAACAGATGAGTGAGAACAGGGCTAAGGCTGGAAACCCAGAGCAGACTGAGAGTAGTAATGATGAAGGAGGCTGAGAAGGAGAGACCAGGGCAGGAGGAATTTCAAGGGCGTGTGGTGGTGTAACTGCTAATGGGAAAGTGGGCAACCGTGTCAGATGCTATCCAGAGGTTTAATAAAAAAAAGAACTGAAAAGTGGCCTTTGGAGCCAAAGTTGGCAACAAAGTGATTTATGGTACTCACTTATTTGTGCAACACAGTAAGTGAAGTGTAGTATTGGCTCATAAGCCAAAGTATAAAATAAATATCCATGAATACTGATATCAACTAATGATTAGATAGACAGAGCTCATGCAGGAGAATGCCAGATAACTTATGTAGATACTTCTTCTTCAAGGAGGTGGAGCATAGCTCCCCACTCCTCGAATGTAGACTGTGCAGAGTGCATACTGTACAAGAAGGGGTAGAAGAGTAGCTTTACAGTGCAGAAACGTAACACTTCCTTACCAGGTGATCAAGATGAACATCAACAGTGATGTCACGTCGATAATCTGTGCCCTTGATATGATGTTGATGAAAAGAGCATTTTGCCTCTGGGGTCTTCCACCCCGGAACTTAAAACCCCAGTCTGGTCATGAGAAAAAGCTCAGAGTAATCCTATTTGAGGGACATTCTGTGAAACACCAGTACTCTTCAGAAATGTCAAGGCCATCAAAAACTAGGAAAGCCCAAGAAAGTGTCATAGCCAAGAGGAGCCTAAGGAGACATGACACCTAAACGTTACTACAGGATATTAGATGGTGTCCTGGAACAGAAAAAGAACATTAGCTACTAAGGAAATTGATACAAGTATAGACCCCAGTTTGTAATAATGAATAATAATGAACAGATGATTCATTCATTGTGACAAATGTGCCACACTAATGGAAGATGTTATGTTAATAGTAAGAGGAACTAGGTTTAGGTTGTATGGGAACTCTCTGCACTATCTTTGCAACTTTTCTAGAAATCTATAACTATGCTAAACGAGTTATTTCAAAATGTTTTTGTCAACTAGAAAGTGATTGGTGTTCACAGGAACTCCCGCAGTGTGATAGGAAAACATCAGTTTGTTGGAAGTAAGTGGCTGCACCTTGAATAACTATAGGTAGTGTTTGTAGAGAATACTCTTTCAAAAAGCTTAGCTAGGAAAGGCAGGATGAAGAGCAGTTAGGCATTAGCTGGGGAGAGTAGCACAGGGTGAAATGACATTTTAAAATATTTAAAGTTGGCTGTATATTACTGTCGGACAAGGCAATGGCATCCCACTCCAGTATTCTTGCCTGGAAACTCCCATGGATGGAAGAGCCTGGTAGGCTGCAGTCCATGGGTTCGCTGAGTCAGACACGACTGAGCGACTTCACTTTCACTTTTCACTTTCATGCATTGGAGAAGGAAATGGCAACTCACTCCAGTGTTCTTGCCTGGAGAATCCCAGGGATGGCGGAGCCCAGTGGACTGCCATCTGTGGGGTCGCACAGAGTCAGACACGACTGAAGCGACTTAGCAGCAGCAGCAGCAGTATATTACTGTATGTGAAATAGATGACCGGTGCAAATTCAGTGCTTGAAGCAGGGCACCCAAAGCTGGTGCTCTGGGACAACGCAGAGCGATGTGGGGGAGGGAGGTAAGAGGGGGTTCAGGATGGTGGGACACATGTCTGATTCATGTCAGTGTATGGCAAAACCCACCACAATATTGTAAAGTAATTAGCCTCCAATTAAATAAATAACATTTTTTAAAAAGGCAGAATAACAAACTCTTACCTTAAAAAAAAAATTTAAAGTTGGGATACACTTAAAAATGTTTGCATTCTTAAAATTATAAGAATAGGGAAGAACCAGTAAGGAGTGACACATTGAAGATAGAGGAGAAAGAAGATTACTTGATAAAGTAAAGCCCCTCAGGATGCAGAATTACTATTTGACTGAAAATGGAGAATCTTTTAGATTCACAACATCAGATTTGAATATTTATATTTACTTAATCCTATTTTATATGTTTGGGTCACCTTGGTATAGAAGTAATCTTCAAAATATTTCCAGGGAGAATTTGGGCCAGAAGAGTTTTATTGCCTACGTATCACAGTTATATTGGCTATATTTATAAAGCATTAAAAGATATATCATACACCTTTGAATCATGAGCACTGTAAAGTCACTATAACACGGTGGATTCTTTGGTAGATTCTTCACATCAGGTGGCCAAAGGATTGGAGTTTCAGCTTCAGCATCAGTCCTTCCAATGAATATTTAGGACTGATTTCCTTTAAGATTGATTGGTTTTATCTCCTTGCAGTCCAAGGGACTCTCAAGAGCCTTCTCCAGCACCACAGTTTGAAAACATCAGTTCTTTAGTGCTCAGACTTCTTTATGATCCAACTCTCACATCCATACATGACTACTGGAAAACCCATAGCTTTGACTAGGTGGACCTTTGTCGGCATAGTGATGTCTCTGCTTTTGAATACACTGTCTAGGTTTGTCATAACTTTTATTCCAAAGAGCAAGCATGTTTTGATATCATGGCTGCAGTCACCATCTGCAGTGATTTTGGAACCCAAGAAGAGAAAATCTGCCACTGTTTGCACTGTTTCCCCATCTATTTGCCATGAAGTGATGGGACCAGATGCCATGATCTTAGTTTTTTGGATGTTGAGCTTTTAGGCCAGCTTTTTCACTCTCCTCTTTCACCATCATCAAGAAGCTCATTAGTTCCTCTTCACTTTCTGCCATTAGGGTGCTGTCATCAGAGGATTCTTAACACATCTTAATAGCGGGTGTGGCTCCTCTCCTGCCATGTGGGTAGATATTGCTGCTTTATGGTGTAGCCTTTGAAGATTAATCCTGAAACATATCTAAGTTACACTCAAGGTATGGTTGTGACTCACTGTCTGAGGTCAAACACTTTATTCTATCAAATAAAACAGTCTGCATTAAGCATGTGTCACCCTTGGACTTTTGAATTTCTTGATGTCAATATTCCAGATGTTGACAACAAAGTATAAGTGAAGATTTGCTTGTCTGTCTGTTTTGGAGGAGTGTTCTGAATGTTGAGTTTTAAGCCAACTTTTTCACTCTCCTCTTCATCAAGAGGCTCTTTAGTTCTTCTCTTTCTGCCATAAGGGTGGTGTCATCTGCATATCTGAGGTTATTGAGATTTCTTTTGGCAATCTTGTTTCCAGCTTGTGCTTCATCCAGCTCAGCATTTCTCATAATGTACTCTGAATATAAGTTAAATAAGCAGGGTGACAATATACAGCCTTGATGTACTGCTTCCCTATTTGGAACCAGTCTGTTGTTTCATGTTCAGTTCTAACTGCTGCTTCCTGACCTGCATACAGATTTCACAAGAGACAGGTCAGGTGCTCTGGTATTCCCATCTCTTTAAGGACTTTTCACAGTTTGTTGTGATCTTCACAGTCAAAGGCTTTGGCATAGTCAATAAAGCAGAAGTAGATATTTTTCTGGAACTCTCTTGCTTTTTTGATGATCCAACGGATGTTGGCAGTTTGATCTCTGGTTCCTTTTCTAAAACCAGCTTGAGCATCTGGAAGTTCATGGTTCATGTTTTGTTGAAGCCTGGCTTGGAGAATTTTGAGCATTACTTTACTAGCATGTGAGATGAGTGCAATTGTGCAGTAGTTTGAGCATTCTTTGGCATTGCCTTTCTTTGGGATTGGAATGAAAACCCTTTTCCAGTCCTGTGGCCACTGCTGAGTTTTCCAGATTTGCTGGCATATTGGGTGCAGCATTTTCACAGCATCATCTTTGGGGATTTAAAATAGCTCAACTGGAATTCCATCATGTCCACTAACTTTGTTCGTAGTGATGCTTCCTAAGGCCCACTTGACTTCACATTCCAGAGTACCTGGTCTAGGTTGGTGATCACACCATCGTGATTATCTGGGTCATGAAGGTCTTTTTTGTGCGGTTCATCTGGCTTCAGTTCAGTTCAGTTCAGTCGTTCAGTTGTGTCTGACTCTTTGCGACCCCATGGATCGTCTGGCTTAGAACCCCTCATCTCTACATTTGCAGGCTGGTCTAGTTGATGCCCTGTGTCACTGGTCAACCATCACACTCTGTCATTCATGTGATAACCTCAGTGTCACACAAAATCCTCAAGATCATTTGTTCCTGCATGTCTGATCACTTGAAATAATGATTGTGGATGGATCTGCAACGAATGGATCACTTTTGTTTACTAATGCTAGGCAGATTATGTGTGTGCACGCGCACGCTCAGTTGCTCAGTCGTGTCTGACTCTGCGATCCCGTGAACTGTAGCCCACCAGGTTCCTCGTGCATGGTATTTTCCAGGCATAAATACCCAAGTGGGTTGCCACTTCCTCTTCCAGAGGATCTTCTTGACACAGGATCAGACCTGCATCTCCTGCATTGGCAGGCAGATTCTTTATCATTGTGCCACCTGGTAGATTACATAGGAAGCCTAGATTCAAATTAATTATAAACATTTTCATATTTTATCTCAGTAGTTCTTTTAAAACTGCAAATAAAAGCACCTGTTACATAGCATTTATTTATCAGAATATCATTTTCCAGTGGGGATATATTGGATATTTATTTATTTCAAGTATAGTCTGTGTAGTTATTTTATATTCAGAAAGACTTTCAGGAACTAGACTTCTTCTACTGCATACTTACACTATTCCAGATGTTAACAACAACATCTGGGCATTCTATCATGAGAGGATTTTCTGAATGAAGTAACTTAATTATTGATTGACAGACTAACATGATATAAGACACAGACACACTGTGTTCAATAGCAGTGTCAAAGTTGTAAACTATAAGCATATGCAAGCAAGTGGGGCCATGATTCTAACTAACTCAAGTTGCATTTTGAAACACTAGTGTTAAACTTAAATTTCAGACATAAGTTTAGAAATGCTGGAGGCGGAAATGAAGAAGTACAGTTACATGATTTCTGGGCTCTCTGTTTTGCAGATCATTAAATGATGTAGCAGCAATATGGTCAGAGTTCCTAGTATAAATAAAAGTCTCTTCTAGAACTGTGAAACATAAATAGAGTCGTTCCATCTGGATTGCATATGGGTTTGTGTGAGTCTATAAGTGTATATATATAGATATAACTTAATCATATGCAAATAAATACTCATGATAACAAAGCTAAATTTTAAAAATAATTAAGAGAAAATATGATATGATTTATCTTATTTACAGTCAAAACACAAATATCAATTTCAAATATGTAAAATGTTTTAAAAGTACAAGCAAAAATAGTAAATGAGGATGATTATAATAGGAAGACATTTTTTTGTCTTGGAAATTTTTTTTTTTTTCTCTTATTACATACTCAAGAACAATGAGTTATTTCATTGTTCACACAGTAACCTGCTTTTCCAACTGCTGGAAGCAGAGTGTGTTAGTATTTTCTCTCTGGTGGCTTGCATATGGTCCATTGGCCATGAGTTTATGATAGATAGAAAGTGTGTTTTCCCTTTATTAACACTACAGTATTGGTGACATGTGGCATGTGCACTTTCCAGCAAATGAGCTTGACCTTTAACTCTAAACAGTCCCTTGAGCAAGAGCAAGCCATGTTTAGTGGAATGATTACTTAGAAGAGACAGATTGGAAGTTAGTTTCTCTGATAACATTAAAGAAATGCAATAAAGTTTTTATTACTGGAAGTTGTCCAAAAATCGTGGCACCATAAAATAGATAGTTGGGCAAAATAATGTAGTAGTAGAATTATAATTACCGAATTAAATAATACGACTTTTTTAAAGCAAATTTTGGTATATATTGGCAAATCACTTTTAAGGAAGAATGCACTAATTTAGACCTTCAGTCATGTATGTGTATTGGTTTTATTGCATCCTTTCCAATAATATGAACAAATGTTTAGTTAAATATCCTTTGTAATGTTATCACATTCAGGGTATTATGGTAGGTTTCCATTTGTTTATAATATTTAAATCCTCACAAAAGCCCTGGGAAAGAAATATTGTTAATAGTTTTTCAGAGATTGAGGAAACTGATGCTCAGAAAACTTCATTTGGCCAAGATCACATACTGAAATATCATTTCTGTTCTTTTCATTCACTGCCCCGTGCTTTGTCGTCTTAACAATTTTCCAAGAATGAAACATTTGCCTAACAGTTGACTTTACCTTTATCTGTATCACTTAGTATGGTATTTTTAAGAGCATTATTATTATAATTTATTTTCATTGTTTTTTATTTTTGGCCACACTGTGTAGTTTGTGGGATCTTAGTTCCCTGATCAGGGGTTGAACCTGCACACTCGTCAGTGAAAGCACGGAGTTCTAAACCACTGGAAAAGGGAATCCCCAGTATCATATGTTTAAAATTTTTTTTTTTACTAAAAATTAGTACCGCATGGAGAATGGTGTAATAAACAGAATTTCACAGATTTCTTTCTATTGTTTCCTCCAAAATTTAAGTTTCCTGCCCTGGATTGATGAGCCTTTTTAAGTCCTGAGTGGAGTGAGGATGAAAGGCTGAAATTGCCAGTGGAGAAATAGAAGGGAGGTTAAAAATGCAATGCCTTGTGCCAAAGGTAGATGCATTTTAGAAAATGCCATCTGGGCATTATGGAAGTATGATGTTATTTAATTAGAACCAGATAAAATTAGGTAAGAAATGAATGCCAGCAATTATATGACTAGCTAATAAATATAATTTCATGGTATTCTATATCTATCCCAAAGTGTTAATTGTAACAGGAGCAGTTAAATTCTTTGGCTATGAAAGCATAACAGTTTTTAATAGGTGTATCACCTGGTAACCTGGGGCATTATTAAACATAGGGAAACTGAAAGACATGGTAGAAGCAATGGAAAAGTCTGGCCAGACTGGGTAATTTGTTTTAGACCTATGGAGAAATCTATTAATCATTTCTTCTATAGACCAATTTGATTAGGAAGTAGGACAAGCTGTTCTTTCATTACTTACCACAACCATAGTACACTTTGTATCAATTATTTGGCTGTCTGCAGCACATAGATTAGAATAAAGGGCTTTCTTAGTGTTTGTGAATGTTGTGGATTGCTGATTAGTAATTAAAGTACTGAATGAAGAAAATCAGGCCAAAATTGAATGGAACTGAGAAAGTCTTAATTCCCTAATACAGATGTTAGAAACAGATTGTCTTGAGCGGCCCATTCAACACAGTAACATTTTACATAACCATGGAGTGTTTACCTCCCATGTTAAACTCACGTCCAATGCCTTAGAGATTGTTTCCTCTCCCATGCCTTGTGATGTAGCTGTTTGGGTATTAATTTAGTGAAATATCCTGTCTGCCAGGTGTGGGAACTAGCTGATTTTATTGTAATACCAGATCATTACTTAATTCATATGCAACAGAGTGCAGCACATGGAAAGCATTATAAATCTATTTACAATGTGGCTGGTCTGATGATAACATTGTATTAAATTCCCAGGTGAGGCAATTTAAGCAATTGCTTTGCCATGTGCACGCCATGGAAATTAAATTCTCATATACGCTCTAGTAATAAACCAACTTCATTGTTATGCTTATGCGAGTGGTGAGTGCTAGAAATCCTCATTCTGGTTACGTATACCCTGTTTCTAGTGTAGATTCATCCAGGAGGCGGTACCACAGATCACAGTTCTTAATTAGTTTAAGCTAAGTTAATTCATTTTGTTTCTAGTTTAGCAGTGCCTGTCCAGGAACACATTCAGTTCAGTTGGGAAATGTTAAGGTCAAGTAGATAGATTGTTTCAAGCCAAATTTCCAGAGAGAACTGAGCAAGTGTATCTGTTTGAACTTGGCTTTAAGAAAATCAGCCAATCAGTATGCACACATTGTGTTCATCAAGTAAAAAAAAAACTGCTTGGCATCTGAAATTCTTGCTTTCTTAACCAAAGACTCACTTTTGTCATCAGTTTAAAATAACCCATTGACATTTTGTGCATCTAATGTCTTAGGGATAGCCATCAGCTGTTGATTTGTTGTATTTTTTAGGGTTCATATACGGTCTGTAGATATCTCTGTCCACCCAAATATATAAGTTAGAAGGAATAAACTACACAAACACAAATAAAAGTGAGATATGCCGTGTGTATGTGTGTGTGTGTGTGTGGCACATATTGTCAATTGAAGCTTTTCCACCCTTACGGTACAGACCTGAAATTGCAATAGATTACAAACTGCAGAGAGCTTCTGTCTTCTCCAGAAGCCACATATAAAGCACCAGTAGACAGTAGTAACTGACAACGAAGACTAAAAATGTTGACAATTTCTTGATTTGCCTGGTTAGCTTATGTATAGAAGTCATTAACTATTTATAAAATGCATTATGAATTGGGTTCCTTCAAACTGTAGCTGAATGTGTGACATTTCCAGCTCAAATTCTCATGCTTGCATTTGGCTAAAGTACAGATTTTATACAGTTGATAATAAAGTAAAAAATATTTTAGTTAGTTGATCAAGATACAGTAGGTGTTTCAGTTTCATTAACTTTGAATCTTCCAATTTAAAGTATGGCATAGTACTTAGTAATGTAAAATACTAACAAAAAAATTCCACAAAAGGTAAAACAATTTATTGTTATTTTGGAGGAAAATTTCATAAAATAAGGAGTTTCTCATTCAGACAAATTGGCCTTTTTGGGTGTTCAGTTATTTTAGTGATGATCCTGCAGGCTAAATTACAGTTGATTAAATTCAGCTTATTTAAAATTTCAAACCACAAAAAATTAGGAGAAAAGACCAATGGCAGGAATTTAAAAATCTTAATAAAGCAAAGTGTGAATTTAAAAACGTTTTGTTCAAAGTGATACTTAAGTGTAAAGAATTCAATTTTCAGCATCAGCTGTGTCATTTTCATGAGGAACTATTTCTGATATTTGAAATTAGTTGTCTTTTCATTCTGTAACAGAAGTCGGTCCTATCAGAGAACATTTTATAAACTTAGCATATCATGTGCTTAATTACATCCAGAGAGTCATCCCAGTGACCAGTTTTTACTATCCCAGTGGAAAAGAGTGACATTTACAGGGCCCACCCTTCAACTATGGATAAATCTTGAGTGCTCTTCTGTTGCTGAGCCTGTACACTCTTAATTGCTGTTTTTTAAAAGCAATGGATTCTAACCGAAACAAGATTATTTAGGCAACCATGTTTGTAATTTTCTTCTTTTGAAGTACAGAAAATCAAAATAAGAATATAGTGTAATTGAACCATCTATGCCAATTTGTTGGTATTTTGGTAAAAAAGGGAAAAACAAAAATAATCTCCATATGATATTTTTGCATAGTGTGGAATGTTTTAGTCCCCCATAGTGATGAAATGAATAATTAAAAAGGCAGCTCTGATACCACAGCCTGTTAAAAGGTTCTCATTTCCTTTATAAAAGTACAAAATACTTTTACTAGATAGTTTGAAGCTATTGTAGCAAGGAACCCCAAATGGGCAAAAAGAAAGGTTTGGCTTGAATGAAATATTGTGCTAAGGCCACATAGTGTACTCTCCTTATAATTTAGCATTTTCAGTACTTTACAGAGTCAGTAGAAATAGCTAATAGTAGCTTCAGTAAATACAGTAAGAGAAGCCGACCTAATATCTGCTGTTTATGGTGGTGAGAAGCCTGCCATATTCAAAAAGGAATGAGTTGGGTCACTCCTGAATTGTTAAGACAGCTGATATAGATGTCATTACTGACCTCAGGCTAATGACCTACCTTTCCTGTTTTGTCCTTTCTGCAACATTGTTGGTTTCATTTATCTACTTACAGACTTAATACATTTGCCAAGGTATGATACACACACTTGTAGCAAGGAAGTGGGGCTTGGGGCGGAGACCTAGAATAGGAGGGGATACCACCATCTCCTTTGTAACATTTTGCAACTTTTATATATGTTTATTTCCTGTTTGTGTGTATTCAGAGGGTAATAAAATGAGGAAATTTTGTGCAGTAGAATGACTACTGAGCTATAGTTAGGACCACAGGGTTCTAGTCTCAATTTAACCAAAGCTACCTTTAGAATTCCACAAGACTGATTTTTGTTTTCCTTAAAAAATAAAGGGATGTCTAGGTTAATTTATTTTTGTTAACACCCCATTCAGTCCTTTTTTAACAGGATTCTGCCAGAGAGTTAAGCCTTAATGCCCTGAGACTTATATGTAATGAACTAAACTCTCTCTCATGTCCCATCTTTGGGAGAATTGAGAATAGTCACAAATAATTTTCTGTGTTTTGGGGTTTAGATAGGGATCCCCAGTGAAAAAGGCAAACTTTAAAATGATTTAAAATCTATTAGTTTTCCTTGTCAAAAGTTCTTTTAAGTTCCAATATAGTAGGATTTTATGTTTAAAATATTATGATCTCTATGTGGCAAAGCTCTGCTACTCATTCACTTGTTTAAAAATCTAATTAAAAATCTTGTTGACTTCTGCTCACAGATTATGGATAGTCCTTTTAAACTACAATAATTTTTCATATCACACTTGAACAGGTAAGAAATTTTAAGTCCTAAACTGTAGACCCCAAATAGGAAAAGATTACTATTTCCCAGCTGCCATTTTTTAATTGACTGATTTTGCTCAGTTAGTTCAGATGCAGAAAAGGCAGTAAAGTAAGCTGTACATCTATATTTGGGTCTGAAATAGTGATGCTGAAGTAGGATCTGAGGATGGCACTCTAGCTTCACAACTAATTTTCAGAGCTTTTTAGCTTTTCCAAATGTGTGCACGTTTAGATTATTCATGAATTGCTTGCAGACATGTCCCTCTGACTTTACTGGTAAAGGTAGACTTCTTATAAAACAAAATTTCAGTGTGTGAAAAATCGATTCATAGCTTACTTGTCTTCATTTACTGGAATTGTGAAAAGTTGACTCATAGCCTACTTGCCTTTGTTTACTGGGACTGGGAAATTTAAGTTGTTTTACCAGATACACGTACACACACACTCCCACTACGTTTCCTTAGGCCATTTTTATATAGGACTAGAAGACATTTAAATTATAGTTTGGAAATAGGATGGGCTTTTAAATTCCATCTCTTTCTGATTAGTAACATCACAATAATGAAGGAAAAGGGGATATGCTCTTTTCCAGGCATCCCAGTATATAGCTGGAGATATATTATCATCCTAGAATTAAAGATTTTAAAAGACCTATATTGTAGAGTCCATTTCCTGCCACAGTGTTAAAGACCCTATATACTCTTGTTTTAACTGCATCTGGTGAGTGTAGCAGATATACAGCAAAATAGCTGTATTTCTTTCAGCTTCGTGGTCTGATCTGAATGACTGCATGGAATAACATAGCAGTTCTGATCCGTTTGTCAATAGTAATAGAGTACTCACACAATGCAGAGTTTTCATCCATTACTGGCATTTGAAAAAACTTATAATTTACATTAAACTCCTCAAGTTCAAGAACTTTGCACAACTTTGGTTTGCAGATTTGAGCAAATAGGTTTCCATTAGGGGGCTCTCGAGGTTTGAGATGATCAGTCTTGATACCAATAATGCTTGGAAGCCTTTACTTTCTAACGTTCATCTTGCTCTCTCCCTTTCTGTTTTGTTTTATAGAAAAGGTCACGGATCGCCTACAGTGACGAAGTACGGAATGAGCTCCTAGGGGATGATGGGAATTCCTCAGAGAACCAGGTAGAATGCTAATCAGGAAGGCCCGGTGGGTGGCTGGAGGGTGAAGGAGGTCACTGGCACACTGGGCTCTCAAGCTGCTCTGTAACAGTATTAGCAACAACTCATGTGGAAGCGATACTGTTTAATGCAAAGCTGGAGTCTTAATCAACTTCAAAATGTTTCTTGGAGATCTTACATTTAACCCTTTACCTTGTGATCACTGTCTGCTATCTTTTAAAAAAATCTTTTCTTCTCTTTTCTTTATTATTTAGTACTTAAGGAATAACTTGAAACACACTGTTTGTGGACAAAGCCAAGGTCCTCACCTCCAACAGATGTAAAAGGAATAAAAAAAGTACATAATGCAGCTTTGATAATAATGCAGTATAATTAAATCAACACTCGCAGCAAAACAAATGAAAGTAAGCTTTCAAAATTCGACTGGGCAGCTCAGGCTCCTATTGTGTACCTTCTTAAAAATACATTCACCAAAATGCAAATTGGAAGCACCAGTGTGGAACTTGTATACTCACATAGAGGTTCTGCCCTTGTCAGGTAATGATAATGATGATGATAATAGTTCTAGGAGTAGTAACGGGAAAAGTCTTTTTGCAGTTTAAGATCCGCATAGGCAGAAAAATAAGACATGGTTTCTTCTTCAAGAGGCCTTGCAACTTGGCTGTCAGCTCTCATTGCATCACACAGTAGTGTCATGAGTCTCATTAGTGTCCCACTTCTTTCTTTGAATTAATACTGCCGATTTCATTAATTCATGTAGATAATATATATGACTTTAAAAAATGTTTCAAGAGCCTCAGAGTAGAGATGATTTTTAAAAAAATGTCTCAAACAGCCCCAGTGACTGATTCTCTTTGACACTTTTAAAGAAAATAAATGATAGGGAACTTCAGAAGCAAGACCTGAACGTGTTTATTAACGTTACTTTGGCAAGTCTAGTAGAAGCCTCTACTCTAAATAAAAATGAACATAAATCATTCATTGGGTAAACCAACATTTTAATAAGCTGCTAAAACATAATATATTGATATGCATTATAAAAATTGCATAATAGTGTTTACCCCTGCAAATAGAGTATAAATCTATATATGCTGAAACTATAATACTATCCACTAAATGTGAATATTGTAAACAGGGTTGTTGCTCATGTGATGAAAAGGCCCCCATCTGCCCACCCCTAGAAAGGAAGAAGAATCATTGAGCAGTCCTCTGTTTGTTTTTGGAAAGATCTCAGCTCCTCCACTAGTTGGATGTTACCAGCTTCAGTTCAGACATGTAAACATGTTAAGATTTGACCTGGGATTTCAGCTTCCCTGATTGAAATGTGAGAATAGCTAAGGTTAAAAAAAAAAAAAAAGGAGCACATCAAACACAAAAGCATGATGTGATAAAGGAGTTTTACTCATAATAGATTAAATAATGTGAGGATGAGAGCAAAAAAATTTTTTTCCCTATTTTAAGTAAGATTTAGATTGCTCATACCTCTTGACTGAATTAATCATTGTTTTATTTTCTATCTTTACTGCAAAAAAAAGCACTGTCTTTAAAAAAAAAAAAAGTGAATGTGTTAAAAAAAAAAAAAAAGTGAATCTCCATGTCAGTTCTTTACCTCATTTGAAACTACTGCCTAATATAGAGGAAATAGAAGAGAAGAGGGTGTTTCTGTCTAACTCAAACTCCTTTATTGTAATGGATGCTGTAGTACTGTGACAGGGATCTTTCTTTTTTTTAAAGCATGTTCTCTTCTCTTAATGGACATTTTATGTGCCTAGAACATTTGCCTTATGAACATATAAGGAGGACTTTTTTTTTTTAACGCCTAAAGAAAAATATTCCACACAAATAGATTGAGTTCATATTTTCTGAATTTTTCAAATTATATTCCTGTCACTATAAAGTGATAACTCAGAGATTTCCCCTGGACTTGTATAAATCAAGCTTACAAATTCTGAAAATGCTTGGAGAGCCTGAAGTTTAGTTGTAAGGAGCTGTCACTTCAATAAATAGAATGTGATGAATTATAGTCATGAGACTGTGGAACTGTTAGATTATTACTTATGTGAACTTTTCAGTCTAAAATTTGAATCAGATCTGAAATTTCAAAGAGACGACATGTAACTTTTAGGATATTTTGTTACCAAAGTAGCACAATTTTCATATCTTAATGAAGCCTTTATGTTTTGTTTTGAGGCTCTTTGTCATAATATAGGAGTTAAAATCCCTAAAACTATATAACACATCCTTAACTTGAAATGGTCACTTGAGAATAGCTATTCTGCCACAGTATTCATTCAGACTATGAAATCAAAACAGAAACTTTTTCTTTAAAGGAAGAAAGATTTGGCTTTTCATTTTAATTTTTGTAGCTCAGTGGCTGAGAAGATAGCTTTTTCTGGCTAGGATCACCTCGCCAGTAAATTAGAGAAGCTCACCTAGTAAATTAGAGAAGAAAATATTTTCTGCACACAGATATGTTTATTTTCAGCCTAATTATTGAGAAGTTGATTTTTCAGAACTTCTTGGCCATGTCATAGTTTTTTAACAACACAGGGAAAACTGACAGGTAAAAAAATGAAACCAAAGGTGGCAATATTTAACTAAAATTGGGAAATCTCAGTCTTTTTAAAGTATAGGTCAGAAAAAAAGGATAAATAATTAATAGCAAAGGTTGTAAATAGACAAATGAACTAAGTGCTGTCTATTTAGTTATTTTCAATGCAATATCCACGTCTCCCCTATAGGCACTTCTTTGTAGATTTAGACAAATATGAATACCTTAATTCTTATTTCTCAGTCTGCCAGTTTATAATGCATTTTTTAGGCATCTCAAACTTGGCCATGATACACCTAATTATGATCTTCCAATTAACTATACAGTATATTAATTTACTCTTATATATGTAAACATTTTGCCATGATTAGAATTGTTATAATTTCAAAAATTAAGAATTTTCAAATGCATTTTTAATGTTCTCCATGCAGTACACATTTGTATTAATTTTAAATTTATATTGAGATGTGTATAAGAGACAGTTTTTAATGTTCTCCATGCAGTACACATTTGTATTAATTTTAAATTAATTGCTTCATATAAATTCATTTCTATTACATCCATTTCATTCAATCAAGTATAGCTCATCCTTGATTTAAAGAGAAGAGGCAAAATTACCTATTTGGCACATTCAAATATTGTTAGGTCTTTCCATGAACTGTTAGTTGTCTTGGGCATTATCATTCTGTTCTTTTAACAAATCAAATTTTCCATTGCATATGACAGCATCTTAATGTTTTCAAAGAGCTTGTTTTTGAAATGTAGTGATACTATATTTAGAGTGGAAACTTTAATAATTGTTAACTCGATTGTTTCATGAAAACGATTCTTAGGAAAAGAAAAAAAAAAAATTCATACAGAATTAAATCCCCTTCACAGTAGGATATGATAATGGGACAAATGTTCCAAGCTCTACTTCTGAAACCTAATAGTGTCTCAGTTTCCATATGCAAAATTATATTGATCAGTGAATAAACCTGAGTAAATGAAATTTGAGTAAGTCCTAGACAGAAGGTTCAAAAAATATATATGAAGAGTAGGGTATGTCTAAACGTGAGGAAATTTTTGTGGTAAAGCAATATTCAGCAGATATGATTTGCTTAATTTTTTAATGCGATGTTCTCTTAAGTTCCGATTTGGGCTTGCTGTGCATAAAGTGTGTCAAACTTCAGCTACAGACCAGGGGGTGAAGTCGGTCAATTTAATTCCCCAAGATCTAAAGAAGGTCGGTATCATTTCATATAGCCCTGGCAGAGCAGATCATTACCAGGCACAAATCTGTTCGTTACGTGCTGAGGGTTTATAGCAAAATAAATGGACTGTCATCATAAGTTCAGAAAATTGTGTGTTCGACCCACGATAATGTGTAAAGGGCGTTTAATAGAGTTCAGCATTTATTCGTTATCTGTATGCGGACAGAGACGGCAGTCGCGTTATCAGCTTAAAAAAAAAAAATTCGGTAGTTCTGGTGGTCACGTGATGCCCCTCACACACAGAGGCGCGCGCGCACGAACCCTCACATGCTCTGCAGTGCAGTTTTGATTTTAGTCACAGCAGAAGGCTTAACCACAAGAGATTCCACTGGTTCAAACCAGCGTAAACCAGATTTTTTCTGCCCACAAAGGAACAGATTACCTCTTGTATCAAATTCTGCATGGGGGGCGGGGGGGCAGAAATCTTTGTTTCAAAAAAGATGTTGATTATCATAACTCAACATGGTGGCATGGAGCACTTTCATGTCGCCTATGACGGAGCTAGAAACTCGATAAAATGCGAATCGAAAAAATACGAAATCAGTACTTTCAGCCTAGTCTAAGCATTGTTAATTTTCAAAAACAGGCCATCTTTTGTTTACTTGAGTGAAAACTCTCAGACTAACTTTAAAAAAAAAAAAAAGGAAGGAAAAAAAGATAAAGATTAAAGCCCCTCCCATTACCTAGCTTAGCTACAAATCCGGTGTAAAGCTTGGATGCAGCCATGCAGCACAAACAAGATAGAACGTTTTTTGTTTGGAACCTATTGAAAAAACAAATGGGTAGCTTTTTTAAACACTCATTGATTATGGCAGGGTGGCATGCCCAAATGGTCTCCATTGCTGAAGAGTAGTTTTAAACTTTGGCCCTTTAAGTATCATAGTCAACTGAAGAAAGGTGCCCCCAGAAAGAAAAAAGAAAAAAAATAGACGGCGATCAATCCCAGATCAGCTTTTTCTGAGAATTAATGTTTGCCCCTTTTCTCCCATGATGTTCCGATAGCAAACAGAAAGATTCCGATATATGATAGGCCAAGTATTTTAGTTTAGAATTTTACTTCTTCTAGGAAAGCATTGTAACTTTTCCCGTGAAATGATGAGATGATTGACTTATACACTCAGTGGTTGCTGAGATAATGATTGTGTTAATTACAAGTAATAACTTCATATGTATTTTTGAAAGCTAGAAAAAGTTTTTCACTAAATGCAGTGTGAGACCTTATGTAATAGATTCTGTACCCTTTTTTCTAAGATTCATAACTGGTTTGAAATCTCATTCTTTTGTACTTGAAATACTTTTCAAATAACAAATGAAATAACAGGCTAAGCTGGAATGCATATGGTTTTCCTTGAATTGGAGACAAAAATAGCTTTAAGCTTTGAGAAATCTGGACTATAGTAAACATGATACTTTTAGAAAGACTTATAGTGAGCAGTTCGTGGCATGTTTCTCCCAAAGCAATAGTTTAATTTATTGGCCTGCTTATGTCAAGTGTTATAACAGATGTTACAGATATTTGGATGCTTAAAAATTATCAGTTGTAGACCTGAATTGCTGAGGATGCAAGTTTCAGACCTAGAATATGGTTTATAGTCTCGTACAACATTGGTTTCGTTTCTATTCACTGTAGAAACTGGAAAACACCTCAACTCTCTAATATTTGTGGGTTAGAATACAATACTATCACATACACACAGGGAACCAGACATATGGTTATATCCATTTTCTAGTTTCTAAAGAGTAAAACAACTTGTTTTATCTGTAAAATTTAAGACAATTAAATATTCTACAGAGAAGAATCAAAATGTTATCACAAGAGAGTTTACTAACAGGTAAAGAGTGGCTTGAGGTCTGACTTTGGTGAAAACAAATTGCAGTACACGTGAAGTTAGAGAATTCATTGCTTTGAAATGACCTGGTTTACAAGATGAAGAAAACTGGTAAGTGAAGAAACTTCAAAAATTAAAATTAAAACACCTTATGATTACAGTAGTCTCTTCAGCAAAACGAAACCTTGGAAATCAACTCTGATATACACAGTATTGCTAAGGATTGTGAAATATTTTCTGATTTTATGTCCTAAATATTATCTCTCCTGGCATGCTTTTTTCCCAATTAAAATAATCTTACTTCCAAAGGTGATCCTGTTACTAGAGTGGGTACAAGTATGACATTAACATACCAGGTTGTTGTTTTAAAATGCTTACTGGGACAAAAGCAAGAGCTATTAATCATTTTCATTTGGAGGTAAAAATCTGAAAGCAGTTGTCAAGATTCAAAATAGAGAAACATCCTGAAAACTTGTATATACAAAACCTCTTCAGTGGTGCATTCTTAGAAGAGAGGAACAGTGAACTTGTTTTCTTTCTTTATAATATAGACTTCTATGAAGTCGTTCCCCTTTATTTCATGATGGTGTCTTAGATGTACTTTAAAAGAGAATTTCACACTATTCTCTTTGTTTAATGTGACAGTGTGAGAAAGTGATCTTTATTCGTTCAAAAAACTCTGCATGTAGTCTATGTTTAGGTTCTTTTAATGTGTTTGTCTGTGATTTTTAAATGCTAAACATGTAAACAGATAAATTGTCAATGTTAATTCTGTATCCTGTCACACAACTGATCTTTCTTTCCTGCCATTTCTTTCCTTTTTATCTTTTTTTTTTTTTTTCATTCATGTTGCAGTTGATAAAATTACG
Organism: Cephalophus harveyi; assembly: GCA_006410635.1. Lineage (NCBI taxonomy): Eukaryota > Metazoa > Chordata > Mammalia > Artiodactyla > Bovidae > Cephalophus > Cephalophus harveyi. The sequence goes on along the minus strand of SJYT01002684.1, from coordinate 162,033 downwards.
TGAAGAGGTGAGTACTTCCTAGCTTGCTTCTTTTTTTTTTTTTTTAATTCTGCTTTTCCCTATAAAATTGAGTATCTAAATCTGAAGGAAAACCGTTGGGTTCATTTTTCCAGGAAAATCTGCACATATTAAAAGCATTGATTATATTGCTAGAAATGTTCTCTGCTACCTTTAAAAAAAAAACCAAGCACACCCTAATCTTGCTTATCACAGTGATCATTGTTGTTTTCTAGCTTTGGAAGAAAATTCATATTTTAAAGACCAAAAAAGGGAGGAAAAAGAAAGGAATAGCTTGAAGCTATACCCAAGTGTAGTTTTCATGTAGACTGACTTCAGTTTTGTTTTGTTTGCATTGGTTTCTCAAAGAAGTCAACAGGATTAATTTTTTTTCTGACATTCTGAATTTACTGAAAACTGTTTTTAAACTAACTCCTTTCCTTCAACCAAAATTCTTAGTTCAACATTAGATACCATGAGCCTATTATCCTTTGGGGGAAACACACGTATGTTATAAATACTCTAGTAGTCTGTGTACACAGATACCTAAGAATAGCCAAGCCTCTCCTCATTGTTAAACACTTTCTTTTTTGTAGGAAATAGCACCCAAGTGATTTCTTATTTTTTTGAGTATGCTAGCCTGCTTCATAATACAGCTCCAGACTTTTTTTTTTTGTGGCCCAGCAAATGTTTATAACAATGTTGATAATTTTATTCTTGAATGCATGAGGGATGCCAAATGATTCTAAATATTTTTAAAAATTAGACCATACTTATCAAATATGCGCTGCTACTCTTTTCAGAAAAAGTCGTAGTTTTTACTTGGTGAAATTGAATTTAGTTACTTTTACATTAGGACATAAAATAATGACCTGTATTACAATTCAAAAATTGTCTAATTGCTTATAATAAGCAGAGTACTATGAATTATTTTCAACTTTAGGTTGGCCGTGTTGTTTGAGATTTTTCCTGGAAGTTTGTTGTTTTTTTTTTAATTGGTATGTCATCATTCTCTAGGTGATATGAATGCTAATTTAGAGGTTTGTAGAGAGTGGTTTTCAACAAGTCTTCTGATTTAAGATGCATTTATGATGTCTTCTCAGTAAAAGTAATAATGATATATAAAATGAAGGGTGAAAATACACAAAACCCTCACCCTCCAACCTTTTTGTGTTTTTTTAAATCTTCCCTGCATAGAAGCAGATGTATATATTAAATGATTATTATAAATCATCGTTTTGATGTATAAGATTATTCTTGAGGTGAGTGATATGTCAACATTATTCTTCTGCAAGACAGTCTTTGTGTATGTATTTGCATATGCTCAGGCTTAGGTGAAGAATTTGAATTTTCAAATATTAATGCAACCAACTATAGACTATGAAGAAACGACATGAAGCTCTTGGCCTTGAATTTAGCAATGAATATAATTAATAAACCCTTGTGCCTTAGTGCCATCAGCATCGTTGACAGAAGATTTAGTTTTAAGCTGAATTGTGTGGACTTAGAAATCTTAATCCTGTAGGCTGAAAACATCACATCTGCATTTCTTTTAAAATACATTTCATCATCATTTTATGGCTTTTAATTCCTTTGCTGTACCTATAGCAACAGTTTTATCAGTTATGCTTCTGGAATGCACGTTACCAACACTGTAACCCGAAATGGAATTGTAGTTGGAAGAATTAGATCACTCAACTAACAGGATAATATACTCTGAAATATTCTCTTAACAGTCTTTGATATGTATGCAGCATTGATACTTATAGGATAGGTTACAGTGAAGACACTGTTGGTATATGGTCTGCTCCAAAGTCATTGTTTCTCAGGCAGGATGCTCAGAGTAATTAAACACTGATTTCCTCCTTGTATCTATCCTAAGAAGACAAACACTCCTCTGCTTCAAAATAGAATGTTTCATACTGTTTGGAAACAAAGTATGCCCCATCCAGTCCTCAAGATGCTCTTTTTTGGGGCTCTCTTTTTGGGATCCCTTCTGAAAGAGAGCACGCTTGGAATCGGGCTGATCACGCACAGGGAGCTGAACCGGTGTTGGCTGTGCCGAGCTCTCTGTTTGAATCCTGCGTCTCCAGCTCTCCACGTTGCACAGCTCCTCACACAAGTTGAGCTGTGTCTGAAGCTCCAGCACAGCTTCACTTACCTGCTTTGAAAAGGGCTGAGAAGAGGGTGAGAGAATGAGTTTGGGATGGAGTGTGGGGGCAAGTTGAAAGCATCAGCTGCTACTGTACTGTATTTCCTTTCATTTTCAGAGACCAGGGCAATGTACAACTAAGGGAACAATGTAAATAGCACAGCTGTTACAAGAACTTGATTTTAGCTTGACTTAAGTGAAGAGGTTCCAAAATACAAAGTGAGGTCCTGCTGGAAAGCTGCTGGTAAACTGATAGTCCTCTTGTGTGCAGATTTGCTCTGATAAAATTGAACTGTCCTGCAGAAGAGTTACTGACATTATTTAGGAATAGACTTTTTTTTTTTTTAATAAAAAAGTTCTCTTAGCAGTTTTGCTTTCCATTACAAAGCCTTATACTGGATAAGCTAATTTGGCTCCCATTCATGGAATCTCAGAAATCATTCTATGTTTAAATACTTTGTTTTCTATGTTTTTATTATTGTATAATTAAACTCTCCATTTTCAGTATTGAACTTTGATTTCTCTAAATCTGCAGTAGCTAAATATTTTCTTTTAGTTTAGGGATTTCACCCAATATGAAAATGAACCAAAATCTTTGATCTGAATTCTTGATTAAAATTCACATTTATTCTTGATGCCACAATGCTGATATCTTTTTAGAGAATCACCGATTTAAAAAATCAAGTTCTTTGTTAAGTTGGAAAACAATATTCAAAGAAGAGAAGAGCAATTCTCCCTCCCAAAACCTTCATGTAGTGAAAATTAGGAATAAGAAAGCTTTTCTTATTCCTAATTTTTGACAAGCTGAGTAAAGTGTTAAATTTATTTAAAAATAGTCATTAATGCCAAACACATAAAGCTCCCCTTGCTTTTCCTTTTCTCAATTACAGACTTTACTGATTTTACATTTTTATGATATATGCTTTCCTTCCTCCCTTTTATTTATTTAGTGCTTTTTTTTTTTGGCAGAGGGAGGGGCAGTTTTTCTCTTAATTTCTCCACTGTGTAGTAGACGACTCTATTAATTACTATAGACTGTTGTTGCAGCTTTCCTGACCTTCACATCAGGTCCTATCTCTCTGTTCTAAATGCATTGTTTTAATGATTCTTCCCCCAACTCTCCCCAGCACTCCCCCCAAAAAATTTTTTTCAAGGAAAGCTTTGATGTGGCTTTAGCTGCCTCCAACGTCTGGCCGCATCTCAGATGTGTCACCTATGCCGGGAGGGAATAAGGAAATCACGTTTTGAATGGTAATGATAACATACTAATCACTTCCTTTCTTTGAAGATGGAAGCGAGATATTCTGTCAGCATCCCTGGCTGCTAGAGCTTGGAGGCACTGGTCTAGGTGTATTAGCTTAAGTGTGCATGTCAATACAGCTTGCATCTCCAAGATCCATGGGGGCTCATTAGAGCAAGGTGGATCGTTTCGCTCGACAGCCACTCAGATAATATGTGTGGCACCTCCTTTTTTTATTATTATTAGAAAGCATTTCTTCGATTTTAAATGACATCTGTCAACAACACAAACTTGGAGTTACGGTTGCATTTTTTTCTTTCTTTTTGACCAGATACCAAAACTGATTTGAGGGGGTGAAGTACTAATTCATACAAATACATGCATGCACGTACACATACCCAAATATATAGTTACACATATTTTGGTATTTTTAAGTATCCAGACATACATGCATCAGTACACACACATGGACACACACACACACACACACACACTCTCAAGGGCATGCACATATTGCTATCCATTCACAGCCATGATTAGCTTATAAATGTATTTGTCAGTATGAATATGATCTAGTGTATGATTGTTATGCTTAAAAAGATCAGCCTCAATGTAGAAAAGAAAGTTTAGAAGCTGAGGATTTGGGGAAAATCTTCTAATTTCCCCCATCAGACAGAATATAAAATAATGTATATTATTATTATCATTTTAGTTCTTAGTCTAAAACACTGTGTCAGAAATTCACTTCCGGTATAGTGCCTTATATCTGGGAATAAATCCACAATTTTGTACATCTGTGTGCATGGGGGAACATGTGTCTCTTGTTTCTTAGTGGTTGCCCTGAGTAGTCTTAGAACTAGAATTGCTGTTTAGTATTCTGTTTTAGTAGCATATGTTGTTCTATATGGCATCTTGCTGCACATCAAAAATTAAGGGACATTCTTTAAGAATAAAATTTTCGTTTAAAAATTCTTTAGGAATCAAAGGAACTAGTGAGTTATTTTTTTTTCATGATTGCATTTTATAAAAAATAAATACAAAATAGGGATCATCGGTCCATGCAAATAACTCATAAAGCTATTTCTGCTGCAACAGGAAAGATCCAGTTGGTTCTGGTCTTCATATATTTCTCAGTGTTTTGGAGTAAGATTCACTGTGGCCACGTACAACGTGAGTCTGCCTTCTAAAACAAAACAAAACACAAACTGGATGGTCCATACAGAATTGATTGATTGAAAATCGGTTCATTGTAGTGGTTTGTATAAAGGAAGATTTGTTAAAAATTATCTATAATGGATTGTGATCCGCCCTCCCCCCAAAATGTTAGGGCATACAACGGCATTATTTTTTTTAAGGCAAAAAAAAGAACATTGTAGACGGTCGTCTGATTTTTTTCCCTTTTTCTTTTTCAGAGGGCACATCTGCTCGATAACACAGAGAGGCTGGAAAGGTCATCTCGGAGACTAGAGGCTGGATACCAAATAGCAGTGGAAACCGGTAAGAATTCTGAGAGTGAGCAAATTGTCTTGCTTATGCACAGCAGTCTTCACAACACATGACATTTCAGGGAAACTTCAAAGGAGTAGCAGAGACAGCAGCCCGAGATGTGGTTTACATATTGGGGAGACAATTGGGAGCTTATTTGCGCTTATCTTTTTTCAAGTTAAAAGGCATGACATCTACTGAAAACAGTTCCTGAGGTTTAAAAGTATACATCTGAAAAGAGATGGAATACTTTGTCTAAATTCTACATTTGTCTTAATATGCGGTTACATGTTGTCAGTTTACCCACCCGCAATGATTGCTAGCACACAGTGCTGTCTCTAGTTGTTTGCTCCCTTGCGATTATTCACATATGTAAAAATTAGCATTTTAATCAGTCTAAATGATGTGAACTAGGGGCAAAGAAGTACCAACACCAAGTTTACTCTACTTGTTTGTCCTGGTGGAAATGGTTAGGAAGTCATTAGGAAATGATTCCTAATGGTCCTGTTTTGTTTCCATTGTTGTTTCAAATCATGAGCAGAGCCTGTAATCAGATACGGAGAAAAAGAAAGTCATGATAATGGTAGTATAAGTGTTAGTTAATACTGTCCAAACTTTTGGTTTGAATTAACACTAGTTATTAATTTCAGAAAACACAGCCCTAATTTGGCTTCTAGGATGAGCTTACTTATAATAGACATGCTTTTACATTATTAATGTTTCACGTAATGAATGTTTATTTTTACCTACTAAGTAAATACCCATTAACCTCTTTATACTTAGCAGTCTCTTATTATTCAGCTATTTTGCAAAGTATAGATTATATAGGACCTATTTTATGTATTTTGGGGTAGCTCTTGCCCAGTATATGAACAACAAAAATAGGTGGTTGACAACATTTCCATTAATTTTTTTTAAAGTTTAGTGTTACCAAAAAAATATTCATTTTGTAAGAGCAAGTATAGTGAAGATGATTCCAAATGATTTCTTTTATGAATGGCCAGTGTTCTCCCTTGCCCCTAATTCATGGCTATGTTATATTGGCTTACTTACATGATGAATTCTAAGAAATCAGATAGAATGAACACAAATGGCATTGGCATTGTAGTAATGGTGAGAAAACTGAAGAAAACCATCAACCCTCCCAGATTTTGAATAGTATGGGTGGCCCTTCTTTCTGAGGTTACTGATAGATTGGCTCCCTGCCCTGATTGGAATAAAAGCCAGTTTTCGTTTATTCTTTTAGTCCTTGGGCTTACCTTAAGAAGTGACTCGACTGTCTTTGCAAAGAATGCTAATAATGAGAAGTGCCCTGAACATGCGGTCAAAGGGCCAGCCTTGGGTTCAAGCTCTTGTTTGTGTGACCTTAAGCAAGTCATGGGCTTCCCAGGTGGCTCAGTGGCAGAGAATCTGCCTGCCAGTGCAGGAGAGCCAGGAGATATGATTACAATTCCTGGGTTGGGAAGATCTCCTAGAGGAGGAAATGGCGACCCCAACCAGTATTCTTGCTTGAAAAATCCCATGGACAGAGGAGCCTGGCGCACTACCAGTATTCTTGCTTGAAAAATCCCATGGACAGAGGAGCCTGGCGCACTACAGTCCATGGGGTTGCAAAGGGTCATACACGACTGAGCAACTAAGCACAAGCAAATCATATAACCTCTCTGAGTCTGTTTCTTCTTCAGTAAAAGGGAAATTATATTGCCTGTCTCAGAATATTCCTAAGAAATGATGACATAAGTTAAAGTGTGTTATATACCATAATACACTATATAAATATAACTGTTATTAGTAATGTGTGGTCATTTGATGATATATAGGCATTTACCTTTCATAGAAAAAAGTTATTTGATCAAAATTTCTATTAAAGGGGTTTCTAAAAAGGAAAATGTGTCACTATACCTGTTGGAACGTTAAAGGACCTTCTTTGTCAAAGCATCCTATTGGTGAGCCTTTTTCCAGACGGGACTGGGTTGGGTTGGGGATGTTCTTGCTATGACACTGATCACAGGGCTTGATTTGGCTGATTGGACTGCCTTTTCTCTCCCACAACACCTTTCATGTAGCTCCCTCCCAAAGCTGAAGGATGTAATCAAAGAAGTCATAGATACTGGAGGGTCATGCATTGATCAAGGTTATAAGATTGAGATTTGATAGTTAACTCCTTTTGTTGAGTGCTGTAACATTAAACTGTCAATATAGCCAGCATGGAAAATGCCACTTTAAGATTGTCCTGCAAACCAACCTCAGTGTCCTTGGATTTTTTAGTAGAATACAGAGGTAAATTAACTGTTTGTGTCTGTGTGTGTGTGTGTGTGTGTGTAAAAGTTGCTTAGTTGTATCTGACTCTTTGTGACTCCCATGGACTGTAGCCCACCAGGCTCCTCTGTCCATGGAATTCTCCAGGCAAGAATACTGGAATGGGTAGCCAATTCCCTTCTCCAGGACTGCCTGACCCAGATTCTTTGTTGTCTGAGGGTCCCCTGCATTACAGGCAGATTCCTTGTTGTCTGAGCCACCAGGGAAGTCCCAAATTAACGATAAACTTTTATAAAAGTAGACATTTACATGTTATATAATAACTTGGGAACTTCTTACAGACTGTAAAGCCAAGTCTAGGAGGAGGGATAAGGGTGGCTTTGTGGAGTTAAACGCATATGTGGCACACACCTGGACAGAAGTCCTCATGAGAATTCGTTTCCTTGGATGAATGTGAAAGTGGACGAAGAAATGAGAAAGGAGGCACAAAACATTTTTCCTGCGCTTCTTACTGTCTTGTGGGAAGTGGGGAAAGTAATTGTGGTGGTTTCCATGTTGCTTCTACATTTGTTGCTTCACTGCCAACCCTCAGCTTGGTCATGTCCAGTCAGTCAACAGCTCTGTGTTTTGATTGTTTTGTAAATTTACTATGCTGATCATTTTGTTACAATATCCGTTGAAGAATAGAATCTTTCAAAAGGGAAAACTTTTAGCACTTATTGGTTTCTTTTTCTAAAAGACTGTGAAATGCAACAAGGCATAGTTACGGAAGAGCTATGATGACTTTTGAAACAGTACGAAAGAGCTTAGTGATCTGCAAGTATTGGTCTGAGAATTGGTCCTAGACCACAACAAGAGTTTTCATCAGTCCATAGTAAAATGAGGGGGGAAAAGTAAAAATTAGTGATTTTCTTACAAACAAATGTTATTAAAGAACTACATATTTTCTCAGATCATGTTTTTCCTATTTGGGGTGATAAAATAAAGGATAGTTTTATGATGTGATAGAAATAGTAAGTAGAAGTCATATCTATCTATATATATATATTTTTTTTTTTTTCTCTGCCTGGAAAATGAACAAAATTGGCAACTCCGCTGGGCCCTTTGAAATGTTTTTTAGAATCGGGGTCTCCTGCATTGCCGGAGGATTCTTTAGCAACTGAGCTATCAGGGAAACCCTGCTTAGTCACAACATCTAGGAATTATTGTCTAATGTACTGTATTGAAGAAAGTGACAACAATCCCATTCTCTGGCCCCGTTGTTAATCAGCTGTGTGACTTTGAAGAATTCTTAGCTTCTATGTACATGTTCTTTTACTTGCCAAATGGAAACCTGATATCAGATTCGATATATCCTATATGTATATCTTATATTCCATAAGGTTATTATAAAGTTAAAATGAGGTCATATATGTTCAAGTGCTTAGAAAGCAAATAGGGCTCTGGAAAAGTCATCATTTTTATGTTATCATCAGCATAAGTGGTTATCTCTGAAAATTGTTGGCAGAAGATTTCAGCAAAAATCTATAAACTTTTCTTGAAGACCTTTATTGGCAAATATCATTAAAAAATTTTTTTATTATATATATGTGTGTGTGGAATAGAATAGAAAGCATATTATTTTGACCTCTAGCAACTTCCTAGTAAATAATAAAATCCATCTGCTAAAATTCTTGAGTCATTTGTGACATTTTTAAAAGTTATTTTGTCAAATTGATAGTTACTATTGCCTTAATAATAGCTACTGAACAGAGGACTCATGTCCTGAATGTACTTGGTCTGAGCAAAAGTACATGATTATATCTAAGTGCCATTTACACCTTGATATTCATTGAGTTTAGTACCAAACAAGTTTCTTTCATGGCTTTCTTTCTATTTGAGAAAATTGGTGAGGTTACACGTTATTTGAACAGCTCCATTTAGAAATGAAGAGAGAGAGGAGAGAATGTATGACACTGAACTAAAGAGCGGGTGCTTGGACATCTCAAGCTCAGACTGACATCAACAGGGACAATTATCAGATTCATTAGAAAACTTCCTTGGGAGTGACTGTCAAAGACCAAACTCTCTGGTGGTTGTATGAGCCATTGGCATGATCCAGTTTAACATTTCCTATAAGTTCTTGTCCCAGAATCTGAATAAAAAGTGGCTCTTCCTTTTTTCATCTACTATTAATAGTTAAGTATGACTCTTAGTTATGAAGATACCTATTTTATTTGAGGTCAGGGCATTAGTATTTAAAACTATGGGTCACCTGCCATGAATGGTGAAATTATGATTATTTTTTCTTTAAATTAAATACCCTAGAATTACAATAGACACAAAACTAATGGAAGCTGTACAATTAAGAAACAGACTGAAAGAGAAATTATACAAGGGCAGAAATGCAAGGCTCACTCTCTTCTTTCAATATGTAAACACGTAGTTTAACACATTGTCCCAGCCTGTACCCTAACTGGCAGTTCATCTCTGGAACCAGGTATACTCTTCATATCTTTGAAGACTGATCTGCACCATTTACCAGCCTTGCTCCTGCCGTCCAGTACCCAAGCCTAAAGGTCTGCACCCCTTCTCTCAGTCAACGGTTCAAGCCACCTAGCTCTGATGTCGCATTTGGTCAGTGATCTCTCTACAACAGGATGCTGTTCTTCCAGCCTTCCCGCTATGAAGGTGGTCTATCCTTCCCCAAGGGCCCTGCAGGTTCCCCACCCTGGACTAGTAGCTGGGCATATGTAGAAATAATACAGTTGTTCATCGAACACTCGATATGAGCCACATGCTGTTCTCAGTACTCTGTATTTATTAGCTCTTTAATCATTACCGCAACTCTGTGCAGTAAATAGAGATTCCTCACTTTACAGATGAGGAAACAAGATCCAGAGAGATTAAGTTATTTGCCCACACTTATTAATCAAGTTAGGAAACAGTACAACCAGACTATCTGATTCCATGTCTTCACCAGTAAACCACACTGAAAAATGAACGGGCCCTGCAGACCTAAATTTTCAACGTGACCTATTATGGTCAGAATATGTCATGTTCTCCCATCTGTTAAGTTCCTCTTTACATAATTCATTCAAAAACTTAACTATTGAGTACTGTGTGGTATGTGCTTGGATACAGTAGTAAATACGACTGCCAGTGTTCCTGTTCTCAGATCGCTAAACAGGAAGGGGCAGGGAGCAGGATGAAACAGACATTTTTAAAAATTAATAACTAGATGGATAAGATGATTTCTGATGGTGGCAAAGTGAAAAGCAGGGTATGAAAGAATAGCTAGTGAAGTCTGTCTTAGGTTGGCTGGTCATGAAAGACCTCCCAGAGAAGTGCCTTGGTAGCTGAGTCTTGGATTACACAAAGATGCCACCAGCAAGCAGATTTGGAGCCAGTGATTCCAAGAAGACAATGTCAGCACAATGGCTCTGAAATGAGAAGGTGTTTGAGATATTCAAGCAACAGAAAGAAGAGTAGTATGGCTGGAGCAAAGTGAGCATTGGGTGTGGTACACAATTAAGTTAGAGCCACATAGGGTACAGATTCTCTGGGGCCCCAAGGCCTGGAAAGGTGTCTGAATTTGCCTCATAGAGTGTGATGCCGTTGGAGAGCTCTCAGTGGACAAATGGCCTGATCTGAATTAGAGAGGACAAGGATTATAAGGATGCAGTGGCAGGGGAATGGATACAAGGAGGCATTTCAGAGGCGTATTATCATAATCCAAGATTTGGCCCTTTTAGTAGTTTAAGTGAATGGAGAGATGGTGAAGATGCAGGAGAAATTATAAGCCTTATTAAAGGGCATTCAGGAGCAAGGAGCTTGGAAATTGTCATTTATTTCCAGATTCTTCCTTAAGGATATCTCCCAAACAAATGGGAACTTCCCTGCTTATTTAACTTACATGCAGAGTACATCATGAGAAACGCTGGACTGGAAGAAACACAAGCTGGAATCAAGATTGCCAGGAGAAATATCAATAACCTCAGATATGCAGATGACACCACCCTTATGGCAGAAAGTGAAGAGGAGCTAAAAAGCCTCTTGATGAAAGTGAAAGAGGAGAGCGAAAAAGTTGGCTTAAAGCTCAACATTCAGAAAACAAAGATCGTGGCATCTGGTCCCATCACTTCACGGGAAATAGATGGGAAAACAGTGGAAACAGTGTCAGACTTTATTTTGGGGGGCTACAAAATCACTGCAAATGGTGACTGCATCCATGAAATTAAAAGACACTTACTCCTTGGAAGGAAAGTTATGACCCACCTAGATAGCATATTCAAAAGCAGAGACATTTCTTTGCCAACAAAGGTCCGTCTAGTCAAGGCTACGGTTTTTCCAGTGTTCATGTATGGATGTGAGAGTTGGACTGTGAAGAAAGTCAAAGAATTGATGCTTTTGACCTGTGGTGTTGGAGAAGACTCTTGAGAGTCCCTTGGACTGCAAGGAGATCCAACCAGTCCATTCTGAAGGAGATCAGCCCTGGGTGTTCTTTGGAAGGAATGATGCTAAAACTGAAACTCTAGTCCTTTGGCCACCTCATGCGAAGTGTTGACTCATTGGAAAAGACTCTGATGCTGGGAGGGATTGGGTGCAGGAGGAGAAGGGGACAACAGAGGATGAGATGGCTGGATGGCATCACCTACTCAATGGACAAGAGTTTAGGTGAACTCTGGGAGTTGGTGATGGACAGGGAGGCCTGGCGTGCTGCGATTCATGGAGTCGCAAAGAGTTAGACATGACTGAGCGACTGAACTGAACATATGTATACTACTTTTTGTTTTTTTAAACTAATATAGTTAATGGACAAGAGTTTAGGTGAACTCTGGGAGTTGGTGATGGACAGGGAGGCCTGGCGTGCTGCGATTCATGGAGTCGCAAAGAGTTAGACATGACTGAGCGACTGAACTGAACATATGTATACTACTTTTTGTTTTTTTAAACTAATATAGTATTAGAGTTGAGATGTCCCTCTTCGTGCAGTGGATAAGAATGTGTCTGCCAATGCAGGGGATATGGGTTGGATCTCCCTAGTCCGAGAAGATTCCGCATGCCCAGGAGTAACTAAGCCCATCCACCTCAACTACTGAGCCCATGCTCGAGAGCCTGTGAGCCAAAACTGCAGACCCCATGTGTTGCAACGACAGAAACCTTGTGCCTGCAGTTCACCTACAACCTGTTCTCTGTAACAAAAGATGCCATTGCAGTGAGAAGCCCACTCACCATAACTACAGAGTATCTCCCACTCAGAGCAACTAGAAAAAGCCACACAAAGTAACAAAAACTAGCACAACCTAAATTAATAAACAAGCTTTAAAAAAAATGTAATATTGACACACTTAAGTACAGTTGATTCATTTTCATGGCCCCAGAGATGCTGAAATACATATGACTAAAAGTAATAATGGGAAAATGATTTAAAAATGTGTCAAGAGGCAACTCCTCATTTCAGTCAATCATGTATTTACATGTGCATGCATGTGTGCATGGATATGCAACTCCATGGTTTTATTACAAAACATCATCTCATAAATAAGCTTTGTACTTTTTAACAGTTGAAATTATATCTTAAATATATTATGTTATCTTAAATTTGTTCTACCCCAGCACATGAATGATTTAAACAGTAATAAGATTGTTGATATTGTGTGTGGGAGGAGAGGGGTTGAGGAGTACCCTATACAAGACCTTTTATGGCCTTCCATTCCTCTGCAGATCCTGAAAGATGATGCTGTGAAAGTGCTGCACTCAATTTGCCAGCAAATTTGGAAAACTCAGCAGTGGCCACAGGACTACTTTTCCAGTCCTGTGGCCACTGCTGAGTTTTCCAATTTTGCTGGCATATTGAGTGCAGCACTTTCACATCATCATCTTCCAGGAGTTTTGAAATAGGTTGACCTATTGAAATAGGTCAACTGGAATCCATCACCTCCACTAGCTTTGTTCGTAGTGATGCTTCCTAAGGCACACTTGATTTCACATTCCAGGATGTCTGGCTCTAGGTGAGTGATCACACCATTGTTATTAGCTTGGTCGTGAAGATCTTTTTTGTACACTTCTGTGTATTCTTGCCACCTCTTAATATCTTCTGTTTCTATTAGATCCCTACCATTTCTCTCCTTTGTTGAGCCGATCTTTTCATGAAATCTTCCCTTGGTATCTCTATATTTCTTGAAGAGATCTCTAGTCTTTCACATTCTTTTGTTTTCCTCTTTGTCTTTGCATTGATCGCTGAGGACAGCTTTCTTATTTCTCCTTGCTGTTCTTTGGAAGTCTCCATTCAGATGCTTATATCTCTCCTTTTTTCCTTTGCTTTTTGCTTCTCTTCTTTTCACAGATATTTGTAAGGCCTCCTCAGACAGCCATTTTGCTTTTTTGCATTTCTTTTTCCTGGGGATAGTCTTGATTCCTATCTCCTGTACAGTGTCATGAACATCCATCCATACTTCATCAGGCACTCTATCTACTGGAGAGAAACCTTATCACAGATATTTGTAAGGCCTCCTCAGACAGCCATTTTGCTTTTTTGCATTTCTTTTTCCTGGGGATAGTCTTGATTCCTATCTCCTGTACAGTGTCATGAACATCCATCCATACTTCATCAGGCACTCTATCTACTGGAGAGAAACCTTATAAATGTGATATATGTGGCAAACCTTTAGTCAAAGTGCAAATGTTGTAGTTCATTGGAGAATTAATAGTGGAGAGAAACCATATAAATGTGATATTTGTGGCCGGTGCTTAACTCAAAACGAAAACCTTGGAATTCATCAGAGAATTCATACTGGAGAGAAACCGTACAAATGTAACGTGTGTGACAAAGCCTTTAATCAGGTTTCTGGCCTTATAGTTCATCTGAGAACTCATACTAGAGAGAAATCATACAAATACAATTAGTGTGGCAGAGCTTTCATTGTACATTGATCTATAACCATTAGGGAAAACGATATAAATGTAATTTATATGTCAAAGCCTTCAGTCACAGGGATCGTTTTGCAGATAATCAGTGAATCCATATGGAGTGAAACCTTACAGATGTAATAAATGCAGTAAAGTATATCATCCTTTTGACCTTCAGAAAAGTCCAACTGTAGGAAAACTGCACAAATACAGCGGGTGTGGCAAAGCTTTGGATTCTGAGTTCAGAACTAACTAACTGTCATGTAATGAATTCTGAGATCTTGCCCATGTAGTGATTGTGGCAAATGTTTTAGAAGGCATTCAAACCTTACAAATTGTGAAAAAAAATCATACTGGAAAGAAGCCATACATTTAGAGTGTGGTAAATCTTAAGGGGACCATAAGGCAACCTGTACATAAGAGAAAGGATGTAATTGTAATATATGTGACCACTGCTTCAGTACAAGTCTCATTAGTCACATCATCAGGGAATTCATAATCCAGAGAAAGGAACTGTAGTAAGTGGGGCAAATACATCAGGTAGCATTCAGGCCTCAAAAGACATCAAGTGATCCATACGCAAGAGACCTTACAAATGTATTCACTGTGGTGAGGCTTTTGTCAGGTGTTTCCATTTAGGCTTCATGAGAAAATTCATACTCTAATACGTAGAAGCTATGTTGATGTAATGATTGTGTTTTGACAACAGTCTTATAGAGAGCTTAAAGATAACAGTCTTAATTTAAGATTCCATAAAGAAGTCATTCTGAAGGAAAAGCTTACAAGTGATAATGAATCTGTAAAACCTTCACTTGGGGCTCATATCTCACCAATCATCAGATGATCCATACTAGGCAGATCCTTACAAGTGTATGTAATGTGGCAAGGCTTTTAGGTGCTGCCTCAAACTCAGGATTTATCAAATGCTTTATACTTAGAAGTGCAATGACTATGGCAGTTTTTACAATTACTACTCAGTCTCTAGGTATGCATCCTGGAGACAAGCACACAAATGTGTTTGTAGGAAGGGATTTTCTGAAACAGCAAAGTTTGGGTACGATACTAGAGCAATGCCTTCCAGATGCAATTGGAGTGGAAAAAGTTTCACCTTGAGTTGAAGTATTATGCAATAAGAGTCCATGTTGAAGAGAAGTCATGAACTGTGTAGGCAAGGGCTTTTTCAAGACATCAGAGTGTATTAGACTTAAAAATATATGTCTTTCAAAGAAACCACACAAAAGTTGTGTATGCTGTTTCCTGTGAAATCAGGAAGAAGACAAGGGTGCCCACTCTCACCACAACTATTCAACGTAGTTTTGGAAGTCCTAGCAGTGAGAGAAGAAAAAGAAATAAAAGGAATCCAGATTGGAAAAGAAGTAAAATTCTTACTGTTTGCAGATGACATGATCTTCTACATAGAAAACCCTCAAGATAGCACCAGAAAATTACTAGAGCTAATCAATGAATACAGTAAAGTTTCAGGATATAAAAAGAGAAACTAAGGAAACAATCCCATTCGCCATTGCAATGAAAAGAATAAAGTACTTATGAATAAATTCACCTAAAGAAACAAAAAGACTTACGTGTAGAAAACTATAAAACACTAGTGAAAGAAAGATGACACAAATAGATGGAGCAGTATACCATGTTCGTGGATTGGAAGAATCAATATAGTGAAAATGAGTATTCTACCCAAAGGAATCTATAGATGGGAAGATGTTAATGTATGAACTTTGAGTTGTAAAATGAGTAAGTTCTGGGGAGCTATGTGCCTCATTCTAACTGCAGTAAATTATTCTGTGTTATGACATACTTTAAATTTGCCAGTAGAGTAAATCTTAAGTGTTCACACCATACAAAACATGGAAACTGGGAGTTGATGGATGTGTTGATGACTGGATTGTGATAAATATTTCACAGTGTATACATCTGTCAAATGGTCACATCATGCATGATAAGTGTACACATATCCATTTGATTAGTTCTATCTCAGTAAGGCTGGAAAAGGAGAAAGTAGGAGGTGGGCTGGGTTTGCCACCTTTAATGGTGTTCAACCCATGTTTCCCATGAGATCCATGAAGCATTTTGCAAAACCATGTATGGTACCCCCTCCCCTACCAGACGTCCTCAGATACTTGTGTGGGTCCTAGTCCCAGGTATGTTCACAGTGCAGCAAATCTGATCTGGATCCTACATTGAGAACCAAGGCTCTTAGGCTCCACTTCTGAGACTGAGAACAGCCCCAGGGATGAGGAGGCCACTCTGCTCTGAGTGGGGATGGACCAGGGCCTGCTGTGACCTGAAGGGGATCGTGGGGTTAGCGGAGGTGCCCCCTGCTGCTGGGTACGTGAGGCCTCACCAGGAGGGGAGTGTGATCCCAGGGAAAGTGTGGGAAAACTCTTGTGTTGGTCTATGTGCCGGAATTGACTGTCCTGAGTCCCTCCTGAGACAGTGGGCACAGAGGACTGTCTGTTTCCCATGGAGGGCTTCCCTGCATGTGTAGTTGGGGCTCAGGAAGGGGGAATGTTGATTGTAGGTGTTAAACAGCATGTTTTCAACTTTCAGTATCAACCTCTGCAGGATGCCTGAGAAAAAATCTGGAAGAGGGGAGAAAAAGAGTCAGGAATGGCTCTTTCTCAGGTGTCATATTCTGAGTGATTCTCAGTCTGTCCTTCCTGAAATGCCCTTCTCTGGACTCGCTAATCGTGTCTGACTCTGGAGTATCCTGTCTCCTGATGGTTTTGGGGGTACAGTCCACCATATTTTCGGTTTGCTGACTTTCTGAATAAAGTCGTTATTCCTGCCCCAGCAACTTGTCTCTCAATTATTGGCCTGTTGTGTGGAGAGCAGTAGAAGCTTAGAATGTGTACTAAAGGAACAATGTGGTTTTCATCAATTTTTAAAGATGTATCGCTCTCTTTGGCCACATGATGCAAAGAGCGGACTCAATGGAAAAGACCCTGATGCTGGGAAAGATTGTGGGCAGGAGAAGAGGGCGATAGAGGATGCGATGGTTGGATGGCATTACCCACTCAATGAACACAAGTTTGAAAAAACCCTGGAGATAGTGAAGGACAAGGAAGCCTGGTGTGCTGCGGTTCATGGAGTTGCGAAGACTCAGATTCGACTTAGCAACTGATCAACGAAAATTGCTCTTTTTAAAGCAATGGTTAGTAAACTTTTTCATAGATAGTGAAGGACAAGGAAGCCTGGTGTGCTGCGGTTCATGGAGTTGCGAAGACTCAGATTCAACTTAGCAACTGATCAACGATAATTGCTGTTTTTAAAACAGTGGTTAGTAAAATTTGTCAATTTCAAAATGAAAAAAAAAAAAAGGTACTGACGTAAGTTATCACATACCTTAGTCCTCCAGTCTCAGACTGTAGGTATTGACGTTGTGTCTCTAGGACTGAGCCATGTGGAGTTTGGCCTTGCAGCTGAATGAGGAACAAGCAGGAAAAGTTGTTATACAGGATGCCACTGTAAAATGGCACGTTTTCCCCAGGGATAGTTTTGTATTTCTTATTTTAGTTTGCAGTACCGAGAGAAATCCAGAAAAATCTCTTGTTTTCTTAAGATGCTTAAATTATTCTAATGGGAGGAAAGGTTCTGCATCCAATTACTGCCCTACAGGAACTCTTTGGAGACCCAGGTTCCCAATTCCTGAATTGCCAGGTGCAGGACAGGCAAGAACCTGTTGACAAAAACATTTATTTATTTATTGCACTTGAAAATATGTGGGTTATTTTCAAATACCATTTGGTATTGATTTCTCACATAGTTTCACAGTAATAAGAGAATAGGCCCTGTATGATTACAATACTCTGTTTAGACCATGAAATTTTTGCACCTTGTTTTACATCATGTTCCAGTGTCTCCTGGGTAATAGTCTATGGGAACTTGAATAAAATTTGTATCCTGCTCTTGTGTGAAAATTGTATAATTGGTTCACAGTTCTTTTCAGGTCTACTATATCCTACTTTCCTGTCCATTCTATTAATTTTTGAGAGTTTAATATTGAGATTCCAAGTAAAAATCTTAATTTGTCTACTTAAAAAATTGTAATATATAGTAGGACTGTCTGTAACTATTTTCGAAGCCCATGTAAATGTGTTGTCATACTTTCGTCATTTCAAAAAATTTTTAAAAGGAAAATAAAATCTTTGTTGAAACTTTTCCACTTGTTAGGAGGAAACATCCTAGTTTCCAACATAACTGGTCTACAAAGTTATAAGCTTTTGCTTAAAGTGTAACTGCGTGACACAACGACCTGGGAAGGCCGCCACCTCTGCCAGCACGGAGGCGTGGAGCCCCGCCGCAGCAGTGCCTCTGGTCCGAGGAACCCACCAGCTTCCTCCTCTCCACTGTGCCCAGTGTATGTTTTCCTCACATCGTGAGGGGGAGCCCAGTTCAGTTCAGTTGCTCAGTCGTGTCTGACTCTTTGCGACCCCATGAATCGCAGCACGCCAGGCCTCCCTGTCCATCACCAACTCCTGGAGGTCACTCAGACTCACGTTCATCGAGTCCGTGATGCCATCCAGTCATCTCATCCTCTGTCATCCCCTTCTCCTCCTGCCCCCAATCCCTCCCAGCATCAGAGTCTTTTCCAATGAGTCAACTCATCGCATGAGGTGGTCAAAGTACTGGAGTTTCAGCGTTAGCATCATTCCTTCCAAAGAAATCCCAGGGCTGATCTCCAGAATGGACTGGTTGGATCTCCTTGCAGTCCAAGGGACTCTCAAGAGTCTTCTCCAACA
>SJYT01002684.1:129810-141901 GCA_006410635.1 Cephalophus harveyi | reverse complement strand
TAAATCTATTTCTCACTTCCACTGTATAATCATAAGGGATTTGATTTAGGTCATACCTGAATGGTCTAGCGGTTTTCCCTACTTTCTTCAATTTGAGTCTGAATTTGGTAATAAGGAGTTCATGATCTGAGCCACAGTCAGCTCCTGGTCTGTTTTTTGTTGATTGTATAGAGCTTCTCCATCTTTGGCTGCAAAGAATATAATCAATCTGATTTTGGTGTTGACCATCTGGTGATGTCCATGTGTAGAGTCTTCTCTTGTGTTGTTGGAAGAAGGTGTTTGCTATGACCAGTGCATTTTCTTGGCAAAACTCTATTAGTTTTTGCCCTGCTTCATTCCCCATTCCAAGGCCAAATTTGCCTGTTACTCCAGGTGTTTCTTGACTTCCTCCTTTTGCATTCCAGTCCCCTATAATGAAAAGGATGTCTTTTTTGGGTGTTAGTTCTAAAAGGTCTTGTAGGTCTTCATACAAACGTTCAACTTCAGCTTCTTCAGTGTTACTGGTTGGGGCATAGACTTGGATAACTGTGAAATTGAATGGTTTGCCTTGGAGATGAACAGATATCATTCTGTCGTTTTTGAGATTGCATCCAAGTACTGCATTTTGGACTCTTTTGTTCACCACGATGGCTACTCCATTTCTTCTGAGGGATTCCTGCCCACAGTAGTAGATATAATGGTCATCTGAGTTAAATTCACCTATATCAGTCCATTTTAGTTCGCTGATTCCTAGAATGTCAACGTTCACCCTTGCCATCTCTTGTTTGACCACTTCCAATTTGCCTTGATTCATGGACCTGACATTCCAGGTTCCTATGCAATATTGTTCTTTACAGCATCGGATCTTGCTTCTATTACCAGTCACATCCACAACTGGGTATTGTTTTTGTTTTGGCTCCATCCCTTCATTCTTTCTGGAGTTATTTCTCCACTCATCTCCAGTAGCATATTGGGCACCTACTGTTCTGGGGAGTTCCTTTTTTGGTATCCTATCATTTTGCCTTTTCATACTGTTCATGGGGTTCTCAAGGCAAGAATACTGAAGTGGCTTGCCATTCCCTTCCTTAGTGGACTACATTCTGTCAGATCTCTCCATCATGGCCTGCCTGTCTTGGGTTGCCCCACAGGTATGGCTTGGTTTCTTTGAGTTAGCCAAGGCTGTGGTCCTAGTGTGATTAGATTGACTAGTTTTCTGTGAGTATGGTTTCAGTGTGTCTGCCCTCTGATGCCCTCTTGCAACACCTAGCATCCTACTTGGGTTTCTCTTACCTTGGGCATGGGGTATCTCTTCACGGCTGCTCCAGCAAAGTACAGCCACTGTTCCTTACCTTGGATAAGGGGTATCTCCTTACCGCAGCCATTCCTGATCTTCAATGTGTGATAGCTCCTCTAGGCCCTCCTGCGCTTGTACAGCCACCGCTCCTCGGGTTGCTCCTCCCCGCTGCGGCCCTGGCCTCGGGCATGGGTGGCTCCTTCCAGCTGCCTCCCCTGACCTCGGATGCGGGGTGTCTCCTCCGGGCCGCCCTTGACCTCGGACGCCGGCTAACTCCTCTCGGCCGCCGCCCCTGACCTCGGACGTGGGGTAGCTCCTCCCGGCCACCACTGATGTCAGATGCGGGGTAGCTCCTCTCAGCCTCAAATCCTCAAAATTTCCAGGAGGCTGTGGGGGAATGTATAAAATTCAAATTAAATCAGAAGAATTTAAGGAGAAGAGAACTGTCCAGCAGCCAACAGGCACTAAAAGAAGAAATGAAAGGTATGCACAGATTGCAGATTTTTAAGTCTGTCTCCAAACACTGACTATACCCTGGCTGCTTAGATGTTGTTGCTAAAATACTGGATGAATCTTACTAACAGGTGCTTCCCTTGTGGCTCAGCTGGTAAAGAATCTGCCTGCAATGCAGGAGACCTGGGTTAGATCCCTGGCTTGGGAAGATCTCACACAGAAGGGAAAGACTACCCACTCCAGTATTCTGGCCTAGAGAATTCCATGGACTGTATAGACCATGGGGTTGCAGAGTTGGACACGACTGAGCGACTTTCACCACTACCACCGTTCTTTCCTCAACATATGACAAAAAGTTTATTTTGTTCATAGACATTTCCATATTGTAATTATAGAAGAATATGCTATCTATTTAGATGTTAAAGGCAAAAGATTTAAAAAAACAAGCTGTAATTTATGGGGCATCACAGGATTGTTACGGGGCTTCCCTGGTGGTTCAGAGGTTAAATCGTCTGCCTGCAATGCGGGAGATCAGGGTTTGACCCCTGAGTCGGGAAGATCCCCTGAAGAAGAAAGTGGCAACCCACTCCAGTATTCTTGCCTGGAGAATCCCATGGAGGGAGGAGCCTGGTAGGCTACAGTCCCTGTGATCGCAAAGAGTCGGACACCACTGAGCTACTTCACTTTCACTGGACTGTTAAGCACCCCCTTGTCCCTTGCCCCGCCTTGCTCTCGCTCTGCAGACCTGGACGCTCCTCGCCCCGCCTCTCGCCTGCAGCGATCCGCCCAGCCCCCCCGACCCGGAACTCTGCGTGCGCAGTTCCCTGCGGAAGCGGAAGGCCCAGAGAGAAGGTTGCCGTGAGTCTTATTCTCTTAGTGTAAAGGTGTGCTGCGCGCTTAGCGGTCTAACCCGCCCTCGCCACGCCCATCTTCAGGGTCCCGCTGGTTCTGACTCGCCCGGTCGGCCCCTGGAGGTCACGTCGACAGCCCCACTCCGAGAAGCCGCGTCCTCTCCCCGGTCCTGGGATTCTGGAGAGCCCGCCCGGCCCGAGACCCCCCTGGCTCCCAGCCTCTCTGCCCTCGCGTCTCCTCAGGCCGATCGTCCTGCCCCGCAGGCCTCCCTTCCTGGTCAGTCCCTTTTCCTCACCCCTGGGCTGGACGTGTGACACCCGGTGTTTTCCCGTCACGAGTCCGTCTCGTTGGAAAAGGTGCTCTTTTGATAGGCGGGCGTTTCATTTACTCATCATTTCTGTAGATAGGTGGGCGAGGGGGATCAGAAGAAGCAGTGACTGAGAGTGAAAGGCAAACTGAGAAGTGGAAAACAATGAGAGAACCGACGGAGTGGCCCAGGGTGGCTGAGGCACTTGCAAAGGGATGGTAAAATGAAATAGATTTAGCCCTCCCTTAAAGTAGCGGGTTGTTGAAAGAGAAATGGACAAAGGCGTGGGATCTCCAGGAGTTGGAGACAAGGAGACAGGGGCCCCGCGTCTGCGGTAGGAGGGCTGACAGGGGTGATCCTAGAAGAGAAACAGGGGTAGGTGTTGACTAGAAGAGAAGAGAAGGGAGGAAGCCTAGACACCTGGAGTGCCCCAGAGTGGGAGTGTAACAGGGAGAGAAGGGGTGTGACTAGAAGGCAGGGAGGGAGCAGAGTTGGAGAAAGAGACAGATGTATAGATGCTTAGGACAATTAGAAAGGTGGAGGTGGGGAGAAGAGCAGCAAGAGGAGAAACAAGTGGCCGAGGGGGGCGGGACAGGTGTGAGGGAAGAAATAGGAGGGCAGAAACAGCATCCCACCTGAGGCAGTGGGCACCAAAGGACTGTTCCACATAGTGAGGTCTTCCTGTTTTTGTGGTTGTGGCAAACGAAGGGGGAATGTTGATTCTAAGCCTTAAGCAGCCTGTTTTCCAGTTGCACGATCAACTTCTAAAAACTTAGATTATCTGAGGAAGAAGCTGGGAAGAGGAGGAAAAAAGGCAAGAAAAGAGGAATGGCTCTTTCTCAGGTAAAATCATATTCTCAGTTGATTCTCAGTCTGTCCTTCCTGAAATCCCTTCTTTGGACTTAATAATCATCTCTGACTCTGAAGTATCCTTCCTGACACTGGTACATGCACACTCACCAGGGAACTTCCCTCAGGGCCTGTCGTCTCCACTTAGATCCCGTCTTCCCATGACCCAATGTCTTGGACCTTGTGTGCAGGGCACCATCCTGGGCAGGGCTTCACACCCACAGGTTTGAGAAGGGGTCTCAGTGCTGTTGGGCAGCTGGGATTGCCTCGGGTCCTTCTGGATATGCAGTCTGCTCTCTGTCAATCAGGATTAAGAAGCTGTAGGTGGAAGTCAGGTATTAACATGCACAGTACCTGGTAAAATCTGGAAGGGAAGTCGCTCAGTCGTGTCCGACTCTTTGCGACCCCATAGACTGCAGCCTGCCAGGCTCCTCTGTCCATGGGATTTTCCAGGCAGTAGTACTGGAGTGGATTGCCATTTCCTTCTCCAGGGAATCTTCCCAACCCAGGGCTCGAACCCGGGTCTCCCGCATTGTAGACAGAGGCTTTACCCTCTGAGCCACCAGGGAAGTCCATAAGGTAATTGAAGCTAAGTGAGTGAGTCACTGACTTCAAAATCTTGATTGGAATTGGGATGGAAAATTCAGAATCAGGTATCAGTGATTAAGGGTGTGCTATTCCATCATCTGTTTGAAACTGTGACATGAATCTAAATCTCTGAGAGCTTAGAGTACATAGAGCTTAGAGTACATAGTAACAGCATGGATCTATATCTGCTTTATTGGTTATGCCAAAGCCTTTGACTGTGTGGATCACAATAAACTGTGGAAAATTCTAAAAGAGATAGGAATACCAGACCACCTGGCCTGCCTCTTGAGAAACCTGTATGCAGGTCAGGAAGCAACAGTTAGATCTGGACATGGAACAACAGACTGCTTCCAAATAGGAAAAGGAGTACGTCAAGGCTGTATATTGTCACCCTGCTTATTTAACTTATATGCAGACAACATCATGAGAAACGCTGGGCTGGATGAAGCACAAGCTGGAATCAAGATTTCTGGGAGAAATATCAATAACCTCAGATATGCAGATGATACCACCCTTATGGCAGAAAGTGAAGAAGAACTAAAGAGCCTCTTCCTCTTGATGAAAGTGAAAGGGCAGAGTGAAAAAGTTGGCTTAACAACTTTCAGAAAACTAAGATCACGGCATCTGGTCCCATTACTTCATGGCAAATAGATGGTGAAACAGTGGGAACAGTGGCTGATTTTATGTTCTTGGGCTGCAAAATCACTGCAGATGGTGACTGCAGCCATGAAATTAAAAGATGCTTACTCCTTGGAAGAAAAGTTATGACCAAACTAGACAGCATATGAAAAAGCAACATTACTTTCCCAACAAAGTTCCATCTAGTCAAAGGTATGGTTTCTCTAGTATTCATATATGGATGTGAGAGTTGGACTATAAAGAAAGCTGAGTGCCAAAGAATTGATTGTTTTGAACTGTGGTGTTGGAGAGGACTCTTGAGAGTCCCTTGGACTGCAAGGAGATAACCAGTCCATCCTAAGGGAAATCAGTCCTGAATATTCATTGGGAGGACTGATGCTGAAGCTGAAACTCCAATATTTTGGCAACCTAATGCATAGAGCTGACTCGTTTGAAAAGACCCTAATGCTGGCAAAGATTGAGGGCAGTAGGAGAAGGGGACTACAGGGATGAGATGATTGGATGGCATTACTGACTCAGTTGACATGAGTTTGGGTAAACTCTGGGAGTTGGTGATGAACAGGGAGGCCTGGCATGCTGCAGTCCATGGAGTTGCAAAGAGTCAGACATGACTGAGCAACTGAACTGAACTGAACAGCATGGATCACAAGTCCTTTGAAAGTTTATGATCTGACAGATTAGGTTAGGAGTTCTAATTTCCCACGCAATTACGAAATGGTCAAAGGGATCAGGAAAAGGTGGCCAAGAAAGGAAAGTTCAGTCCACACACTTCACCCATTTCTGGCCATTCCCCTCTCAGGGACGTTTGGTGTCTCTTGGCATTGGCAGGTTGGTATAACCCCCTGGCAAGGCTCCCCTTTTGGGGGCTACCTTCAGTCATTATGAGGCACCCCAAAACCACAGAGCAGGGCTCATCACTTGCTTCACACAGGGCGTGTCATTCATTCACACAAGCACCCTGTAGAGTTAGTAAAGCAGAAAACGGGTATACTGACAAGCAGAGAGGCTAGAGCTCTGAGCATTCTTACCTTGTTCTGAAGATCCGGGACAAGCCCCCCCGATGATAGCTTACGGTGAACAATATCAGATTCGTGATCTCTGAAGAAGATTTAGCTTCAGGACCAGGGACTGGGCTTGAACATGCAAGGGCTTTGGTGTAGCAGAGTTTTATTAAAGTATGAAAGGGGACAGAGAAAGCTTCTGACATAGACATTGGAAGGGGGCAGAGAGTGTTCCCCTCACTAGTCTTAGTAAGGGAGCCATATACTTTTTCAATTGGTTATTACAGTAAGTCAAAAGAATGTCTCAAGGTTGTAAAGGTCTTACCAGACCCACTCCCACAATTTACATTTCAAGATGACAGGATTAGTCACAGGGTTCTCAAGAAGGAGAAACATGTCCTCAAGCAGGACACATTGTTGTTATATAATCTTAGTACAGAGTTTAAACTTAGTTGTTTTGTTGTGTAATCATCAGCTCTGGGCTTAAAGAAGAAAACATTTCTCCTTTTCTCCTCCTTGAGAATTCCAGACCCCTATCTATCCTCCTTGAGAGCCCCAGACCCCCTTCTCCTCCTTGGGTACCCTGGACTTATCTACCTACCTAGGAATTGACTCTCAGATCTTTGATGAAAGAGAAGTTTGTTTATTAAACTCTCAGAGGAAAGTTAACTTTTCCCTGAGTTATCAGTCTGCCCTTCAACATATGTATTCTTTCACCCTCAAGTGGTGCTGTGCTGGGGTCCAGCCCCAGTGGATCCAGGGTGATTCGAAGGGTGGATGGCGTTGGCGAGGAAAGATTTATTTATTTATTAATATTAGATTAGGAAGAAATAGTGTAGTAGGAAAATTAAGTGGAGAAAAGAGCCTGAATAACTTGGTTTACGTGGAAAGCCAATAAAATTCCAGACAAGGAACTTGCACCATCTACATTGGGCCACCGGCGTCCGTTTGAATATGGGAGAGTGCCCCGCCTTGGGCTGTCTCTCTTACAGATCTTAGCAGCCAGGACAAGTAAGTAGACTTGGTGAGCCTCCACACCCCAGATGGGAATTCAGCCTGAAATTAAAGTAAAGAGGAGACACGAGGGAAACCAGTCCAGCGACTGGTCCCGGCCCCTATTGTCTAGAATCTCCTTTTATACCTTTTTGATTGTACATAGAGATCAATGGGTAATACAAAATTATGCAGCATCAGCAGCCCTGACTCTTATCAAAACCAGGCTTTTCTCTCTGCATACCTAATTGTATACACAAGTCTTAGGTGATTTACATCATCTTCTAGCCAAAACTGACCTTTTCCAGTCCTGTGGCCACTGCCGAGTTTTCCAAATTTGCTGGCAGATTGAGTGCAGCACTTTCACAGCATCATCTTTCAGGATTTGAAACAGTTCAACTGGGATTCCATCACCTCCACTAGCTTTGTTCGTAGTGATGCTTTCTAAGGCCAACTTGACTTCACATTCCAAGATGTCTGGCTCTAGATTAGTGATCACATCATCATGATTATCTGGGTCGTGAAGATCTTTTTTGTACAGTTCTTCCGTGTATTCTTGCCACCTCTTCTTAATATCTTCTGCTTCTGTTAGGTCCAGACCATTTCTGTCCTTTATCGAGCCCATCCTTGCATGAAATGTTCCCTTGGTATCTCTAATTTTCTTGAAGAGATCTCTAGTCTTTCCCATTCTGTTGTTTTCCTTTGCCTTTTCTAAAACCAGCTTGAACATCTGGAAGTTAATGGTTCACATATTGCTGAAGCCTGGCTTGGAGAATTTTGAGAATTAATTTACTAGCATGTGAGATGGGTGCAACTGTGAGGTAGTTTGAGCAATCTTTGGCATTGCCTTTCTTTGGATTGCAATGAAAACTGACCTTTTCCAGTCCTGTGGCCACTGCTGAATTATTTTGACCATGTGCAAATATCTCACCAAGTTCAGATTAGCCCAGGAATCTTCTCACTTGGTAATCCCATGGAGTTTACCCCAGCATCTGAAGAAGAATTAAAACAACTACTACCAGCTTGAACTAACAATAAAATGAATAAACGTTTCCATGCTACTTCAACAATTTTTGACAACCTGCTATCAACCAGTAGCAAGACATTTTCACTCTTTCTCATCTTCTTGTTTCTTTTAGCTGATAATCAGTTACCACCTAGTGAATATTACATACATTCCTGACTCTTTCTTTTTATCTAAGTACAAGAGAAAGAGCTGAAAGAAATAGTCATTAAATGGTAGAAGAATAAGTAACCTCTTCAGTCTCACGATTTCAATAAGCTGTGCACAGTTTTGGCTTTGTCCTATGAGTTCATTCCAAGATACTCTCTGTCTTTCCCTCTCCCTCTTCTTACTATTATCCTCTCTTCTCTTACTACTTGAGAAATTTCAAGCTTACTTGTCACTACCTCTCACAACAACTAATAAATGGTTTTACTTAGAATCACTTCTTTCAAAAAAGGATCATTATGAGTAATTCTTGTAAAAGCTAATTTTCTTACACACCAAATTTGGACCATAAGAAAACATAGTTTTTAACAAATAGCTTCTTATTCAGAAAATATTAAGCATGATGTTTGAATGCACTAGAAAACCCAATTCTAACTTGATTTGAGAGAGAGAAGAGTTATTGTCTCATTTCTCTAAAATGCTCAGGTTACCGAAGTT
The DNA here is from genome assembly GCA_006410635.1 of Cephalophus harveyi. Lineage (NCBI taxonomy): Eukaryota > Metazoa > Chordata > Mammalia > Artiodactyla > Bovidae > Cephalophus > Cephalophus harveyi. The sequence continues at coordinate 133,277 of SJYT01002684.1, read as the reverse complement.
TGGGGAATGGCTGGATTGAGGAACTAAACTGACTGGCTCTCTTCCTTATGATGGCTCTTCTTTTGTCAGCTGTTGGTCTTACAGTAAGATGGCTGCCAGGCATTCCAGCTTTTATCCAATCCACCCAGAAGCTCCAGTGGAAAGAATGAGTATCCCTCATAAATATTTCAACAGTTGGCCCAAAACTGAGTCTCACTGAATCTAACTAGTAACATTCCCATTATTGTAACCATTAGAGAATAAATATCTCTCTTGAGAGAGTAATTTGTCAAGAAATATCAGAATACCATTACAAAGGAATAATCAATAAACAGATATCCATTGTAGAGAATACCTGATATTTCTATGAGATCACTTTATGGGGAAAGGAACAGATAGTAAAAATACATGCTCATTGTACATGGCAGAGCTTTTCAGTATCTGAAATACACTGTCCAGTCATTCACAAGTCTCCCAGCTTCATCCAAGAAATCTAAGCAGTGTATAAAAATAATTCTGCTGAATATTCAAGGAGAATTAGTTCTTGAAAAGGTTGAAAGGAACAGATAGTAAAAATACATGCTCATTGTACATGGCAGAGCTTTTCAGTATCTGAAATACACTGTCCAGTCATTCACAAGTCTCCCAGCTTCATCCAAGAAATCTAAGCAGTGTATAAAAATAATTCTGCTGAATATTCAAGGAGAATTAGTTCTTGAAAAGGTGCTCACTTTGTGATATCCAGGTTCATTTCTGGGTCATTCTTTATTGACTGACTCTCTCACCCTTGGTATATCTATTACCAGTTACTGGAATGAAACCCAGCCACTTTACTCTTTATCTTTGCTTCAAGACCTTGATCATGTGTTTTATCTGCATATTCCAACTTAATTTCTCTCTCTTGATGTTTTCTTGAGCTGAATCTTTATTAAAGAACCTTCTAAACATAGTTCCAGGCCTCTTATACCTCAATATTGCCCTTACAGGCAGCCCTATTGGTCATCTCTGACTTTTACACATATTCTACTTCTGGGGTAAGATCAGGCACCAAGACCAGCTAAAAGTATTTAGAATCATTTTCTGATGAAGAGAATTAAACTGTAAGCACAGTACATGTGACCTAAGAGGAAGTAACTCAGAAGGTATGCAGTGTCCTTATCCTAAGGAGAGTGTATGTGGCCAGGGAGGCAATAGTCCCAGTTCTGCATTTTTTCAGAGTCAAGCAATTTATCATTTAATCCTTTATATTTCTTTCAGGCAAACCCATCTCAAAATATGTTTATTAGGGAGATAAAAATGTATCTAATAAGCAGTCTTAAACAGTGATTTTTATCCCGGGATAGAGGACCTGAGAGTGGGGGATGTTTATGAATTATATGCAGAATTTCCTGTCCACCCCAATCCCACACCAAAGGTTATAAACCATTGACATAGAGCACTGATCCCTAACCCTAAATTAACAGGAGCTTATTCAAATGCAGGTTTCTATAACCTAGCCAAGATATAATAAATCAAAATTTCTGAGTGGAAAGCATGGATACTGATATTTTTTAAAACCTCTTAGATCATTCTGAAGATCAGCCAGGTTTCGGAATTACTAGGATGCAGCATCTGGTCCCAAAGCAAAAGAGAATTAGAACTCAGCAAACATATGCTCCAATTGAACAGGCAGTTGCTTATCACCCCCTTGCTTGCTTTGAATCAAAAATAATCCAAGCGTTTCTTCATTTGGGGTTTGAGCAGAATGCATCATCAGAGCGCCCACTCTGCAGAAGCTGTGTATCCAAAGGTCCTTCATGGGTGGATTCACTTTAATAGGAAAGTTGTTCTCTGTGCAGGTGACCAGCTGGGTAAACCTGCCACCACACCATTCTACCAATTATCACTACACCCTATTTAGAAAGTCAGGGCAAGTCACTTCCCCATTTGAAAGAGGCAGTAAATCTCCTTATGCAGTGAGTATTAATTCTATTTTAGAAGTCCTTGGGTTATACATAAAAAGCAAAATAAAATACAGATTACTCCATTCAACAGAAAAAAATGTTGATGCAAATTAGGCTTTTATGTAATATGGATTAAACCACTAATGGTATAATCCAATTAAACCACTTTTCCAATTTTTTCTGTTTTTTTGTTAATCACCACATGCACCCTCTGAGACATCAGAATGTATTCTATCTTTATAGTGTGAAAATTAGATAACTAAAGTGAAGTTGTATAAATGTACATTTAATGAAGTAATAAGGTGATCCAATGGCAATTTATAGATAAAAATACAGCCCTGTGTGTATTTGAGAAGTATATATACATATAATGAAACATACAAGGTCTCTTATCACCTGGGGTTATTAATGTATTTTTCTTACTGCCTCTCTGGCTACTTGACATCTGTTACTCCAACAGCTTCAGAGCCTACAAAGGCTCCAGCCACCTAAGATTTGTTCCAGCTCTACCCTATTACACCTGCAGTCCAGAGCTAGCTGCCAGCAATGATTCACTAGGCTGCAGATAATACCTGTGGTCTCAGTATTCATCAACATCAAAACACTTTTTCAGAGATATTTGTTTAAAACAGCAAGACTATCAATAAACCAATTTTTCACAATTCTGTTAATATAGTAACTTCCCCAAACACAATCCTCTCTCTCTCTCCTCTCCCGTTTTCTCATCCCCACACTGCTCAGTGCTAGTACTCCTTTATTCTGCACACTGTGGAATTGTTATCCATCTTTAATTTATTCATTTGTTGTCCTTCATTAAAACGAAGCTCTTCCTGAAACATCCAGATTTTTCCAGGAGATTTCTCCAATGAAACAACAACGACTGTACTATCCGTGGACATACAAGTCTGAAAATGATATAGGATTCCCCTCTTTTCCCAACCCTAGCTATGATTATTATTCTGCCCTCATTCAAATCTCAGTTTCTTAGAGTTTCATGAAGAAATACTGGGCCCTCTGTGTCCTTGGTATTTACAGATCTCATGGTCACTTCACATTCTTTGAGGACTTACATGTCATAGTTCATTCCATGTGTCCATACCAATTCTGTCACAATTCTGAGTGATTCAAAGGCCATATGAGTAAACTGATCTGATCATTATTTGACCTCAGCACTAATGATCTTCTAATCCTCTTCAGTTTAGTCATTCATTCTTGGCATAAACTACAGTGGTTCCATCTTTGAATTATTGAACTCCCATGATGACTTTGATACTATTGAATCTTTTGGTACTTTGTCTATCCTATTGCTTTCACTCCTGATCTTACTTGGAACTCACTGATTTCTAAGGCAGTTTTCTTCTCATTTTCTACTGCTATACCACATCCATTTTGGATTATCTTTCAAAGTTGATCTAGACTTTTTCTTGATCATCTAAGAAAATATTCCATAAATCTTAAATGCATTATTGCATAAGCCTAACACCACCCTTATGGCAGAAAGAGAAGAGGAACTAAAAAGCCTCTTGATGAAAGTGAAAGAGGAGA
>SJYT01002684.1:65064-127230 GCA_006410635.1 Cephalophus harveyi | reverse complement strand
GTTTTTCCTGTGGTCATGTATGGATGTGAGAGTTGGACTGTGAAGAAGGCTGATCGCCGAAGAATTGATGCTTTTGAAGTGTGGTGTTGGAGAAGACTCTTGAGAGTCCCTTGGACTGCAAGGAGATCCAACCAGTCCATTCTAAAGGAGATCAACCCTGGGATTTCTTTGGAAGGAATGATGCTAAAGCTGAAACTCCAGTACTTTGGCCACCTCATGCGAAGAGTTGACTCATTGGAAAAGACTCTGATGCTGGGAGTGATTGGGGGCAGGAGGAGAAGGGGACGACCGAGGATGAGATGGCTGGATGGCATCACTGACTCGATGGATGTGAGTCTGAGTGATCTCCGAGAGATGGTGATGAACAGGGAGGCCTGGCGTGCTGCAGTTCATGGGGTCGCAAAGAGTTGGACACGACTGAGCGACTGAACTGAACTGAACTGAACTCTAGCCAAAAAGGGCCAAGTAACATTTTACAGCCGTTTTTCTGATAAGGGTTTGTCAACCAGAAGACTTATTTGTGTTGATCTTCCCAAAGTCTGGTGCCACTCTCAGAAAGCACTAAATAAAGTTACATTCTTACATAGCAAGGACACAAGAGGAGTGCAGTGATATATAGCAAAGAAAAGTAATTAACTCAAAAGTCTAGTGTTGCTAACATCAAAACTACTATGTATCTTTTCCCATATCCTATTTACATTGATTAACATCCTCCCAGGTGCCTAAAAAAGAAAGAATATGGAGGCCTGGCAGCAATCATTGAGTCAACAGTGAAAACCCTCTACCAATATAATTTTTAACTCTTTAGAAAAGGCTCTGTATCTTTAAGATGCTTTTAAGCTTTGTGCCTCTCGCGGTTGGGGGCAGTAAGCAATTAACAAGCTGTAAGAAGTCTGGGGAACCTGTTAGGCAAGCTAGAGAGTTATCAGAGGGGGTTTAACTGAAACATCCCTTTCAAATGCAGAATACTAAAGCCCTGATTTGACTTTTCCCCCCTGAGAATATCAGAAGAGTGGAAAAGCAGAGTACAAAGGCCGGCAGATTCTTATTTTTGGGGGGGGTGGATGCTCAGGAAATTCCAGGGGGAACCCCTGAAACCTGATCACGTCCTTGCATTTGTCAGGTTTCCTTCCGCATGATCTTGTCACAGGCGGGATTCCTCACGCCAGCCCCCAACAGTGCTGCAGCTCCATTAGACACAAAGGCAAGGTTTGTATCCACAACATTCGCCATCTCCCTGCTGTGAGCTGGTTGTTCTTGAGTTTGAGGAGCATGACGTGGGCTGCCTTACTGGGCTGTCTTGCCCCCTCTTCTGTTTGTGGGCTTGGATCTATTGGCTACACAATTCTTAATCCGGATAGATCAGAGCTGATACCCCTAGTGTCTAACCCCTGATCCGGTGCTGCTTTCATCACAGTTGACATATTTGGAAGATAGAATCAGAAAATGAGAAAATACTGGCTGCTCTTTAATTTTATCTGGCACCTCAGATCGTGTGTGGAACTGTCTCAGTCCCTGTCTGCCTCTTGAGATCCCTCAGCCATTTCTGCTGTTCTCCTTTTGCTGCCATACATGTCAGGGTGTGTGGAATAGGCTGGTGGATTGGATCTTCTGTGCCTGTTACTTAGGAAAACTGTAAGGACAGCAGTCCAACAAAGGGAATATGTGTGAATCTTTCAGGCTCTTAGCTTGGCATCTCTGGGTGGACCAAATAGTCCCATCTCAAGGTCTTAGGATATGAGACCCCCACATCTTGTAGTTTTCCACTCTTGTGCTGGTCTATCTAGTCTGGGAGTGTAGACTCTTCCTGACTTTGCCTTCTCCTTAGTTTGTATAATTTTTCCTTTTAAATTTGATTTTGAAGTATGTGGCTCTAGAGTCTGAAGTCATGTCCAGTTTCTTTGCTGTGGTAATCCGCCTGTGTTTAAGGGGCAGCTCCTCATGGACTCTCTGTGGTGTGGGTTTACTGGGTAAGAGAAAATTTGTAAAGGAGAATACTTTCCCTTATTGGTTGTAATATTTTCCTGCTGCATACAGAATTACCACTTGAAGCTACTTAGTATAGTGGTCAGCGTGTTCTGTGATATGAGAAAGCATCTGAAGACCTTGACCTGTACGTGTTTTTCTGGCTTTAAGTGATGTCAGAAAAGTCTACGTGAAGGGCACTGTGATAGTGTTGTTCACGTGTGTTATCACCATGCCCTTTGAGCCTCACCAAGAGGTGTAGGAACTTCTCCTGACAAGGGTACTGTCCAGGTTCACACCCTCATATTTGTGAGGCTGTTGACTAAACTGTTGCTGATGCTGCATGCTTGTCACCTGGGTGCTATTGATCATTCTGCCTCCACACTTAATTTTGTAGCAACTTAATGACAGAGCTTATGTAGTGGAGAGATAACTTCAGTGATGAACCATCATTTGTTTTTTTTCAAGGCATTGCTACTTTCTTTTTTTTTTAATTTTTATGCATTATAAATGAATGTCTTTTATTTTTAGCATTAAGTTTCTATTTTATGTTACTCTTTGTGTTTTGTTTGCCTTAGCGTGGGATGGTTGGTTGAGAAAGCGCCCCCACCCCTATGTTGGAATTGGTGATCAGTACTTTTTAGAGTTCTTTATGTATTCTTGATGTTAAGCTATTATTGAATATATGCTCTGCAAATATTTTGTATTATAGTGTACATTGTTTTTTCACTCTGTTGAGGATGGATTAGTGCACAATACTTGATAATTAGGATGTGTTCTGTTTATCTTTTTATTTTGTTGGCATGAGCTTTTGTTGTTGTATCTGATAAATCATTGGTGAGTCCACTGTCAAGAATAATTTTTTTTTCATTTACTTATAGGAGCTTTATACACTAAGGACTGAGGTTTAGGTCTTTGAAGCATTTTGAGTTAATTTTTGTGTATAGTGCATAATAATGCTCCAGCTAAATTCTATGTGTGAATGTCCTGTTTTCACAACACCTTTGTTCCATAGATTGCCCTTCTCTCTTTACTTGGTCTGGAAACTATTGTGGAACATCATGTGACCTTACACACAAAAGTATTTCTCTGAATCTGTTGTGTTCCTCAGGTGTCTGTCCTTATATCTGTACCACACTGCTTTGATTAGTGTAGTTTTGGAATCAGTTTTGAAATAAAGAAATGTGAGACGTCTGACTTTGCTTTCTAGTTTGTTTTTGCTGTTCATTGTCTTCTGTGATTCCATAGGAACTGTAGGATAGATTCATCTGTTTCTTAAGCAGAGTTTGGATTTCACTAGGTATTGTTTTGAATCTTTTGTTAACTTTGACTAGTATTGACATCTTGACAATATCAGCCTCACAATATTTCTGAAGCATAGGGTGTTACATTTATTTGTGTCTTCTCTAATATTTTTCAGAAGTCATTAGTTTGCAGTATAAAAATTCTTCCCTTCTTATATAATGTTATGATGAAGTATTCTTTTTTAATTTTCTTGTCAGTTGAATTACTTTGATTGTTCATTTTTAATGTTTAGAAACCCAGTTGGGTTTGCATGTTGATATTGTATCTTGTAATTGCTTTGAAGTCTTTCATTATTTCTCTCTATATTTTTTAACTTGTTAATGTTGCAAAATGCCTACTATGGGTATGTCATCTTGTAGGACATATTTAGAAAGATATTTTGTTTCATAAAAACAGTACTATTGAATTTTTTTCTTTATGGTATATATATTATAGTTCTAAATAGCAACATATTATTAGATAAACTCATTTTGGATTCTTTAGCATTACAATATATTGTGTGTTCATTAGCATTTATTTGTGTACAGTAAGGATGCAGAATATATCTATAGTAGAATACATTTTTCTCCTCACTTATGAGACTGTAATATGTTTACTGTTAATTGGTACATACTTTGAAGTCATGGTGGAAAAATTGTGTTTTTGTGTGAGCTGACATGTTTTACTAGTACAGGTGTTTTTGTCATAGGCTGTTTGCAAGTATTCTTCCCTAAAATCAATTTTAATTATCTTTTACAACTCTTTTTTTTTTTTTTTCAGGAAACAAGCTTATTGCTCTAGTGTTTCTCAGAATTTTAAGATCATATTTGGAAATTTTCAAAAATTTTTGAAAATGAAAAATATTACATAGTTGGGAAAAGTTTTATAACTGTGATAGATGTATTGCTTTTGGTGTAATAGACACTGAGACACTTATTGATGAATTTTAGTGAATAGATTCTTTATGTCTTGTAGATCTGTCTATCTGATACATGTGGTCGACCAATTACAACCCAAAACAGACAGTGATACAGGAGAAGTATTCCAAACAGCAATCTTGGGAAGACATAAAAGTCATGAAATCAAACATTTTTACCTCAGAGAACTTCAAGAAGACATGTATGACTTTGAGTGTCATTGGAGAAGTGGTGGAAGAAATAACAAAGGAACGCGTATAACTCATGATGGAAATCTCACTGATGGCAGAGGTCAACAGTGTAGAAAGGATGTGGAAATCAAGCCCTTTGTAAATAGGCTTGGATTAAATGTGCAGGATAAACTGCAGATATTTCAAACTGATGGGATAATTTCTGAATGTAATAAAGTTACGAGGTAGTCAACAGTAGTTTGTCACCTTCACCATTTCAAGGAATATCTCCTGGTGTCCAAAGTAACCTTTCTAATATATTTGGGAATGATTATTTGCATCCTTCGTTACTGACACAAGATTCAACAGCATACCAGGAAAGAGCTTCCAAGTGTATTGAGTGTAGGAAAACCGTTAGTCATGTCTCAGCTCTCAGGAATCATCAGATAATTTATTCAGATGAGATATTACATAAGTGTGACATATGTGTCAAGGTCTTCAGTACAAATTCACACCTTGCAGTTCATCAGAGAATTCATAAGGGAGAGAAACTTTACAAATGTGATGAGTGTGGCAAGGTCTTCAGTCATAAAACAACCCTTGCAAATAATCAAAGAATTCATACTGGAGAGAAACCTTTCAAATGTAATGAGTGTGGCAGAAGCTTTAATCGCTCCTTAAATCTCTCTGCTGCTGCTACTGCTGCTAATTCACTTGAGTCGTGTCCGAATGTGTGCGACCCCCACAGACAGCAGCCCACCAGGCTCTCCCGTCCCTGGGATTCTCTAGGCAAGAACGCTGGAGTGGGCTGCCATGTCCTTCTCCAGTGCCTGAAAGTGAAAAGTGAACGTGAAGTAACTCAGTCATGTCCCACTCTTAGCAACCCCATGGACTGCAGCCCACCAGGCTCCTCCATCCATGGGATTTTCCAGGTAAGCGTACTGAAGCAAATCTCTCTAGACACCAGATAATTCATATAGGATGTATATTATATAAATGTGAGGTATGTGACAGTGTCTTTAGTCGAAAACCAAACCTCAGATCATCAGAGAGTTCATAGTGGAATAAAGCGAAGAAAAGTGGGAGAAGGTTATAACTGTAATTTTTGTGGTAAGCTGTTTAGTTACAGTTCATACCTTTTAATTCTTTAGAGAATCTGAGAGGGTAACAGGCAGGAAGGCCAGGGGTCTCCAAATGGAGGAACTAGGCTGCAAATGCCTGGAGAATCCCAGGAACGGTGGAGCCTGGTAGGCTGCAGTCCATGGGGTCGCTGAGTCAGACACGACTGACTTTTCAGTTTCAGTTTCACTTTTCGGTTTCATGCATTAGAGAAGGCAATGGCAACCCGCTCCAGTGTTCTTGCCCGGAGAATCCCAGGGACAGCGGAGCCTGGTGGGCTGCCATCTATAGGGTCGCATAGAGTCGGACACGACTGAAGCGACTTAGCAGCAGCAGCAGCAGCAGGCTGCAAGTGTCAGACATTTTTATCTCTTTTAAGCTGCAGTAGGAAACAAATTGGGTCTGCAAACGGAGGAAATAGGCTGCAAGTGTCAGACATTTTTAATCTCTCTTAAGCGGCAGGAGGAAACAAACTAGCGATATTTTTTTTCCTTCTGTATATAAATTTAAAAGGAGGTATCTCTTAGAATACTGTGTTGCCACAATGACACCTGGTTTCTCCTGAAGTTAACTATTCTCAAACCTTGTGTTAACCAATGCATTTTTCTTATGAAATGTTTGTCTTAAGCTATGTTAATGTACTGTGCATTTGCCCCAAACTCCCTTTTCAAGTCAGTTCTGCCTAATGGCTCAGAACCTACTTGACAAACCAGTATGTTATACTCAGATATTGTTCCCCTAATCTATGTAAATGAAACTATTTGTATGGTAATCTGCCCTCCTACAAGATTCAAGTCAATCATTTTATGGCCCGGGATGAATTGTCTGGTACCAAGACTGGAAGAAGCACAAGCTGGAATCAAAATTGCCGGGAGAAATATCAATAACCTCAGATATGCAGATGACACCACCCTTATGGCAGAAAGTGAAGAGGACCTAAAAAGCCTCTTGATGAAAGTGAAAGAGGAGAGCGAAAAAGTTGGCTTAAAGCTTGACATTCAGAAAACGAAGATCATGGCATCTGGTCCCATCACTTCATGGGAAATAGATGGGGAAGCAGTGGAAACAGTGTCAGACTTTATTTTTTTGGGCTCCAAAATCACTGCTGACGGTGAATGCAACCATGAAACTCCTTGGAAGAAAAGTTATGTCCAACCTAGATAGCATTTTCAAAAGCAGAGACATTACTTTGCCGACTAAGGTCCGTCTAGTCAAGGCTATGGGTTTTCCTGTGGTCATGTATGGATGTGAGAGTTGGACTGTGAAGAAGGCTGAGTGCCGAAGAATTGATGCTTTTGAACTGTGGTGTTGGAGAAGACTCTTGAGAGTCCCTTGGACTGCAAGGAGATCCAACCAGTCCATTCTGAAGGAGATCAACCCTGGGATTTCTTTGGAAGGAATGATGCTAAAGCTGAAACTCCAGTACTTTGGCCACCTCATGCGAAGAGTTGACTCATTGGAAAAGACTCTGATGCTGGGAGGGATTGGGGGCAGGAGGAGAAGCGGACGACCGAGGATGAGATGGCTGGATGGCATCACGGACTCGATGGACGTGAGTCTGAGTGAACTCCGGGAGATGGTGATGAATAGGGAGGCCTAGCATGCTGCGATTCATGGGGTCGCAAACAGTCAGACACGACTGAGCGACTGAACTGAACTGAACTGAACTGAAGATTATCCCAAAATGCATCTTATGAATGAGGGGCCTGGTGCCATTCTGAGTTTTAAGACATTCCTTTCTTTCATTAACAGACTGGTAGTGATTATATAACATCCAGCTGAAGACTAGCAGGGGGGTACTCTTTCTGCCTCCTTCTGATGCCTATGTCAGAAGGTTTCTCTATCTCCTTTATACTTTAATAAAACTTTATTACACAAAAGCTCTGAGTGATCAAGCCTCGTGTCTTGCTGCAGATTGAATTCTTTTCCTCCAGAGGCCAAGAATCCCGGCGTCTTTTCGGTCAGCAACAAAATTCCCACGGGAGAGAAACCCTACAAATGTAATCAATGTGGAAGGGACTTTAGTGAAAAGGCAACCCTTGCAAAGCATCAAAGAATTCATACTGGAGAGAAACCTTACAAATGTAATGAGTGTGGAAAAGCCTTTAGTCAAAAAGTACATCTTCAGCTTCATTGGAGAATACATACGGGAGAGAAACCTTACAAATGTAATGTGTGGCAGGTGTTTCAGTTGAAAATCACAACTTACAAGTCATCGGAGAGTACATTTTGTAGAGAGACCTTTCAGATGTTTTGAGTGTGAAAAATCCTTTACTCAGGTCTCAAGCCTCACTAAACATCAGAAAATCCACAAATGAGAGACATCATCCAAGTGTGATATATGCTGATCTTTAACTGTCAGAGTTCAAAAGAAACGATACAAATGTCATGAGTGTGGCAAAACTTTTGTGTGTGGAGGCCTCATGATCAGATAATTCATAGAAGAGTGGAACATTACAAATGTAGTGAGTGTCTCAGAGTACTTAGTCTGAATGGATACCATATTATCCATATTAGAAATAAACATTAAAAATGTAATGAGTGTGGTAAATTCTTCAGTGTACTTTCAAGCCTAACTTGCCATCAGATGATGTACAGAGGTGAGAGCCCTTGAAAATATAATTTAGGTTGCAGTGCTTTTGGCAGTGGTTCATATCTTATGCTTCATGAGAATATTCACACTGGACCAAGTGCAGATGATATTGAATGTGGTCAGGCCGTTGAAATCTACACATTCTCAAAAAGTTCATCACCAGTGCCAGGAATGTGAGCAATCTTTTCTCATTGGTCCCCCTTGCATCAGTAATCAAGTTGTTTGTACTGCACCAAACAGTACTAATGTACTGAATTTTGAATAGCTTTTAGGTTGTGCCTTAGACTTACCAAATATATCATGATTTAAATTGCAGTGAATATGGCGAAGCTTCATGTTCTTGTTCATTTATCACTAGATGGCAGAGTGTTCATCTTGAAGAGAAAGCACAAAGATGTAAAGTGTGTGGCAAGGCTTTTACCCAAAGATCACAAGTTGGGGGTCCTACTGGAGGAACACCTCCCAAATGCAATGAGTATGGGAAAAGCTTTATGTTGAGTTCAGGTATCAGGACTTGAGCCATCTGATCATGAGAATGTTCAGTTTCTGACCATGAAGCCTAGCCATGATGAAAGCTCAGTTTATGAGTCCTTGGGATGGACTGATCCAACATCCGCTGGATCATCAAAAAAGCAAGAGAGTTCCAGAAAAACATCTACTTCTGCTTTATTGACTATGCCAAAGCCTTTGACTGTGTGGATCACAATAAACTGTGGAAAATTCTGAAAGAGATGGGAATACCAGACCACCTAACCTGCCTCTTGAGAAATCTATATTCAGGTCAGAAAGCAACAGTTAGAACTGGACATGGAACAACAGACTGGTTCCAAATAGGAAAAGGGGTACGTCAAGGCTGTATATTGTCACCCTGCTTATTTAACTTATATGCAGAATACATCATGAAAAATGCTGGGCTGGAAGAAGCACAAGCTGGAATTAAGATTGCTGGGAGAAATATCAATAACCTCAGATATGCAGATGACACCACCCTTATGGCAGAAAGTGAAGAGGAACTAAAAAGCCTCTTGATGAAAGTGAAAGAGGAGAGTGAAAAAGTTGGCTTAAAGCTCAACATTCAGAAAACGAAGATCATGGCATCTGGTCCCATTGCTTCATGTGAAATAGATGGGGAAATAGTGGAAACAGTGTCAGACTTTATTTTTTGGGGCTCCAAAATCACTGCAGATGGTGACTGGAGCTATAAAATTAAAAGACGCTTACTCCTTGGAAGGAACATTGTGACCAACCTAGATAGCATATTAAAAGGCAGAAACATTACTTTGCCAGCGAAGGTCCATGTAGTTAAGACTATGGTTTTTCCAGTGGTCATGTATGGATGTGAGAATTGGACTGTGAAGAAAGCCGAGCGCTGAAGAATTGATGCTTTTGAACTGTGGTGTTGGAGAAGACTTTTGAGAGTCCCTTGGACGGCAAGGAGATCCAGCTAGTCCATTCTAAAGGAGATCAATCCTGGGTGTTCATTGGAAGGACTGATGCTAAAGCTGCAACTCCAATACTTTGGCCACCTCATGTGAAGAGTTGACTTATTGGAAAAGACTGATGCTGGGAGGCATTGGAGGCAGGAGGAGAAGGAGACGACAGAGGATGAGATGGCTGGATGGCATCACCAACTCGATGGACATGAGTTTGAGTGAACTCCGGGTTTGGTGATGGACAGGGAGGCCTGGCGTGCTAGGATTCATGGGGTCGCAAAGAGTTGGACACGTCTGAGTGACTGAACTGAATAAGGAAAAGAATGCCTATGAGATTTCGAATCAAACAGCCTGCTCTGAAACAAACCTAAGTGTGGGAGTTGGCTACTAGAAGGGCATCTAAGAAGATATTGCTATGACTGATATATTTTGACATGTGTTTTAGAAAATAACGTGTAATCTGCCATTTTTGAATGTTCTGAAAATGTTGATTAGATTCCATGATTTGATGGGGGTATGGTGCTCATCCATAAGTCCCAAATCTTCAGAAGACTATGTTTTTCAGACTTTGTTACCCACATTTGAGAGAACGTTGTTGTCGTTCATTTGGACAGTCATGTCCGATTCTTTGCAACCCTGTGGACAGCAGCATGCCAGCCTTCCCTGTCCTTCACCGTCTCCCAGAGCTTGCTGAAACTTATGTCCATTGAGTGGATGATGCCATTCAGCCATCTCATTCTCTGTTGTTCCCTTCTTCTCCTGCTTTCAATCTTTCCAAGCATCAGGGTCTCTTCTAATGAGTTGGCTCTTCGCATCACTTGACCAAAGTATTGGAGCTTCAGCTTCAACATCAACCCTTCAGTGAATATTCAGGATTGGTCTCCCGTAGGATTGACTGCTTTGATCTTGCAGTCCAAGGGACTCTCAAGAGCCTTCTCCAACACCACAGTTCAAAAGCATCAATTCTTCGGCGCTCAGCTTTCTTCACAGTCCAACTCTCACATCCATACATGACCACAGGGAAAACCATAGCCTTGACTAGACGGACCATTGTTGGCAAAGTAATGTCTCTGCTTTTCAATATGCTATCTAGGTTGGTCATAACTTTCCTTCCAAGGAGTAAGCGTCTTTTAATTTCATGCCTGCAGTCACCATCTGCAGTGATTTTGGAGCCCCAAAAAATAAAGTCTGACACTGTTTCCACTGTTTCCCCATCTATTTCCCATGAAGTGATGGGACCGGATGCCATGATCTTCGTTTTCTGAATGTTGAGCTTTAAGCCAACTTTTTCACACTCCTCTTTCACCTTCATCAGGAGGCTCTTTAGTTCCTCTTCACTTTCTGCCATAAGGGTGGTGTCATCTGCATATCTGAGGTTATTGATATTTCTCCCAGCAATCTTGATTCCAGCTTGTGCTTCTTCCAGCCCAGAGTTTCTCATGATGTACTCTGCATATAAGGTTTAGAAAGGGAAATAATTTTAGAAAGGGAAATAATTAAAACACGTTGAATAGAAGAAACAATAACGCAGTTTATAATCATTTAAAGTGTCTTGTTCTTTTAAAGGCTGTGGTTAATGACCCAAATGATCACATCCCTTAAGTCCTCCATCTCAGACACCTAGGTACTGATCCTGAGTTTGTTGAACTGAGCACTATGCTGAGTTTGCTGTTTTGTAGGGTGTCAGTAGGGAATAGCCCATTTCTACTTAGGGAGAGTTTGTGTTTGTAATATAGAGACTCGTCCCATTCTTGTTTCTTAAAACTGCCCAAGTTCCCAGATCCCTGAATTGCTTCAGCCTCACTAGCAGATCTAAGCACACCGTGCTGTGGAAAACAGCTTTTTATTGAGAATAAGCCCTTTTAGTCTTAAGAGGAAGTATGTTGGCTTCCGACATAACTTGAAGCTTTTACCTGAGCAGTGTTACAGATAGGTGGAGAGCCCCTAACTGGGTTTTGGCCGGGTTTGAGTCCAGGTCTCTTGGGTTAGAGTGCCGAGTTGTGTTTTCACCCGGTTGGAGTCCCGCCACATGGGTTCAAGTCTCAATTTGAGGTGGCCGGTTTTATCATGGTGCTGGCAGAGAAAGAGGTAAGGAGCAGAGGAAGAAAGGGCTGGACGGAAGCATAGCCACATGGCCTGCCAGAGAGTGGGGAGGCAGGGAGAGTCACAGCGAGAGGAAGGGTGTAATCTGGAGCGCAGAGAGGGAGCCGAAATGGGGGTAGAAAGAGGCAGACATAGGTAGGGATTTTTGAAAGACTCAGGAAGGTTGGAGAGAGAGAGCATTTCGAGGGGGAACGAATTGCAGCAGCCTGGGACAGCACATGTGTGAGGGAGGAAATAGGACGGGAACAGCAGGAGAGCAGAGGGGGAGAAAGAGACACCGAGACTCATGAAATAGGCAGCTAGGTGAACAGAGGGGTAAGCCCGATCTAGGTGTGGCCAGTTGTTTGGATACAGATGATTTTTTTAGTTATACAGAGGAGGATGAGAATTTCCAAACTCCTGTCTATAAGGCTTGTGTCTTTATTTATTAATTGTGGCAGAAGATGACTTTCATTTGCAAACCCTGTTGAGCCTGGGGCAGTGGCTTGATTCACTGAGTTGTGAGTGACCCCCTTCCCTTGTCCTATCTTGAGATAGAGGTCAGGGAAGAAGAGACCTGGGGCAAGAAATTACTGACTCTGTCACTCTGTGGTAGCTTTCTTTTTTTTTTTTTTATTAATTTTTTGGGTGTGCTGTCTTCGGTTCTGTGCCGTGGGCTCAGGAGTTGTGGCTCCCAGGTTCTAAAGCACAGGCTCGGTAGTTGTGCACAGGCTTAGTTGCTTGTACTTGTGGGATCTTCCTGAACCAGGGATAGAACCCATGTCCCCTGCATTGTCAGGCAGATTCTCATGCACTGTATCACTGTTGGGTAGCATTTTTAAAGGAACACTTTTTTTTTTTATAATGGATTCACACTTTCTCCTTTCTTTATGTATGGTGCTTTTTGTGGCTTGGAATAGGTCTTAATTCATTCCGTTTCTGTAATCATTTTTAACTTCAGAAATAAACTTTTTTAGTTTCCAGTATTCTACTCTTATCATCCTTTTGTAAATATGATTATTCTGTGTTTTTTTAAACTTTGACACCAGATTTTTAGATTAAAAATAATTCACAGTTTTTTCTTCAAATTTTTTTCAGATTCATTCCTTGCCTGAGTGCTTTCTTGCCTTCATCTCGTACATTTGAAATTCTCTTTGGTAAGTAGTAAATCATCTTAGACTACTTTGTGCCATACTTAGCAAAAATGTCACCTTGTTTATCAGTTCTAATGAAGTCGATGAACCTAGAACCTATTATACAGAGTGAAATAAGTCAGAAAGAGAAAGACAAATACTGTATATTAATGCATATATATGGAATTTAGAAAGATGGTACCAACGATCCTATATGCAGGGCAACAAAGGGAGACACAGATGTAAAGAACAGACTTTTGGACTCAGTGGGAGAAGGCGAGGGTGGGACGGTTTGAGAGAATAGCATTGAAACATGCATATTACCATATGTAAAATAGAATGATCAGTGCAAGTTCGATGCACGAAGCAGAGCACCCAAAGCCAGAGCTCTGGAACAACCCAGAGTGATCTGGTGAGGAGGAGGGTGGAAGGGGATTCAGGATGGGGGAGACACATGTCCAATTCATGTTGATGTATGGCAAAAACCATCACAATATTGTATTATCCTCCAATTAAAATAATTAAAAATTAAAAATGAAGAAACTGAAAAAATAAAAGTTAATAAGCAAAGATCACCTCCCCTCTCTTTCTCTGAATTCAAAGAGAAATACATCTTGGAGGGTTTTATGTATGGGACATCATGTGATAAAACAGACATATTTTCAGCTGTGGTTTTACCAAAGACATGATTTATGTGTATGTGTTTATGTGTGCACACACAAATGGATATTTCTGGTCTCAGCTCTTTACCAGAGAATAACAGAGGTATGACATTAGATCTTGTGAAATTAAAGGCATTTCTTTGAGAAATGGGAAAATAAAAGAACATTTAACACGACAAAACCAACAAAATAAAATGCTTCATTCTTTCCTTTCAAAAGAAGAAAAAAAAGACCACCTAGTTTAACTGGTTAGTCTAATGGTCTGTTTTCTCCATTTTCTATGATCAGTGAAAAAAGTGAGCTGTGAGGTGATATGAAGATGTTTCTCTCAGGTCCCTTTTTGACTTTTCTGTGCAGATGAGGAGGGATGGGCTGGACTGACCTGAAACCTTCCAACAGAGCCTCTCTATTCATGATGAAAAAGATTGGTCAGATCCTATTTCTAAGCTGACCCCTTACAATGTTTTTTTTCCAGTGGATATATATTTGCAATTCTGTATTTTTAAAATATTTTACTGCAATCGTATAATAAAGAATTACCTGCTTGATATCAGTTTGACCCAATCTTGAAAGAAAAGTTTCTTTTGCTCAGATACGTGACAGATATTCCTGGTCTTAAATGGGATGGGCAATAAGGACAAACTTGGCCCCCTTGCCCTTCAGCCTCTCATTTCATTATTCAGTTATACCCCGTTCTCTTTACTCAGCTCAGACCTTCTCATAAACGACTTCTCTCTGGGCCTGAGGGAGCCCACGTGTAACATGGAGATGAGAGACTAGACCGGAAACTCTTGAGCGTGAGCAACACTGACCCCTGAAATGATTAGCCAAATTGGCTATGTGTCTGTGTGTGGCAGTTCTGGTTTGGAGGGAGTGTCTGGTGGGAATTAGAATTTTAAATAGATCCCAGTCCTCCCTGAATGAAAAAAGAAAAGGAAAACTGTAGGATGGAGGCAGGATCACAGGCTCAGAATTAGATGACTTCTATGAATAAGACTAAATCTGAAGGGAGATTTCTTTTACGTCCTGACGTTCAGACCTCCTCTGGCTTTCAATTTTTCCTGGGACAAAAGCTTGACTCTTCGCTGTTTCTCCACAGCCCTCTGTCAAGCTCAGGGCCCTGTCAGTGTCTCCAGCCTCATCCTGGGAGTTGACCCTTTGCTCATGATTCAGCCTGTCCTGGTCTCATTTACCTTTTCTCTGTTTCCAAATACCCAAACCATTTCTGTCTGACATCTTAGTTTCTTTTCTCACCTTCAAGTCACCCTGGCTGAGGCCCTTTGTCACCCTTACCCAGTTTTATTGCCTGTGTATCAGTTGCCATCAGCAGAAATCAGTGCCCTTCTTCTTGAGTTATTTTGAGTCCTTCCTGGTTCCCCCCTTTTTAGGGCTCATAGTGTTCCTCTTCTTCCCAGTGTGGCTGCAGTGCCTGATACTGGAAATGTCTTTAGATGACAGGACTATGGGTTGGACTGAAATAATCCTCAGGGAAGACCAAGAGAACAGGGCAGGTGATGAAAATGTTTCTCATGTTCTGGACATTTCAGCTGTAATTGATCTTTACCCCATGTGACTTCTTAATTATTCAAAAGAAGAGCCAAGAAATACAGGAAGGCCTGAAAAGCCCTACAGACCTGGTGTCCTCAAGCAGTGGGCTAAGGTGTCCCCATGTTTAGTCTGCTGGGTTTAGTCCACTGCAGCCCCCAAATCTAAGCTCTGCCCATCCAGGGACCAGTCACCATTGTGGACAGCAGCTTTGCCATCTATGAGTTCATGTGCTCATTGCCAGGGATTGTGATTTCATTGCGCTGAGGATAAGCAGAAATCCCAAACCTAATGGGGCAGGAAGGAGACGCTGCCCCCTGTGCCCCCCCAAGAGCTAGAATATCTTCCAAGTTGGTGTGGGTGGAGAAAACAAGAGATAGTGAGACCTGGAGACCCTTGCTTTGAGACTTCCTGATTTCAAATGCCGTAATGTCCCCAGATGGTGGCAGACTTTCCCAGGAGGGCCAATCTCTTGATTTTCATACTGCATGTGCAGTGTCCTTTGGGTGGTAGCTCGTGGGCACTCCTCTTGTGATCCCCTTTGCCAGGAAACCCCTGTGCACTTTAGTCTTGCTTAGTCCAGTCATGCAGGGAGAAGAGGTAGCCAAATGCGGAAAGCAGAGGGAGCCTGGTGGGGTCTGCACGAGGGTTGTGGCAGTACTTGGGGGCATCAAGGTGAGCCCAGTGAATGGAGCGTGCACCCATCCCAAGTGCAGTTGCAGGGACAAGAGGTGTGTGGATCTGTTGGAAAAGGAAGTCTCAGTTCAGGCTGGAGAACCTGGAAGCGAGTTTGTTGGAGAGCCCGCATGGAATGGTTTGAGGTTCCAATGCCTTAGCTCATATTGCCCGGGACAGCAGTGCTGAGGCTGACACTTGCCTGCACAGGTTTGATTTGACAACTCGTGACCACACGTGAGGAGCAATGAAGCACGTGGAATTCAGCCAAGAGAAGTCTTTTCCACTGTTAGAACTGTGGCCTGGGCTGAGCCCACAGGCACCTGTGGGCGCAGGAGGATGGGAGCCTTGGGCTTGAGGGGCTGGTTCTAGCAAGTGCCTCCAGCATCCTCTCCACTCCCTGGCTTTTGTTGGCTCTTTTAGCAGGCAGGCACCTGTAGAGTAACAGGGAAAATCTCAGGTCATTTTTTGCATCAACTTTGGTATCATTGTGTACTTGGAGTTGCCATTGAAGAAAGTTTCATGTGCATTTCAGAAGTTACCAAGAGACTCTGGAGTGTTTCCTTGGAAGATGCTGAGGTCTCAGTTGTCCATGTGCATCATTGGAATTATCCCTCTTTTTCATAGTCTTTGGAGATTTTGATCTTTGACCTGGATCACTCACTGTAAATGAAAATATGGTGTTTTGTGTCTGTGGATCCTTGGGTGTCCTCTTTTGTATTTTGCCTAATGCATGAGTTATCAGGGCTTGGAATGCTTTGTGTTTGTGAAAGAGGGTTCAAGGCTCATTATGGGCTCTGTGGACACTCTGTTGGACACCATGAAAGTTTGTAAGTTTGTTTGAGGCCTGCTGGGAAATTAGGAGTACTAAGGTTAAGATTGCAGAATGCTTGTTAATAAGGTGGTCCCGCTCGGTAGGGATCTCTGGGCCCAACCTGAGAAGAGTCATAAAGTCCTGTGACGCAGGGGAAGATGGCTCAGAGAATCAGAGGGCAGCGATGCACAGTGATCTGCTACCCGGAGGCTTGTCCTCTAGAGGGTGCGGCTGCAACTCTCTTGGTGCCTGGCCAGTGCTGGGTTCTCTGTTATCCACTCCTGTCTCTCCCAAAAGAAGCACACACACAGGCACAGCACAGAAAACACAGAAACTTAAGTGCATTGTTGGTGGTAATGCAAATGGTACTGCTATGGTGCAAAACAAAATGGAAGTTCCTTAACAAATTAACATAGAACAGGCCTACAGTCTGTCAAACTCATTTCTGACAGATATCCAAAGAAAAAGTGATCAGTTTTTCAGGAATATGTGCACAGTCCCATGAGTGTGACTGGATTTGCAGTAGCCAAGGCATAGACACAGCCCAGATGTCTCTTGACAAAAGAATAGGTTACAAAAGTGTGGTATAGAAATATTTATTATATACTGTATATTCCTGAACTATTTTTTCTCTATCTATAAATATAAAAATCAAGAATCCTGCATTTATGCCAAAATGAATGAACCTAGAGAACATTATGCCAAGTTAAATAAGCCTCACAAAGGAGGACAGACGCTATGTGGAAACTAGACTTGTCAAACTCATAGAGCCATCGAGTAATAAGGCTGTTACCAGGAGCTGTTTGGAGGGGGAAATGAGGCACTGTTAGTCAAAGAGCAGATATTTTCAGTTGTAAAATAAGAAAGTTCTGGGAATCTGAGGTACTGCATGCTGCCTGTAGTGTTTCTGTATACTTGAAATTCACCGAGAGAGAAATAATAAAGTGTACTGATAGGTGGAAGTGTAACTTACTTGACTATAATAATTATTCAATATATGAATCTATCACATGATCACTTTGTACACAGTACGTTAATACCATTTTTGTTAGTTACACCTTAGTAAGGCTGGGAATGAAAGAGAGTTGGGAGGAGCTTTTCTCCTCTGAATAGTGCTCAGTCTAGGCTTCACGTTTCATTGATGAGGCATTTTGCATACCCATGTTTTGTACCCTCTGACCAGAGATTCCCCTTCAGGTAGTTTGTGTTGGTCCACAGCTCGAGAATGTTTAAGGTGTCCCAGTTGATTCCAGTCTGGATCCCTCACTGAGCATCAGGACTCTGAGTCCTCCCAGGCCTGAGGACAGAGATCTGGGCTGAGGAGGGGGCGCTATGCTCTGACTGGGGTTGGACAAGGGCCTGCTGTGTGACCTGAAGGGGATTGTGGGGTGAGCGGAGGTGCCCCCTGCTGCTGTGTGCATGAGGCCTCAGCAGGAGGGGAGTGTGATCCGAGGAAAAGTGTGGGAAAGTCCCATGTTGGTCTCTGTGCCGAAATTGACTGTCCTGAGTCCCTCCTGAGACAGTGGCCACAGGGGACTGTCTGTTCCACACGGTGAGGGCTTCCCATGTGGGTGGTTGGGGCTCAGGAATGGAATGTGTTGATTCTAAGCATTAAATAGCATGTTTTCAACTTTCATGATAGACCTCTGAGGACTCGTTTTGCCCAAGGAAGCCCTGAAGGAAGAGGAAAGAAAAGGGGTGAGACATGGCTCTTTCTCAGGTAAGGTCATATTTAGTCTGTCCTTCCTGAAATGCCCTTCTCTGGACTCGCTAATCGTGTTTGACTCTGGAGTGTCCTGTCTGGCTCTTGTACACACACACTCACCTGGGGCCTTCCCTCAGGCCCTGTCGTCTCCACTTAGATCCTGTCTCCCCATGACCTGGTGACCTGGCCCTTGTGAGGAGGCTCCCCTGGGCACCGTCCCAGGCAGGGCTTCTCACCCACGGGTTGGAGACGGGGTCTCGGTGCTGTTGGGCAGCAGGGATTGCTTAGGGCCCATCTAGATGCGCTGTCTGCTCTGTCAACCAGGGTAAAGAAGCTGCACGTTGAAGTCAGGTATTAATATGCACAATAGCTGGTAAAAGCTGGGAATCAGATCAATTGGGGCAGTTTGTTCTGACTTTTTTAAGGCAGTTCATACTAAAGATGTGGGTCAATCTCTTTAAATCCTTATTGTTAATAGAATGGAAAGTTCAGAAATAGACATCAGTGATACAGGGTTTTTTAGTTTATCATCAGATTTAAACTATGAAATGAATCTAAGTCTCTGGCAGGTGGAAATTTTCATCACCTCCATTCTTCAGAGGTTGTCCTTTCACTCTGTGTATTGAATCCTTTGACACAGAGATGTTTTAACCTTTAATGCAAGCAAGATTCCAGCTTCTCTCTTTTGCTGGTGGATATCTATTTTCTCAGTATCATGGTTATTGAGACTGTCCTTGCCCTTTTGTGTATCTTGACATCCTTGTGAATATAGCTTACATAGACACA
Organism: Cephalophus harveyi; assembly: GCA_006410635.1. Taxonomy (NCBI): domain Eukaryota; kingdom Metazoa; phylum Chordata; class Mammalia; order Artiodactyla; family Bovidae; genus Cephalophus; species Cephalophus harveyi. The sequence continues at coordinate 108,347 of SJYT01002684.1, read as the reverse complement.
AAGAATTATTTCTGAGTGTTGTGTTCTGTTCAGTTGGTTTGTTTGTCTGTTTTTATACTAGTAGCACATCACCTTGATTACCTTGTAATAAGTTTTGAAATAGAAAGACCTCCATCTTCTTTCTTCAAGAGTTTTGCTGTTTGCTCTTTGAATAGTTATGTGACTTTCACCATGTTTTATCCTGCTTCTACAAAGATTGCCATGGCAGTTTTGATAATGAGTTAATTGGTTGATTGATCCTTTGTGGGGTTATTAAAGAATCTCTTTTGATATAACATGTTTCTTTTGTAGTCTTTATGATTTTTACCTATGAAACTTTGTCATGTGGGAAGGAAGATAACTGGTTTTTTCCTACATTGAGATGATCCTGGTTTTTTTCCCTTTAATCTGTTAATTTATATGTTGACTTCTCCTTGCCTTATGTGAATAAAATTCACTTGGTCATGATGTCAGATCTTTTTATTTATTTATTTAAATTATTTTAATTGAAGGATTGTTGCTTTCCAGAAGTTGTTGTTTTCTGCCAAATACCAACATGAATCAGCCATAGGTATACATATGTCCCCTCCCTCCCATCTTCCTCCGTATGCCACCCCTGTAGGTTGTTAGACAGCCCCTCTTTGAGTTCCCTGAGTCATTCAGCAAATTTGTATTGGGTCTCTACTTTATATATGGTAATGTAAGTTTCCATGTTACTCTCTCCATATATCTCGCCCTCTCCTTCCTCCTCTCCCACCTCCATCTGTTCTCTGTGTCTGTTTCTCCAGATCTTTTTAATATGTGTTGAAGTTGGCTTGCAAGTATTTTAATTTTGCATCAGTATTGATCAGTGGTATTGGTTTCCAGTTTTCCTTTCTTGTGTCTTTGAGAAATCAGCAAACTATTAGAACCATGCTTGCTCCATAGAATTAACAGGATTAGTGGTAATTCTTTTGTAAATGTTTGGTAGAATTTGGTCCTGTATTTTTCTTAGAGGTTTCTGACTACTTTTTAAATCTCTCTAGCTATAATGGGCTTCCCTAGTGACTCAAATCATAGAGAATCTGCCTGCAGTGAGGGAGACCCAGGTTCTATCCCTGGGTTGGAAGATTCCCTGGAGAAAGGAATGGCTGTCTAGTCCAGTCTTCTTGTCTGGAGAAATTCCATGGCCAGAGGAGCCTTGTGGGCTACAGTGCATGAGGTCACAAAGAGTCAGACACGACTGAGTCGCTAACACTTCTCAATTTTTTAATTTCTTAATAAGTAAAATAGTTTGCATGTTTCTGAGAATTTGCCAATATCTCCTATATTCTGTCATTTATAGGCATTATTGGTCATCAGTCAGTCAGTTCAGTTCAGTCACTAAGGAGTGTCTGACTCTTTGCGACCCTATGAATCACAGCACGCCAGGACTCCCTGTCCATCACCAACTCCTGGAGTTCAGTCAAACTCATGTCCATCGAGTCGGTGATGCCATCCAGCCATCTCATCCTCTGTCGTCCCCCTCTCCTCCTGCCCTAAGTCCCTCCTAGCATCAGGGTCTTTTCCAGTGAGTCAACTCTTCACAAGAGGTGGCCAAAGTATTGGAGTTTCAGCTTTAGTATCAATCCTTCCGATGAACACCCAGGACTGATCTCCTTTAGGATGGACTGGTTGGATCTGATTACAGTCCAAGGGACTCTCAAGAGTGTTCTCCAACACCACAGTTCAAAAGCATCAATTCTTTGGCACTCAGCTTTCTTCAGAGTCCAACTCTCACATCCATACATGACCACTGAGAAAATCCTAGCCTTGACTACACGGACCTTTGTTGGCAAAGTAATAACTCTGCTTTTTAATATACTATCTAGGTTGCTATCTTCTAACTTTCTTCCAAGCAGTAGCGTCTTTTAATTTCATGGTTGCTGTCACCATCTGCAGTGATTTTGGAGCCCCCCAAAATAAAGTCTGACACTGTTTCCCCATCCTTTTCCCATGAAGTGATGGGACCAGGTGCCATGATCTTCGTTTTCTGATTGTTGAGGTTTAAGCCAACTTTTTCATTCTCCTTTTTCACTTTTATCATGAGGCTTTTTAGTTCCTCTTCACTTCCTGCCAGAAGGGTGGTGTCATCTGCATATCTGAGGTTATTGATATTTCTCCTGGCAATCTTCATTCCAGCTTGTGCTTCTTCCAGCCCAGCATTTCTCATAATGTACTCTGCGTATAAATTAAATAAGCAAGGTGACAATATGCAGCCTTGCCGTACTCCTTTTCCTATTTGGAACCAGTCTGTTGTTCCATGTCCAGTTCTAACTGTTGCTTCCTGACCTGCATATAGGTTTCTCAAGAGGCAGGGTCAGGTGGTCTGGTGTTCCCATCTGTTTCAGAATTTTCAACAGTTTCTTGTGATCCACACAAAGGCTTTGGCATAGTTAATAAAGCAGAAATAGATGTTTTTCTGGAACTCTCTTGCTTTTTCCATGATCCAGCAGATGTTGGCAATTTGATCTCTGGTTCCTCTGCCTTTTCTAAAACCAGCTTGAACATCAGGGAGTTCACGGTTCACGTATTGCTGAAGCCTGGCTTGGAGGATTTTGAGCATTACTTTACTAGCATGTGAGATGAGTGCAATTGTGCGGTAGTTTGAGCATTCTTTGGCATTGCCTTTCTTTGGGATTGGAATGAAAACTGACCTTTTCCATTCCTGAAGCCACTGCTGAGTTTTCCAAATTTGCTGGCATATTGAGTGCAGCACTTTCACAGCATCATCTTTCAGGATTTGAAATAGCTCCACTGGAATTCCATCACCTCCACTAGCTTTGTTCGTAGTGATGCTTTCTAAGGCCCACTTGACTTCACATTCCAGGATGTCTGGCTCTAGGTGAGTGAACACACCATCGTGATTATCTTAGTCGTGAATATCTATTTATTGGTCATAGTACTTCCTTATCTTTAGAAACTTCCTTTAACCTCAGTTGTAATCACTCCTGTTTCATATCTGTTTTTAGTTATTTGAATCTTTTTTTCTCTTTTCCTTAGTCTAGGTTGGGGTTTCCCTATACAGTTTTTTCAAAACATCAACTCTTGGTTTGTTGATTTTTATATTTTTCTGCTTTCTATTTTATCTCTGGTTTAATCTTTCTTATTTACCTGTTTCCTTCTGCTATACTTGAGTTTAGTTTGTTTTCCGTTTTCTGCTTCCTAGAGTTCTAAAAATAGATTTCAGTTTAAGATCTTTTCTCTTTTTTACTGTAAGCATTTAACAGTTCAGACTTTCCTTTTAGTACAGTCTTTTCTGTGTGTTATAAATTTTGTAATGTTGTCCTTTCGTTTTAATCCATGTATTTAAAATTTTCCACGTAATTTTTTTCTTGGACCCATTTGCGGTTAAGAGTGAGTTGTTTAATGTCCACATTTGGGGAATTTTCTTTTTTTCTTGTGTTTATTTCGTTTTTGTTAGGGAACATACTTTTATGATATCAGTCTCTTACAATGGTTAATTTTGGCCTAACATGTGGTCTCTCATAGAGAATGTTTTCTGTGTCCTTGAGATGCATGTGTTTTGTGCTTTTGTTGGGCCGTGTGATCTGTGCATGCCTGTTCAACTTGGACGTTGAAATCTTGTACTACTCCTGTGCCACTATTTCTGCCTTCCTTTCCTTCAATGTTTGCTTCATTTTTCTGAGAGATCTAATGTTAGCTGTATATATATTTTTACTTGTTACAGCTTTTTGGTAAATTGATCGTTTTATCATTACACAACGTTTATCTCATTGCACTTTTTTTTTTCTTCAGTTTATTTTGTCTGAGATAACAGTCTCCCCTGCTCTCTTTGGGATGGACTGTCTTTTTCCATCCTTTCACTTTTCACCTTTCCATGTCCTTAGGTTTGTGAGTACTACCTGTTTCAACTCTCTGACAAATGCTGCGTCTCTTGCTCTGTATTTTTCTTCTTCTTCTAGTGGCCCCTGCCCATGCGCATCATATCGTGGTGAAACACAGGCACCCTGGACAGGTCTTTTCATGCCACTGTAATTTCAGAAGGAACCTATTGAATGTTTCCTTCCCATCATGATGTTCTTGAGATAGTCTTGCTTAATAACTTTATTTTTTTCCATATTCTTTTTTGCCATGATTTTTAATTCACCAAGAAGTTTTTTTACTTTACTATTGTGATAATTTTTTTTTGTCACAATCTAGGACTCTTCTAATTTCAAATTGCTATTTTATTAATGCATACAAAAAGCAAAGAAAGTCTTTGGCTTGTGTTAATGCCTTGCTATGTAAATTTAAATGGATAAAATTGTATTTGTACTTTTGTATATGGTAATTTTCTTATGAATTGAGTTCAAGTTTTTTTTTTTTTTTTTTTAATGTTTTTAACAGTTTTCTTTTGATAGCCTAGTATAGAATCCTGTTGACAAAGTCACCTGAGTACAGAGGATACATTTTTATCATCTGAAAGATGCTGAAATACATGTGAATAAAAGGATGATATAAAATTGTCCAAACAAATATGTCAAGAGACAAATCCTCTCATGTCAGTTAATTTTTTATAGATAAGCATGCATGCATGTGCAAGTCCGTGGTTTAGATAGAAGACATCATGATTTAGAAACTACATATCACCTTTTTTTGTCAGTTGAAATTATGTTATTAGTATAATCTGTGGCCTTGGAATTTTCTAAGCAATCCTGTTAGTGTTTTAAGTAGTAAATTACTAACACTTGTGTTTCTGTATCCACGTCTATAATGACCTTTCATGCCATTCCAGATTGTTCACCTTGGACTTTTTTTTTTTTTATATTAATACAATATTTATTTGTTTTCCTTCTGTCAAACCCTGAGCCCACCACTTTCCCCAGTCTGCCTGAGGAGTTACAGGAAAGGGAACATAACATACTGGGCAGACACAGGAGAAAGAGCTATGGGAGGTGGAAACAGCTCCTTCACATCATGAAGAAGATGAGCTAGACCACCATCAGGCAAAACAGCCTCATAGCCTTTGAGAGGGCCAAGCCCAGAGGGCCAGCCACCCCTTCTGTGGCAGGTCCAGCTCCAGGGAACTTGGTTGCTGTGTCAAAGTCCCTTGAAATGGCACTGGTTTGGAAGCTGTGGCTAGGAATAAGTGAGATGGTCCAGGGACCTGGGGCTGCCAAGCTGCTGTGACTCTCATTGGTCAGTGTCTCCAGTCCTTCACCACCACTGTGGACAGTGATCACTCAACAGAGGGAGGACATTCTCCCAATCAGGAAGGGGGTGGAGACGAATTTGGCTCAGGCGTCCATTTTCAGGGGATGAGAAGGCCTGAGGCCCGAGAGCTGCTCCCCCTGCAGAGAAGACAGAGGGGCAGGAAAGAGGCTCACCTTGGACTTCTTTCAAGTTTTCTTTAGGAGCCCTCTGTCAAAGGACTTTCAATGTTCTCTGTATTACTTCACTGTTAGATGCTTAAGCTTCAGTTGCTGAGCCCAAGCCTCTGAGTTCAGGTGCTTCGTGTAACATTTCTTAACTTCTTGATCTGAGTTGAGTTTCTCAGTGTCTGTGACACAGTTTTTCTTCTGTAAGGTGGGAACAGAGTGTTCTTCAATGAGCTATTATATTGATGACAGGTTCTTGCCTGTAAAGTACTTATTTAATGCTTAGATTAATACTACAGTAACTTAGAGCAACAGGAAGCCTTCAGACACTTTTGGTCCTTGCTGCTGTTATCAACGTCATAACTGAAACTTTTGACCTTTCCATTAAAAGTGCCGTGGACTTCATCATCTCTGAAGACACCGCTCATGCTGTACCTCATCTAGATAATGGATTGCACTCACTGGGTAGAACATATCTGACACTTCTGTACAGCCAATACAGTGTTGAGTTTTATTCATATATATTTCATGGATTTTGAACAGTGATGAAAAATCCGTATTAATTGGAGGATCTCGTAAGGCCATATGAAAAAGCATAAGAAATTAAAATTAGAGATGCATAATTTCTCCAGATAGCCCTGCATGGATCTGTTAGAACACATACTTCAACCAAGTCAATCCTTGCCCCTTACCACCCTTTCTCTTTTGCATGAACGTGAGCACTTTTCATGGCCCTTTTGGTGACATGTGGTTTCATTTCAGGAACGACTGACCTCTGAGGATGTGGCCATCGAATTCACTCAGGAGGAGTGGGAATTCCTAGACCCTGCTCAGAGGGCCTTGTACAGGGACGTGATGCTGGAGACCTACAGGAACCTGCTGTCTGTGGGTGAGGATGACTTCCTTCCAGAGCTCCCCTAGGGTATCTGCATTTTCCCTGTGTGCCCCTTAGGAGGCCCTGATGTCTTTCATCTGAGAGTTCTGGTGACTGGGGCATGACACAGCTTCACAAGTTTAAACTGACCCTCTTAAGATGCTGTGTCTGTCTCATGTCATATCTGAGGTTGTCCCAGAGCTTAATTATGTACAAAGCTCACTGGCAAATGTTAAAAAAAAAACACCAAAAAACCCGATTTCCTATTTTCTACCTTTTGACTTTTGGCTCAGTGTTTAAAAAAATCCACAGCTCTTTAGATTTGTTTCTTCTGATAACCCTGAATATCTATTTCTTTTTGTTTGTTTTTGCTTGCTTTTTTTTGGCTCCACCATTCTGCATGTGTGATCTTAGTTCCGTAAGAATCAAACCTGCACCCCCTGCATTGGAAGTGAGAGTCTTAACCACTGGATCACCAGAGGAGTCCCAGAATTTCTGTTTCTGAACTGAATATTATGTTCACATTGGAGCATGAGAAAAAGCTCTGGACAGTGGGGAGTGATGTAAAAATAGCCAAAAATACATGTATAAAGAAGAATGAGTATCTCAAAAGGGCTGTTTTTTTCTGTTTAGGAGTGGGAGAAGCTGGTGGATTGCATCCGCTGTGGTTGTTACTTAGGAAAATGTAAGAGTAGGTAGAGAGATTGTCTTTTTCATCCTAGATCTTACGAGGGGAGCATATGTGAATCTCACAGGCTCTTAGCTTGCCATCTGTAGATCGAGCGCATGGTCCCATCTCAAGATGCTGCAACGTCTGACCTTCATGTTGTATTATTTTTACTCTTGTGCTGCTCTACCCAGTCTGGGAATGTCAACTGTTCCCGATATTACATTCTCCTTACTTTGTATCATTTTACCACTTAAATTTCTTTGAAATATATTCCTGAGGGTCTGAAAGTTTATCCAGTTTCCTTGCTGTGATAATCCACCTATGTTTAATTGGCAGCCTCTGCTGAGTCTCTGTGGAGTGGATTTACTAACAGACACTATTCCTAGTGTTATTTTCTTGCTCTGCACAAAGTCACCACTTGAAGCTATCCAGTAGAATGGTCAGTATGTTCTAAGATTATGAGAGAGAAAGTATCACGAGAGCCTGTTACATCTTTCTAGGTTATTTTCTGGCTGTGGAGACTCTGTCAAGGGCAGCATGATAGTATTGTTCATGTATATCAAGGACCATATATTTTAGCCTCTGTAAATGGTATGGGAATTTATCCCAGGACAACTTTGTCCAAGTTCACATTCTCATATCTATGGGGCTATTGGCTGCACTGTTGTTCTGTGCACTGTAAGTATTTTTTTTTATTTTATCATTAAGCTCAAAGTTCTGTGTTACTCTTAGTGTTTCTGTTTTGTATTTGCAATGCGTTGGATGGTTGATTGGGGCATGGTCCCTACGGCGGAACTGGTGATGTGAGTCCCTCTTAAAATTCTTTATATATTCTTTGTACTCATTTACTTTCGATGTATGATTTCCACATATTTTCTCTTTTACTGTTGATTGTCTTTTCAAACTCACTGCACTTTAATGCACAGTTCAGTTCACTTCAGTTGCTCAGTCGTGTCTGACTCTTTGTGACCCCATGAATCACAGCACACCAGGCTTCCCTGTCCATCACTGACCCCTAGAGTTTACTCAAACTCGTCCATCGAGTCGGTGATGCCATCCAGCCATCTCAGACTCTGTCGTCCCCTTCTCTTCCTGCCCCCAATCCCTCCCCACATCAGGGTCTTTTCCATTGAGTCAAATCTTCGCATGAGGTGGCCAAAGTATTGGAGTTTCAGTTTGGCATCAGTCCTTCCAATGAACACTGGACTGATCTCCTTTAGGATGGACTGGTTTGATCTCCTTGCAGTCCAAGGGACTCTCAAGAGTGTTTTCCAACACCACAGTTCAAAAGCATCAATTCTTCGGTGTTCAGCTTTCTTCACAGTCCAACTCTCACATCCATACATGACCACTGGAAAAACCATAGCCTTGACTAGACGGACCTTTGTTGGCAAAGTAATGTTAACGTCTCTGCTTTTTAATATGCTATCTAGGTTGGTCATAACTTTTCTTCCAAGGAGTAAGTGTCTTTTAATTTCATGGCTGTAGTTTATAATTTTGATATAGTTCAAATTATTAGTATCTGGTTTTATTTTGTGGCCTGTGCTTTTGTTGTTACATCTGGTAAATCATTTGTGAGTCCAATTTCCAGAAACATTTCCTGCATGTTTACTTCTAGGAGTTTTATACATTTGGGACTTAGGTTTATGTCTTTAAACCATTTTGAGTTCATTTTTGTCTATAGTGTAAGATAATATTTCAAGTAAATTCTTTTACTGGTGGGTATTCAGTTTTGTCAACATGTCTTGTTTCATAGACTGCTTCCAACATTTAGTAGTTTTTAAACCCTTGTGAAACATTGTTTGAACATCTCCGCGAGAGGTGTTTTTGTTTTTGTTTTAACCATTCTTTTTAGGTATGCTGCTGCTAAGTCACGTCAGTCGTGTCCGACTCTGCGCGACCCCACAGACAGCAGCCCACCAGACTCCTCTGTCCCTGGGATTCTCCAGGCAAGAACTCTGGAGTGGGTTTCCATTTTCTTCTCCAATGCATGCATGCATGTATGCACGCTAAGTCACTTCAGCCGTGTCAGACTCTGTGCGATGCCATAGACAGCAGCCCACCAGTCTCCTCTGTCCCTAGGATTCTCCAGGCGGGAATGCTGGAGTGGGTTGCCATTTCCTTCTCCACTTTTTAGGTATAGTTAATTTACAATGTTGTGTTTCAGGTATACAGCAATTTACAAGATAATATAGTTCCCTGAGCTATATCGTAGGTTCTTGTTGTTTATCTATTTTATATATATATTAGTTTGTATATATTCAGACTCCTAATTTATCTCTCCCTTTCCTGCCCCAGCCACCATCCTGCACTATCCCCTTTGGTAACCATATGTTTGTTTTTTATGCTGGGGAGTTTATTTTGTGAATAAGTTCATTTGTATCATTTGTTTCAGTTCAACATATAATATCCTATGATATTTGTCTTTCTCTGTCTGATTTCACTTAGAATAATCCGTAAGTCTGTCTGTATTGCTGCAAAAGGCATTACTGCATTGTGTTTTATGCTGTGGAGGTGGCAACCCACTCCAGTGTTCTTGCCTGGAGAATTTCATGGACAGGGGAGTCTGGCAGCTGCAGGTCATGGGGTCTTAAAGAGTTGGACATGGCTGAGCTACTTTCACTTCACAATATTCCCTTGTGTATATGTACCACATATTCTTTATCCCTTTGTCTGTCAGTGAACATTTAGGTTGCTGCCGTGTTTTGGCTGGTATAAATAGTGCTGCTAAAAACATTGGGGTGCATGTATCATTTTGAATTAGTTTTCATCCTTTCTGGATATATGCCCAGGATTGCAATTGCTGGTTCATGTGATAGCTCTATAGTTAGTTTTTATGGAACCTCCATGCTATTCTCCAAAGCGGCAGTACCGATTTATGTTCCTTCCAACAGTGTAGGAGGGTTCTCTTTTCTCCACACCCTCTCAAGCATTTATTGTTTGTAGACTTTTTGGTGGTGGTCATTCTGACCAGTGTGAGGTGATACGCTTTTGTGGTTTTGATTTGCATTTCTCTCATAAGTAGTGACATCAAACATCTTTTCAGGTGACTGTTGGTCATCTATTTGTCTCCTTTGGAGAAACGTCTGTTTTGATCTTCTGCCCAGTTTTTGATTGGGTTTTTTGTTTGTTTGTTTTATAATGAGCTGTATGAACTGTTTGTATATTTTGGAAATAAATCCCTGATAGGTAGCATCATTTGCATAGATAGTCTCCTAGTCCAAAAGTTGTATTTTTGTTCTTTGTTTGGTTTCCTTTGCTTTGCAAAAAGGTTTTAAATTTAATTAGGTCTCGTTTGTTTGATTTTGCTTTTATTACCATGACTCTAAGATCCAAAAAATTTTGCTGACATTTATGTCAGTGTTTTGCATTTGTTTTCCACTGTGAATTTTATACTATCTGGTCTTGCATTTAGATGTTTGATATATTTTGAGTTTATTTTTGTATGTGGTGTTAGAGAATGTTTTAATTTCATTCTTTTTCATGTAACTATCCATTTATCCCAGCATCACTTATTCATTCTATATTCTTTCCTCCTTTGTTATAGAATAATTGACTATAAGTAAATTGATTTATTTCTGGGTTTTCTGTCCTGTTCTACTGATCTGTGTTTCTGTTTTGTGCCATCATCATACCACTTCCCTGGTGGCTCAGACGGTAAAGCGTCAGCCTACAATGCAGGAGACCCAGGTTCAATCCCTGGGTCAGGAAGACCTCTGGAGAAGGAAATGGCAACCCACTTCAGTATTCTTGCCTGGAAAATCCTATGGACAGAGGAACCTGGTAGGCTACAGTCGATGGGGTCGCAAAGAGTCAGACACGACTGAGTGACTTCACTTTTACTTTGATGACTGTAAGTTTGTAGTATGGTCTGAACTCAGGGATCATGATTCCTCCAGCTCTGTTCTTCCTTCTCAGGATCGATTTAGATATCAGAGTCTTTTGTATTTTGATACAAATTAAGTTTTTCTTTGTTTTATGAAATATGTCATTGTTAATTTGATAAGGGTTGCATTGAATATGAAGATTGCCTTGGATAGTATGGTCATTTTGATAGTGTTATTTTTTTCAATCCAAGAACACAGTATATGTTTCCATCTGTTTGTGTCATCTTTGCTATCAGTCATCAGCATCTTATAGTTTCATGAATACAATTCTTTTGACTTTTTAGGTAGATTTATTCCTTAGAATTATATTCTTTTCTCTGAGATGGTGAATAGGATTGTTTCATTAATTTCACTTTCTGATATATCATTATTAGTGTATAGACATGCAGCAGTTTTCTATATATTTTGTATCCAGCAAGTTTACTCTGTTCATTGATGAGGTCTAGTAGTCCTCTGGTGGCATCTTCGGGATATTCTGTGTGTAGCATCATGGTGACAGTTTTACTTATTTCTTATTTTTTTTTTTTTACTTGAATTCCTTTTATTTCTTTTTCTTTTCTGATTGTTGTGGCTAGGACTTTAAAAAATATGTTCAATCAATGTGGCAATAGTAAACATTCTTTTATTCATGTTGTTAAGGGGAATCCTTTCAGTTTTTCCTTGTTGAGTATGATGTTAGCTGTGTGTTTGACATAAACAGTTTTAATTATGTTGAGGTAGGGTCCATCTATGCTGACTTTCTGAAGGGTTTTTATCATAAATGGCACTTGAATTTTGTGAGAATCTTTTCTGCATCTACTGATAATCATATGGTTTTTAGTCTTCAACTGTTAATGTGGTGTATCATAGTGATTAACTTGTGGATATTGAGAAATCTTGCATGCCTGCAATAAATCCCACTTGAACATGGTATGATCCTTTTATGTATTAGTAAGTGTTTGAATCTGCTCTTTTGAACTCAGGGGAGGTCTAGGAGAATAAAGCCTTTTTCTACAGAAAGGTGTTGGATGCCTCAGAAAGGCTTTTGTAACTGTGAAAGTCCTCCAGAGTCAGTTTCAATCCCTCCTTTGATACTCCTCGATCTTGAGATGAACATGTGTGGAAGAAGAAATGAAATAAATGTCCAATAGAGAGGTTAATCATACTTGGCAGAGGAACCCACGTTTAGATAGCCTTTTCCTGGATTTTCCTTCTGATTTCTGCTAAGATTCTTACACAATATCCTGGAATATTGTGTATGCTTTTCTTGAATATCAGCATTCCATTGTAACTTACAAAAGCAGAGTTGGATACATTACATTGTAAATAGTAAAACAGGTATTATCTTGCTTTCTCCATATATCACAGTCACTTTTAAAATCTCTCTTGTTTCTGTCCCATACCCATAGTATAATGCCCATAAACTTGCTGAACCAGTTCTTTTCTTTTAAGGTCAATATATTAGTTTGCGCTCTCAGTTATTTTCACAAAGACATGGCAGTCACAAGCTGATATCTGACATAAACCTGTGTACCCTATGCTCCACGCAGTCCCTTTCTTAGTCCTGATCAGTCCTCACATAGTACTTTGATATGGATGGAAACATTGTTCTTACCTACCTCGTCCCTCCACCTTCTACATGCTGTCACTTTAAAGATAATCTCTGGTCATTTATTGAACACGTTTCTCAGGACATGACCTAAATCACTGTGCATCCATGATGACTCACAACCCATTTTGAGTTGGGATGGTTGCATAATAGTTAAACAGACTACTTCTGTATTGTATCTTCCTTGATATTTTTTTTCCAAGTTCCTTGTATTTTTTTTTTTTTTAACATTTTCTAATCTATTCATTCAGTGGGTGGTCATGTTGACAAATAAGTTTTCTCAGTCTGAAGGTTCAGATTAATATCCTGTTTCTCTTACCAGTTTGTGCACCCATTGGGTGTGTCTCCTGCTCTGATTAGAGAAAAACATGTTAATTTACCTCAAGCCTTTCAAAGCAAATTACTGCTGTTGGTTGGCTTACAGTAGTGCATGTTTTATAGTAAATACTAAAAATTTACTTTTGTTTAAAAAATGTAATATCTATATTCTGTCATGTTCTTTCTGATAGGATGTTATCTACATTATATCTTTTTAAAATTTTATTAGTTGTATAATTGCTTTACAGAATTTTGTTGTCTGTCAACCTCAACTAGGTTATATCTTGTATGCTTTGCACTTGCAACATTTTTCAGCAATATCGTGTCTGACCCTAGTCAATAAATACACAAAGCACTCACTTTTTATGTATTATATTTTGGTGCCATTCAGTTCAGTTCAGTTCAGTCGCTCAGTCGTGTCTGACTCTTTGCGACCCCATGAATCACAGCACACCAGGCCTCCGTGTTCATCACCATCACCCGAAGTTCACTCAGACTCACGTCCGTCGAGTCCGAGATGCATCCAGCCATCTCCTCCTCGGTCGTCCCCTCCTCCTCCTGCCCCCAATCCCTCCCAGCATCAGAGTCTTTTCCAATGAGTCAACTCTTCGCATGACGTGGCCAAAGTACTAGAGTTTCAGCTTTAGCATCATTCCTTCCAAAGAAATCCCAGGGTTGATCTCCTTGCAGTCCAAGGGACTCTCAAGAGTCTTCTCCAACACCACAGTTCAAAAGCATCAATTCTTCGGCGCTCAGCTTTCTTCACAGTCCAACTCTCACATCCATACATGACCACAGGAAAAACCATAGCCTTGACTAGACGGACCTTAGTTGGCAAAGTAATGTCTCTGCTTTTGAATATGCTATCTAGGTTGGTCATAACTTTTCTTCCAAGGAGTAAGCATCTTCTAATTTCATGGCTGCAGTCACCATCTGCAGTGATTTTGGAGCCCAAAAAAATAAAGTCTGACACTGTTTCCACTGTTTCCCCATCTATTTCCTATGAAGTGATGGGACTGGATGCCATGATCTTTGTCTTCTGAGTGTTGAGCTTCAGGCCAACTTTTTTACTCTCCTCTTTCACTTTCATCAAGAGGCCTTTTAGCTCCTCTTCACTTTTCTGTCATAAGCGTGGTGTCATCTGCATATCTGAGGTTTGAATTGAGGGAGATAAGAAAGATAGCACTTAATCAGTATCTTGTCACAATTTAAACAATAAATCCATAATTATTTCCAGATTATACAAATAGCTGTATTAAGAAAAATATTTCTGTTCTGGAGAGTAAGACTGGAATTGTGTTACTTTTTCCCAAAGATCCTTTTAGATTTTGGATTATTTTCTGAATTTTGTATTTATTCTTGTACTATGAGGTGCAAAAATATATGATGATTAGTTTGTTTTACAAGGTTTCCTTCATATATATATTCATTTAAACATGAGTTGAAATTGCATGTAACTTTAAGTTTTCAGACTTAGAGAATATTTATCTAAAGAAGGAAATTGCTGAAATGTTAGGAGGGAATGTTAGGTAGTGACAGTTTATCCTGAAGTTTTCTGAGCACATTTTTGTCCCAAATTATATCAAAACATATAGTATTCTACTTTTCACACACACTGAATGTTTTTCAAACAGATTAAGACCATAGTATTAATTTAATACTGGTGTGTATAATAGTTTACCTTGGTTACTGCATCTCTCAGTAGAGCATAACTCATTTCCTGGGTTTGAAGTGTAAGTTGTAACATTTTTATTGGAGTGAATGTGCCTCAGATAAAAATAGAGCGTGGTTTTGCTTTTTGGCATGACCTTGTCATTTGAAAAAAGCATTCCACTTTAACGACATCTAATTTAAAATGCCTCTGGGAGTGAGTTGAATTTACTGAGATATTTTAAATAGTAATTACTTAGCAGAGGTTGGCGGAGCATTTGTAGAGTATCAGCCTTCTTCAGGGCAGATATTTGAGACTACTTGAAATGAATTAAGTCTTCTCCCATTAATGTTTGATGGGAGACCATAGTGAAAAAGATGGATGCTTCTATAATTGACGTCCTTAACATTTAGAGCTGAGTACTTAAATGCCAGAAACATAATTCTGAATAAAATGTCAGAACTTAACACAATAATATTTAATGATGTAGTATGAAAGGAATGAACAGAAGTCATTTTATATTATTAATGAAATTATTTAACATAGGCTTAATTGTCTCTATATATCATTGTTTTGTTCATATTGTTTCTAAGAATAATTTACCTTAAATATTCAGCTTCTATCCTGTCTCTTATACACATCTAGATGTGTATAAGAGACAGCTTATATTCTTAATGCAATTGATGTCTTAGTTTGTTCAAATAAAGTTTTCACATTTATCTGTTTCATTTTTACTTTTTAGTGAATAAGAAAATCCATGAGATTAGATCTAGACATTATAGGTCATCTTAAAAACAATCTTCTTATTTTCACTAAAATTTAAGTACTACATGATTGACATTGGGCTTCTCTTATGGCTCAGCTAGTAAAGAATCTGCCTGCAATCTGGAGACCTGGGTTCAATCCCTGGTTTGGGATGATCCCCTGGAGAAGGGAATGGTTACCCACTCCAGTATTCTGGCCTGGAGAATTCCATGAACTATATAGTCCAGGGGGATCATAAAGAGTCACATACAACTGAGTGACTTTCACTTTCCTTCACTGACTGATATTAGCTACTTAATTGAATTCATTAGGCAGTTTTCAAATACCTATTAAAGATAATTGAAATATTAAATAGACAAATTGATATTTCAAAGACAGTGAATGAGTGAGCCAATTTAAGAAGTACCCACAATCTTCACATTTTTAAAATTCAAATGTAAATGCTATTTTTCTCTGTGCATGATATAGTGTATCTCATGGATACGAAATAAAAAGAAAAGATGCTAGATGAGACTGAAGGCACGTTGCAATTTTCTGGTAACTTAGTTTGATCACTTTTTTGCTTAAATTTAGACCTGGTACATCAGAATTATGATCAATAAAGAAATGACAACTATTCTTGCTAAATTCTGAGTATTACTGCCAAGATTTTTGAAAGAAACCAACTAACCACATCCTAGCTTCTTTTGTTCAATATGCATATTTTAAGATATTCCATGATATGCCTCAACAAGCCACTGCTTCATTTCTTCTTAGATAATTGTGACAGAACTGTTTGGAAAATCAGTGCCTCAGGGCTATGTTTAGGTTTACTGCTGAATCCAATTACTATGTATTATTATAAAAAGAATCAAAGTAAATATTATTGATGGTCCTTGTTTTGTGAGCATGCAATTGTTAACTCCAAATATAAATATTTTAATGGCATAATTTCTCACTTTTATAGAAAAGAAAAACGAAATAAGAGTTTTAGTATGGAACAATAAACCACTTACATTTAAACAATTTTCTTAAAAAAAAATAAATGCAATGCTGTTTGCTGCACAGTTCAGACCAAAAGTGCTTTAAACAGCTCTGATTAATAATACTTGCCTAAGATTGCATGAGAGAATATTGTTATGCAAAAAAGAAAAAATAGTTGATAGGGATGTTTGTTTAAAGCTTTTATGTATGCCTCAACTGCATGTATAATTTAAAAAGAGATTGGAAAACACAGATTTGGCTTGTGGGCCAAAGCTGTTCCTTCCCATTCATTTATTGTAGTTTATAGTATAATGAAAAGCAGAGACATTACTTTGCCAACAAACGTCCGTCTAGTCAAGGCTATGGTTTTTCCAGTGGTCATGTATGGATGTGAGAGTTGGACTGTGAAGAAAGCTGAGTGCTGAACAATTGATGCTTTTGAACTGTGGTATTGGAGAAAACTCTTGAGAGTCCCTTGGACTGCAAGGAGATCCAACCAGTCCATCCTAAAGGAGATCAGTCCTGGGTGTTCACTGGAAGGACTGATGCTGAAGCTGAAACTCCAGTACTTTGGAAACCTCATGTGAACAGTTGACTCATTGGAAAAGACTCTGATGCTGGGAGGGATTGGGGGCAGGAGGAGAAGTGGATGACAGAGGATGAGATGATTGGATGGCATCACTGACCCGATGGACCTGAGTCTGAGTGAGCTCTGGGGCTTGGTGATGGACAGGGAGGCCTGGCATGTTGTGATTCATGAGGTTGGAAAGAGTTGAACACGACTGAGCAACTGAACCGAACTGAACTGACTGATCCCTGCTTTGCCTTACAACAACAAAGCAGAATGGTTATGACAGATACCTCATAGCCAATGAAGTCTAAAATATATTCTATTTGGCTCCTTACCAGAAAACAAAGCAAACAAACAAACAAACAAACAAAAACTGCTGTCTCTGAGATACAGGATTAAATGTAGACATTTTATATAGATTCTTTGTGATCTCATATACTGCAGCATTCCAGGCTTCCCTGTCCTTCATTACCTCCTAAAGTTTGCTAAACTCATGTGCATTGAGTCAGTGATGCCATCCAACCATCTCATCCTCTGTTTTTCCCTTCTCCTCCAGCCTTCAATCTTTCCCAGCATCATTGTCTTTTCTAATAAGTTGGCTCTTCGCACCAGGTGGCCAAAGTACTGGAGCTTCAGCTTCAGCATCATCCCTTCCAAAGAGTATTCAGGGTTGATTTCCTTTAGGATTGATTGGTTTGATCTCCTTGCAGTCCAAGGGACTCTCGAGAGTCTTCTCTAGCACAACAGTTTTTATAGTGTGAGAACGTATTTCATTTTCCTACTATGTCTGTGAGTATCTCTAGTACCAAGATGATGGTATTTATGGGGAACATGGCATTGGGAAAAATAAGAAAAAAAAAAAAAAGAAGTTCAACATAGAATTCACTGGAATGAGGGTGGTTCACTTTCACACACAAAGAAGAGAGAATAGAGTACTATGTGTATACATAATATCTAATGAGTTATAATAGTATATATATTTAGAAAATGTGTTACTTTCACATTTTATTTTTAAAAAGAAACACTCAGAAAGTATTACCTATATTTTGCTGAATTATATTTGTTTTAGCTTTGTAGAGCACTATAAAATACCCACTGAAAGAATGACATTTAATAAGTGAGGGGGAAATGGTGAATTGTATTTTTGTCTTACCCCTTTGTGTTAATTTACATTCCCTGGCTAGTTTTTGTCTTGATCATTAATCAAGTTTTCTGGATTCTTGGACATTAAATTAATGAAAACAGAATGTGAACAGCATTTACTAAAACTTAAATTTATCAATTATAATTAGGTTGTAGAAATTATACATATGAAGAAAATACTGGAGCTTTTGAACTTTCTTTAATATGTCTACTATGTCCTAATGTGAGTATGAAGATTGATTAGTTGTTGTTGTTTAGTCACTAAGTATTGCTTGATGCTTTGCAACCCCATAGATTATAACATGCCAGGATCCTCTGTCCATGGGAATTCCCAGGCAGGAATACTGGAGTGGGTCACCATTTCCTTCTGCAGGTGATCTTCCCAACCCAGGTATAGAACCCTAGCATCTTGTATTAGCAGGTGGATTCTTTACAGCTGAGCCACCAGGAAAGCCCCTCATGATGATTGACTGCCACATGCAAAATTTTGAATATTACATAATCATAAGGTTATATCTTCATTCTTTTTGTGATAAGAATTGTATTAATTATTGCTAAAATAGCTTTATAGAGGGTTTATAATCGTATCAATCATTGTTTAATATGCCCTTAGCAGTCACTGATAATAATTTTCTGTCCAACATTTAAGATCGTTTTTGCTTTTCCATCACTTATTTTTTTGGAGGAAATCTTTTTGTATTATGAATCCTACAAGTTATGAAAGAGAAGTTTCATGGTAGGATATAGGAACCCAGAAGAAGTTTGTTGTTTCCTCATTGCAAAAAGCTAGCAAACTTGCAGTCTCCCTAATAATCCATATTGCAAAAAATAATAAAGCTTATCTCATTGGTTTGTTTTAAAGAGTGAAGAAAGTACTAAATGTAGAAACATTTTGTGAATTTTAAACAATGGTGAAGTAGGTATTATGTAAAATTTCTGTCTCAATCAGGAATGGACCCATTGTTCTTAATAGACTTCTACTTAGTACAAGTTCCCAAAAGAGGACTTCTAAATTAGTAAGCAGTGTTCTTATTTAATTTTCTTTAAAAATTGTTTATCTAATTTTATTAATGTCACACAAATGTGCTCTTTGATAAAGGTTTAAGGTTAATGATTCTTTTAATCTTGCTAGTCTTTAAATTGTACAAATCCTGTAAGAAAACATAAACGTTTTTTTTAAATGCATTTATTTTTGTTTTGAAGGATAATTGCTTTACAGAATTGTGTTGTGCTCTGTTTCATTGCTCAATCATGTCCAACCGACTCTTTGAGACCCCATAGGCTACATGTAGCCTCCCAGGATCCTCTGTCCATGGGGATTCTCCAGACAAGAACACTGGAGTTAGTTGCCTTGTTCTGCTCCAGGGGATCTTCCCAACCCAGGGATCAAATTGAGGTTGCATACATTGCAGGCAGATTCTTTACCGATTGAGACAATAGGGAATCCCAAGAATACTGGAGTGGGTAGATTTTCCCTTCTCCAGGTGATTGTCCCAATCCAGGAAGATAACCGAAGTCTTCTAAATTGCAGGTGGATTCTTTACCAGCCCAGCTACCTGCTACAAATAGACATATGCACCCTTCCTCGTAAACTCCCTCCCTTCTCCCACACTATCTACTCCTCAAGTTGATTACTGAGACCTCGTTTGAGTTCACTGAGTGAAACAGCAAATTCTGATTGGTTATATATTTTACATATGATAAAGAAAGTGTAAACATTTTACTTGGCAATGTTACTTGACAATAGGGAGATTTACAGAATTTTAGTCTAAAAATAAAATCCAAATCTTAGAAGAAAAGTAAATATAAGTTCTTACTTCTCCAAATCAAAAATTTAAAAATTAGTTAATGCTGTTTTAATTTGACTTAATATCCTTATTTTGTAGATATGTATATAAGACAGCTTAGAATAAATATGCCACATCATTATTTTCTCATTTCTGGAAATAACTTCTGGCAAACAAAGGGTATCTATTTTTATAGGGAAAATGCCATAACCATTTATTTCCTTTGTCAATAATAAGAATAATAGTAACAGCAACAATATGACTCATTTGAAAAGTCCCTGATACTGGAGATGTGTATAAGAGACAGCATCATGTGTTCACAAGAAACTTCTGATATCCAGGAACAGGTATGTTAATGCCTGCTTCTATTTACATGAAAGCACAGAGGCTACAAGAAGTTATCAATTTATGATTTTCAAACAGTAAATTTAATGAATGAACAGATATTGTAACTAATAAAAATATTTTAATTCAATTTAACTAATAACTGCTAACCAATTTCTATGAATGCATTATTTGCAAAGTATCATAAGATTTTAATATTAGAAAGTAAAATTTGTATTTTAAAGAAATTATATTCAGTATAAACATCCAGAATTTGAACTTACAGTGGGTTCAGAATAAAAACAGAAACTTCCTTGACTCTACATTTTACTTTGCATTTTGGAGGCTGAAATATTTCCACTTGTTTAGGATGGACTTTTGTCTTACTTCTTTGTGATCTCCATTGTGTTTTAGTACCTTGGCCTCATTATTAAATATTTTCTTTGTTAACACATAGCTTATTTGATTTGTCACTATAATATTTATACTTTAAATTTCTCAAAAGTCCATTAAATATTATATTTAAATAGTGGTAAATTTTTAGAAGACTCAAGAGGAAATTGTGGACAAGTTACATTTTAATGTTCATTCATCTTTCTTAATAGTGCATTTTGTAACAATACAACAAAAGTATGATTAATAATTATGTAATTGAACTTTGCCAACAAGGATCCATCTAGTCAAATCTATGCTTTTTCCAGTAGTCATGTATGGATGTGAGAGTTGGACTATAAAGGAAGTTGAGCGTTGAAGAACTGATGCTTTTGAACTGTGGTGTTGGAGAAGACTCTTGAGAGTCCCTTGGACTGCAAGGAGATCCAGCCAGTCCATCCTAACGAAAATCAGTCCTGAATATTCATTGGAAGGACTAAGACTGAAGCTGGAACTCCAATCCTTTGGCCACCTGATGTGAAGAACTGACTCATTTGAAAAGACCCTGATGCTGGGGAAGATTAAAGGAAGGAGTAGAAGGGGACGACAGAGAATGAGATGGTTGGACGGCATCACCAACTTAATGGACCATGAGTTTGAGTAAACTCTGGAAGTTGGTGATGGACAGGGAGATCTGATCGTGCTGCAGTCCATGGGGTTGCAAAGAGTCAGACACGACTGAGTGACCAAACTGAATTGAACAGTCCAAAAGGAAATCAGTCATTTGAGCAAGCTATGGGAGTTGGTGATGGATATGGAAGCCTGGGATTCTACAGTCCATGGGGTCACAAAGAGTTGGACACAACTGGGCTACAGAACTGAACTGAACTGAAAAAGAATAATTTTCTGAGGTTGGACCATTAAACATGATATGCTTCAGGGTGTAAAAGTAAGAAATAGATTCTATTCTAAATTTGAACATCAAGGTTTTATATACTTTGTGACATCATGGTCTGTAGCCCACCAGGCTCCTCTGTCTGTGGGATTCTCCAGGTAAGAATACTGAAGTGGATTACCATTCCCTTCTCCAGATGATCTTCCCAACCCAGGGATCAAACCCTGGTCTCTGGCATTGCAGGCAGATTCTTTGCCATCTAAGCTACAGGGAAAATCCTTTATATACTTTAACTGTTATTTTATATATAAAGTGTTTATTCCACTGACAAATTATGATCAAACAGGGCATTTAGTAAAGGTAACATGTAACATTATCTACATATACTAACTTACAAAGCTAACACATTTGAGTACAGATGTTTAAAATTTTAATATGTTCTATATACCCAGGTATATTGATTGTAAGGAATAACATCAGATGAAGGCCAGGAATGAAAGTACAGTACTCAAGTGAAATAATACACAAACTTTGAATTGACTAGTTATTTTTTAACACCATTAACATTAGGCAAGTCCAACAGACTAGTTACTTGCACTGGGGTAAAGTCAAGTTGTAATGCTTACAGATATTTCAGAAATTGTATTCCTTTAAAATATTTTTCTCAGATTTATTTATATTGATATTTGTCCAGGGCAAAAATTTTAACTTTAAAGCCTATCTGTTTATTGTGTTGTTTTTGTCTCTAAAGTCATCTTTGTGACCCCATGGACTTCAGCATGCCAGACTTCTCTGTCTTTCACTACCTCTTGGTTGTTGTTCAGTTGTTCAGTTGTGTCCAATCCTTTGTGACCTCATGGACTACATACAGCATGCCAGACTTCCCTATCCTTCACCATCTCCTGGAACCTGCTCAAACTTGTGTTCCTTGGGTCAGTGAGGCCATACAACCATCTCGTTCTCTGTCATCTCCTTTTCCTTCCTCCTTCAATCTTTCTCAGCATCAGGGTCTTTTCTAATAAATCAGTTCTTCACATCAGATGGCAGAAGTACAGGAACTTCAGCTTCAGCATCAGTCCTGCCAATGAATATTCAGGATTGATTTCCATTAGGAATGACTGGTTTGATTTGCTTGCAGTCCAAGGGACTCTCAAAAGTCTTATCTAACACCACAGTTCATTATCATCAATTCTTCAGTACTCAGCTTTCTTTATGGTCCACTCTCACATCCATACATGGCTAGTAGAAAAATCATAGCTTTGACTATATGGACCTTTGTCAGCAATTAATGTCTCTGCTTCTTAACATGCTACCTAGGTTGGTCTAGTTATTCTTCCAAGGAGCAAGTGTCTTTTAACTTTGTTCCTGCAGTCACCATCTCCAGTGATTTTGGAGCCCAAGAAATACAGTCTATCACTGTTTTCATTGTTTCCCCATCTATTTGCCATGAAGTGATGGGACTGGTCTCGTCTCATCCAGGCTATGGTCTTTCCAGTAGTCATGAATGGATGTGAGAATTGGACTATAAATAAAGCTGAGCACTGAAGAATTAATGCTTTTGATGTGGTGTTGGAGAAGATTCTTGAGAGTCCCTTGGACTGCAGGGAGATCCAGCCAGTCCATCTTGAAGATCAGTCCTGAGTGCTTATTGGAAGGACTGATGTTGAAACTGAAACTCTAATTCTTTGGCTACCTGATGCAAAGAACTGACTCATTTGAAAAGACCCTGATACTGGGAAAGATTGAGGGCAGGAAGAGAAGGGGATGACAGAAGATGAGATGGTTGGATGGCATCACAGACTCCATGGAGATGAGTTTGGGTAAATTCTGGGTGTTAGTGTTAGACAGGAGGGCCTGACATGCTACAGTCTATGTGGTCGTGAAGAGTCAGACACGACTGAGAGACTGAACTGTACTGACGGTACTGGATGCCATGATCCTCCTATTTAGAATGTTGTGTTTCAAGACAGGTTTTCCACTCTTCTCTTTCACTTTCATCAAGAGTCTCTTTAGCTCCTCTTCTCTTTCTGCCATAAGGGTGGTGTCATCTGTGTATCTGAGCTTATTGATATTTCTCCCATGAATCTTGATTCCAGCTTGTGCTTCATCCAGCCCAACATTTTTTTTGATGTACTCCTCATATAAGTTAAATAAGCAGGGTGACAATATACAGCCTTGACGTACTTTATTCCCACTTTGGAATGTGTCTATTGTTCCATGTCCAGTTCTAAATTTTGCTTCTTAATCTGCTTTCAGGTTTCTCAGGATGCATATAAGGTGGTCTGGTATCCCCATCTCTTAAAGAATTTTCCACATTTTGCTGTGATGCACACAGTCAAATGCTTTCATATAGTCAATGAAACAGAAGTAGATGTTTTTCTGGAATTCTCTTGCTGTTTCTATGAGACAGCAGATTTTGGCAATTTGCTCTCTTGTTCCTCTGTTTTTTCTAAATTCTGCTAGATCATTTGGAAGTTCCTGGTTCACATACTATTGAAGCCTAGCTTGGAGAATTTTGAACATAGCCTTGTTAGCATGTAAAATGAGTGCAATTTGAATCTTCTTTGGCATTGCCTTTTTTGGGATTGGAATGAAAACTGACATTTTCCAGACTTGTGGCCACTGATAAGTTTTCCAAATTTGCTGACATACTGAGTGCAGCACTTTAACAGCATCGTGTGTTATGATTTGAAATGGCTCAGCTGTAGTTCTGTCATCTCCAGCAGCTTTGTTCATAGTGATAATTCCTAAGGCCCACTTGATTTTTCTTCTGGAGTTTGCTCAAATTCATGTCCATCTCATACTCTGCTGCCCTCCTCTCCTTTTGTCTTTAGCCTTTTTCAGCATAAGAGTCTTTTTCAATGAGCTATTATTTATTTCTTCTTATTTATTTATTCAGCATGAACTAAACAAATATTGAACATATTATGGAATCTAATGGAATTTCAAATTAAAAATCTTTCGAGATACAAAGTTTTTACATTTGATTAGTTATTTTAGCCTTAAACACCATATTACTGCATTTTTTATATGATAATATGAGATAGAAAAAGAAATCAATTTGCTAGTAAGTTGAGGAGAGAAGGTTTGAAGCAAAATAATCAAATTGGAAGCTACACACATTCAAGCCCTGCCTTCAAACAACTCTCCACTGTCCTGTTGCAATAGCCAGAAACTGATGGAGCAATTCATATGCTATCATTAAACTATACATCTCATCAGTTCACCTGCAACATCTTTCTTAGGCTGAAAGGGTTTTGGGCCATTCATGAACATCAAAAAACTTTACACAGGTTTGCAAACCAAAAATCCAGGCTTCATATTCCAAATCCATGAAACTAACCAGTTGTATAATTTTTCCATCCATAGAGTGACAATAATGGCAAACTTTACTAAATAGATTCCTGTAAAATAGTTTGAGTTTTAGCATAGAGCAAAGTATCCAGTACTAGCCATTGTCATAGGATGATTAGATCCATGATATAAACAAAAATTTCAAATATTTTATTCTATTTTTGCTTTTTCTTAAATGCAACATTTCTACCTATATATGAAATATGTCAAGAAATATAAGAAGATAAAAATGAGTAGCTTTATTTTAGGTGGGTTCTGTAGTCAGAAGATAACATATTGTATTGGTGATTTGACTAAAGACTAAAGTGTCCTCATATGAACAAACACCTTTAAAGTATGAAAGTGCATTACTTCTTGCAAGGAGATCCAACCAGTCCATTCTGAAGGAGATCAACTCTGGGATTTCTTTGGAAGGAATGATGCTAAAGCTGAAACTCCAGTACTTTGGCCACCTCATGCGAAGAGTTGACTCATTGGAAAAGACTCTGATGCTGGGAGGGATTGGGGGCAGGAGAAGAAGGGGACGACTGAGGATGAGATGGCTGGAGGCATCACGGACTCGATGGACGTGAGTCTGAGTGAACTCCGGGAGATGGTGATGAACAGGGAGGCCTGGCGTGCTGCGATTCATGGGGTCGCAAAGAGTCGGACACGACTGAGCGACTGAACTGAACTGAACTGAATGATGTTCATTATCTTTCCCTGATTCTCTTCTCAATGCTTATGTCCCCATGACTTATATTATTCACCTCTTAACCACTAAAATAGTTTAGAACCCTCAACCTTTTATCTTGAATGGAACCTACTTTGCATTTTGGATTCATTCAACTAAAAAAATAGTTTTATACTCTTCTATGTTTTCAATTATGTTTATTGTAGAAGAACAAAACCAGCTTAATGCATTTTACCTAAAATTGACAACATGTTTTCGTATGTCTGCTGAAGTTGACATTGGAGAAGGAAGTGGCAAGCCACTCCAGTGTTCTTGCCTGGAGAATCCCAGGGACACGGTGCCTGGTGGGCTACCGTCTATGGTGTTGCAGAGTCAGACACGACTGAAGTGATGTAGCAGCAGCAGCAGTAGCAGCAACGTTGACATATCCATTATATCATTAACAAATGTTCCTTTTTAGAACAATATTTACATTTTTTTGAAAAGAGATTACATATATGTTTAACAAAAATATACATATAATACAGGTGATCTGTAAAGAAAATATAAATGTCTTAACATTTTAAACACATATGCCTGTCTCTTATACACATCTAGATGTGTATAAGAGACAGAATCATTGTTTAATATGCCCTTAGCAGTCACTGATAATAATTTTCTGTCCAACATTTAAGATCATTTTTGCTTTTCCATCACTTATTTTTTTGGAGGAAATCTTTTTGTATTATGAATCCTACAAGTTATGAAAGAGAAGTTTCATGGTAGGATATAGGAACCCAGAAGAAGTTTGTTGTTTCCTCATTGCAAAAAGCTAGCAAACTTGCAGTCTCCCTAATAATCCATATTGCAAAAAATAATAAAGCTTATCTCATTGGTTTGTTTTAAAGAGTGAAGAAAGTACTAAATGTAGAAACATTTTGTGAATTTTAAACAATGGTGAAGTAGGTATTATGTAAAATTTCTGTCTCAATCAGGAATGGACCCATTGTTCTTAATAGACTTCTACTTAGTACAAGTTCCCAAAAGAGGACTTCTAAATTAGTAAGCAGTGTTCTTATTTAATTTTCTTTAAAAATTGTTTATCTAATTTTATTAATGTCACACAAATGTGCTCAGTGAGCAAGAACCCTTAGAAGAAATGGATTAGCCATCATTATCAATAAAAGAGTCCAAAATGCAGTACTTGGATGCAATCTCATAAATGAAAGAATGATCTCTGTTTGTTTCCAAGGCAAACCATTCAATATCACAGTGATCCAAATCTATACCCTGACCAGTAATGCTGAAGAAGCTGAAGTTGAACAGTTCTTTGAAAATCTACAACACCTTTTAAAACTAACATAAAAAAAATCATTATAGAGGAATGGAATGCTAAAGAAATCAGGAAACACCTGGATTAACTGGCAAATTTGGCTTGAAGTGCAAAATGAAGCAGGGCAAAGGCTAACAGTTTTCCAAGATAATGCACTGATCATAGCAAATACCCTCTTCCAAAAACACAAGACAAGACTCTACACATGGACATCACTAGATGATCAACACTGAAATCAGATTGATTATATATTCTTTCAGCCAAAGATGGAGAAACTCTATACAGTCAGCAAAAACAAGACCAGGAACTGACTGTGGCTCAGACCATGAACTCCTTATTGCCAAATTCAGACGGAAATTGAAGAAAGTGGGAAAAACCACTAGACCATTCAGGGATGACCTAAATCAAATCCCTTATGATTATACAATGGAAGTGAGAAATAGATTTAAGGGACTAGATCTGATAGAATGCCTGAAGAACTATGGACAGAGATATGTGACACTATACAGGAGACAGGGATGAAGACCATCCCCAAGAAAAAGAAATACAGAAAAGCAAAATCCCTGTCTGAGGAGACCTTAAAAATAGCTGTGAAAAAAAGAAAAGCAAAAGCAAAGGAGAAAAGGAAAGATATACCCATTTGAATGCAGAGTTCCAAAGAATGGCAAAGAGGGATAAGAAAGTCTTCCTCAGTGATCACTGCAAAGAAATAGAGGAAAACAATAGAATGGGAAAGACTAGAGATAGCTTCAAGAAAATTAGAGATAACAGGGGAATATTTCATGCAAAGATGGGCTCAGTAAAGGGCATAAATGATAGGGATCTAAAAAAAAAAAAAAGCAGAAGATATTAAAAAGAGGTGGCAAGAATACACAGAAGAACCATACAAAAAAAGATCTTCATGACCCAGATAGTCACGATGGTGTGATCACTCATCTAGAGCCAGACATCAAGGAATGTGAAGTCAAGTGGGCCTTAGGAAGCATCACTATGACCAAAGGTAATGGAGGTTATGGAATTCCGGTTGATATATTTCAAATCCTAAAAGAAGATGCTGTGAAAGTGCTGTACTCAATATGCCAGTATATTTGAAAACCTCAGAGGTGACCACAGGACTGGAAATGATCAGTTTTCATTCCAATCCCAAAGAAAGTCAATGTCAAAGAATGCTTAAAATACTGCACAATTGCTCTCATTTCACATGCATGTAAAGTAATGCTCAAAATTCTCCAATCCAAGCTTTAACAGTATGTCAACCATGATCTTCCAGATGTTCCAGCTGGATTTATAAAAGGCAGAGGAACCAGAGATAAAATTTCCAACATCCACTGGATCATCAATAAAGCAAAAGAGTTCCAGAAAAACATCTATTTCTGCCTTATTGACTGTGCCAAAGTCTTTGTGTCAATCACAATAAACTGTGAAAAATTCTTCAAGAGATGGGAATACAAGACCACCTGACCTGCCTCTGAGAAATCTGTATGCAGGTAAAGAGGCAACAGTTATAACTGGACATGTAACAACAGACTGGTTTCAAATAGAGAAAGGAGTAGGTCAAGGCTGTATACTGTCACCCTGCTTATTTAACTTATATAGAGAGTACATCATGAGAAACTCTGGGCTGGAGGAAGCACAAGCTGGAATCAAGATTGCTGGGAGAAATATCAATAGCCTCAGATATGCAGATGATCCACCCTTATGGCAGAAAGTGAAGGAGAACTAAAAAGTCACTTGATGAAAGTGAAAGAGGAGAATGAAAAAATTGGCATAAAGCTCAACATTCAGAAAACTGAGATCATGGCATCCAGTCCCATCACTTCATATCAAATAGATAGGTAAATAGTGGATATGGTGGCTTACTTTATTTTGGGAGACTCCAAAATCACTGCAAATGGTGATTGCAGCCATGAAATTAAAAGACACTTACTCATGTATGCAGGTAAAGAGGCAACAGTTATAACTGGACATGTAACAACAGACTGGTTTCAAATAGAGAAAGGAGTAGGTCAAGGCTGTATACTGTCACCCTGCTTATTTAACTTATATAGAGAGTACATCATGAGAAACTCTGGGCTGGAGGAAGCACAAGCTGGAATCAAGATTGCTGGGAGAAATATCAATAGCCTCAGATATGCAGATGATCCACCCTTATGGCAGAAAGTGAAGGAGAACTAAAAAGTCACTTGATGAAAGTGAAAGAGGAGAATGAAAAAATTGGCATAAAGCTCAACATTCAGAAAACTGAGATCATGGCATCCAGTCCCATCACTTCATATCAAATAGATAGGTAAATAGTGGATATGGTGGCTTACTTTATTTTGGGAGACTCCAAAATCACTGCAAATGGTGATTGCAGCCATGAAATTAAAAGACACTTACTCATTGGAAGAAAAGTTATGACCAACCTAGACAACATGTTAAAAATCAGTGATATTACTTTGCCAACAAGGTCCATTTAGTCAAGGCTATGGTTATTCCAGTGGTCATGTATGGATGTGAGAGTTGTACTATAAAGAAAGCTGAGCACCAAAGAAATTATGCTTTTGAACTGTGGTGTTGGAGAAGACTCTTGAGAATCCCTTGGACTGCAGGAGATCCAACCAGTCCGTCCTAAAGGAGATCAATCCTGAGTGTTCGTTGAAAGCACTGAGCTGAAACTCCAATTCTTTGGCCACTTCATGCAAAGAGCTGACTTATTTTAAAAACCCTGATGCCTGGAAAGTTTGAGGGCAGGAGAAGAGCACAACAGAGGATGAGGTGGTTGGACGGCATCACTGACTCAATGCATATGAGTTCTGGTAAACTCCAGTAGTTGGTGATAGACAGGGAGGCCTGGCATACTGCTGTCCATGGGGTTGCAAAGAGTCAGTCACAGCCAAGCTACTGAACTGAACTATCATTGAAATCTTTGAGGATGCACAGAAAAAAAATTCTGATGAACTGCTCTAGCTAATTGATTCTGAATAAAGAATATGAATTTTCAACTAAGCAGTGATCATGGTTACCCACTAATACATTGCATTGTCTGGAAATGATTCCCTTTCAGAACAACCTGGACATGTAAATTTTGGATTTGCCCCACTATGGTATTGTGTTAAACTCTGAAATAGAAAAGGTGAATATTAGTGTCTCCAGTATGATAGAATTAGAGTTGGTAGAGGTTCAGTTCGATCCCTGGGTTGGGAAGATCCCCTGGAGAAGGAAATGGCAACCCACTCCAGTACTCTTGCCTGGAAAATTCCATGGATGGAGGAGACTGGTATGAGACATGGAGGAGACATGACTGAGCGACTTCACTTTTAGTTCAGTTTAGTCGCTCAGTTGTTTCCAACTCTTTGTGACCCCATGGAATGTAGCATGCTAAGCTTCCCTGACCATCACCAACTCCCAGAGCTACAACAAACTCATTTCTACCGAGTTGATGTTACTATCCAACTATCTCATCCTCTGTTATCCCCTTCTCCTCCTGCCCTCAATCCTTCCCAACATCAGGGTGTTTTCCAATGAGTCAGTTCTTTGTACCAGCTTGCTAAAATACTGACGTTTCAGCTTCAATATCAGTCCTTCCAATGATTTTTCAGGACTGATTTCATTTAGGATGCACTGGTTGGATATCCTTGTAATCCAAGGACTCTCAATAGTCTTCTCCAACACCACAGTTTAAAAACATCAATTCTTCGGCATGCAACTTTCTTTATAGTTCAACTCTCACATCCATACATGACTACTGGAAAACCATAGCTTTGAATAGGCCAAGCTTTGTTGGCAAATTAATGTCTCTTCTTTTTAACATGTTGTCTAGGTTGGTCATAGCTTTTTTTCCAAGGAGGAATAATCTTTTAATTTCATGGCTCCAATCACCATCTGCAGTGATTTTGGAGCCCCCCCAAAATAAAATCTGTTACCGTTTCCACTGCTTCCCCATTTTGCCATGAAGTGATAGGACTGGATGCCATGATCTCAGTTTTCAGAATGTTGAGGTTTAAGCCAACTTTTTCAATCTCCTCTTTCACTTTCATCAGGAGGCCCTTTAGTTCCTCTGCACTTTCTGCCATAAGGGAGATATCATCTGTATTTCTGAGGTTATTGATGTTTCTCCTAGCAAACTTGATCCCAACTTGTGCTTCATTCAGCCCGGCTTATTACATGATGTATTCTGAATATAAGTTAAATAAGCAGGGTGACAATATACAGCCTTGATGTATTTCTTTCCCAATTTGAAACCAGTCTGCTGTTCCATTTCCATTCCTAACTGTTGCTCTTGACCTGCATACAGGTTTTTCAAGATTCAGGTTAGGTGGTCTGATATTCCCATCTCTTGAATAATATTCCACAGTTTGTTGTGATGTACACAGTCACAGCCTTTAGCAAAATCAATACTTCAGAAGTAGATGCTTTTTTGGAAGCTGAAACTCCAACACTTTGGCCACCTGATGCAAAGAACTGACTGATTTGAAAAGACCCTCATGCTGGGAAAGATTGAAGGTGGAAGGAGAAGGAGATGACAGAGTATGAGATGGTTGGATGGCAGCACTGACTCCATAGACATGAGTTTGAGCAAGTTCCAGGAGTCAGTGATGGACAAGGAAGCCTGAAGTGTTGCAGTCCATGGGGTCACAAAGACTCCAAAACGACTGAGCAACTGAGCTGAACTAAATAGTCGATTGTATATGTGAAACACAGCTTCTTTATCCATTCATCTGTCAGTGGATATCTAGGCTGCTTCCATATCCCAGATATTACAAATAGAGTTGAAATGAACTTTGGGATTTTTTTTTTTTTTAATGATTTCGATGTAAATTGACCATTGCGAAAGTAGAGACATTAACATGCAGTCTGTTAAAAGAAGTCCCTTCTCCCTTCACTCAGCAACAAAAATTGACTGGGAGTTAAATAAGCATTAACATTGTAGAAATGAAAAAACCTGAATTCTCTAAGCAAGGCTACACTTATTTCAAATGAACGCAGTTTATAGGAAAGCTGAGCATGAGAAAGGGAGAACCAAATAAACGGAAGATGCCTGATCTCTACGAGGCCCTTGAACCACAGCTACAGCACAACTTTGAATATAGCCTAGAGGAAAATAGTTAATATTGTCCTCAGCTATTTACAAAAATGAAACCCATAATTTTCAGGGTTAAAGGTTAAAGTGTTACTCTGCTGTTGAATTAGAAATTCACAGGACAAGTTCAACATTCAAATATCGTATCACAGCAAAGCTACTTGCATGGTTTATGAGTTCATAAAGTTACTCAAAACCTCATAATCTGTCAATTAGCATAATCAGATGACATAGCTAAATTACAACCCGCTGAAAGGCAGAGGAACCAGAGATCAAATTGCCAACATCCGCTGGATCATCAAAAAAGCAAGAGAGTTCCAGAAAAAATATCTTCTGCTTTATTGACTATGTTAAAGCCTTTGACTGTGTGGATCACAATAATCTTTGGAAAATTATAATATACATTATGATAAACTTATAAATTTCTCATTTTAAAGGTGAAATTTTCTTAGTCAAATTAATTTGTCCTTTAAATAAATAAAAGTTCCATCCATTAGAGATAAAATATGCTACTAGCAAATATGTTTTCAAATTAAATCAAAATTACCTCATTCTCCTATCTCATTATTATCATAGTCCCTATAGATTCTTGTCTGGACAAGGGCAGTGCTCTTTTAACTTCTCTCCCTCCTTTGATTCCTCTAGTCCTACAATTTCCCTATTTTCTCAGAGACTTTTTGTTTTTGCTTTGTTTTTAATTAAATATTTGATTGTATATTTAGAAACTAACTTTACAGCCCTTCTGGACTCTGTGACCTCACACTTACCACTCTAGTCACCCATTACTCCAGAACCACATCTTGCCCTGTTCTCCAGCACCTTGAACTTCATTTTTTTAAATGTTAATTTAAATTTATTTATTTTAATTGGAGGCTAATTACTTTACAAAATTGTATTGGTTTTGCCATACATCAACATGAATCTGCAGAGGTGTACACATGTTCCCTATCCTGAAAGCCCCTCCCACCTCCCTCCCTGTACCATCCCTCTGGGTCATCCCAGTGCACCAGCCCCAAGCATCCTGTATCCTGCATTGAACTTGGACTGGCGATTCATTTCTTATATGATATTATACATGTTTCAATGTCATTCTCCCAAATCATCCCACCCTCTCCCTCTCCCACAGAGTCCAAAAGACTGTTCTATACATCTGTGTCTCTTTTGCTGTCTCACATACACTTTTTCTTTACCTGAAATACTGCACTCTCTACGTTCACACAGATCCTGGAACTGCTACAAAGCAACTATCCTCTCATCAATTAAGTCAACTATAATTTCCAGAAAGAATCCTCTTCTCACTCACTAGTCTACTGATCTCTCCCCCATCTCATAGTATAAGTTAATTGTCTGAAATTACAGAGTTCCTGTTAGACCAAAGTTTTTCTCACTTAGAACAGATAAAATGTTACCACTTCTTGTTATCCATTTGGCTAAAATTAATATTCATTAAAAGTTTCAATAATTCTCATCCAATCCATGTATAATTCTCAAAATTTTTCACAAAACCACCCACACTCAAACACCTACACATGTATTAAGTTATCTTCAGACTAAGTTACTTGCTCACTGACTGTGATCATTATATACCATATGCATAATCAAGTTATATTTTGTTTCAATTCATCAGTGTAAATGCTTACTTACTGCCAGGGTCAAGCCCTGGTGGATCCAGGGTGATTCGACGGTGGGGACGGAGTCAGCGTCCTTGGAAAAAATTAATTACAGATATATAGTGAGATTAGAAATGGATAGTGTAGCAGGAAATATTAGTGGAGAAAAAGAGGCTGAATAACTTGATTTATGTGGAATACCAATCACCACCTACATAGGCCACAGGTGTCTTTCCATTCTCCTGAAGGAGAGGAGGCACTGAGGCCTCCCTGGAAGCCCAGGAAAAATTAGCAGGCTTGGTGAGTACCCACATTCCAGATGTGAATTCAGCCAGAAGGGGAAAGAAAGAACAACATGGGGGAATCAGTCTTTCCAGAAACTGATTCCATTTCTTTATTTTTTAGGTTTGCTTATATACCTTTTTTTACACATAGGGATAAATACAGAGTCACACGGGGGTCAGAAGTCCTGATCTTTATCAAAATCAGGTGCTTTACATAAAAAAATGTATTAGGGGTTTTACATCATCTTCTGGCCATGAGGTCTGCTGACATTTAGTATCCATTCTTTCTGATAACCAAAAAACTTATTTTTTCCAAGGGTGTTTTTTCTTAAACCAGGCACCACCCTCCAAATAAAGTTTCATTCCTATAGGATGAGGGTGTAGTGAGTTACAATCAAGACAGGAATAAACTGTGGAAAATTCTTCAAGAGATGGGAATACCAGACCACCTGACCTGCCTCTTGAAAAATCTGTATGAAGGTCAGGAAGCAACAGTTAGAACTGGACATGGAACAACAAATTGGTTCCAAATAAGAAAAGGAGTATGTCAAGGCTGTATATTGTCACTCTGCTTATTTAACTTATATGCAGAGTACATCATGAGAAATGCTGGACTGGAAGAAACATAAGCTGGAATCAAGATTTCCGGGAGAAATATCAATAACCTCAGATATGCAGATAACACCACCCTTATGGCAGAAAGTGAAGAGGAGCTAAAAAGCCTCTTGGTGAAAGTGAAAGAGGAAAGAGAAAAAGTTGGCCTAAAGCTCAACATTCAGAAAACAAAGATCATGGCATCTGATCCCATCACTTCATGGGAAATAGATGGGGAAACAGTGGAAACAGTGTCAGACTTTATTTTTGGGGGCTCCAGAATCACTGCAGATGGTGACTGCAGCCATTAAATTAAAAGACACTTACTTCTTGGAAGAAAAGTTATGTCCAACCTAGATAACATATTCAAAATCAGAGACATTACTTTGCTGACTAAGGTCCGTCTAGTCAAGGACTGGATGGCATCATGGACTCGATGGATGTGAGTCTGAGTGAACTCTGAGAGATGGTAATGAACAAGGAGGCCTGGCGTGATGCGATTAATGGGGTCGCTAAGAGTCGGACACGACTGATCAACTGAACTGAACTGATATTCCAAATACATTGATTAATATATTCCCAGGTGCCTAAGGATAAGGAAGCCTCGCGGCAATCATTGACTCAACAATGAGAAAAGCCCTATGCTAATTAAGAGTTTCAAAATACTCCAAACTCTCTGTGCTGTTTATGGTTGAGAAGTAGTAAACAATCATGTGCATAGTGGCAGGAGTATGGAGAATCCTGTCACACAAGCTAGTTTGCCAGCAGAGAGGTTTGACCTGAGACACCTTTGTCACACCCAGGGCAGGAAATTAGCAGCAATTATTGGAACAACAAATGAAAAACCCTTCACCAATATAATTCCTAACCAATCCACTATACTAATAATTTCTAACTCCCCAAAAGAATTTGCCTTTAGTAAGTCTAAAACATCTCATGCCTCTCACATCATGAGGCTGTAAACAATCACATGTGGCTGGATGAACCTATACAGGCAGGCTAGATAACCTTCAGAGGAGTTCATAAGTTGAAACACTCTTGTCACGCCCAGGAATTTTTATTAACTGGAGCTGCAAGTTAACTCCTTCTCCGAGAGAAATGGTGATGGGGTTAGAGCCCCCCATGAAGTCAGAGGTGTAGGTGAGAGCATAAAACAGACTCTGGTTTTGGGGGTAAATACTCGGGAACAGGGGATTTCCTGAGGCTTGATCATACCTTTGCGTATGCCAAGCCTCCTTCCTCATGACCTTTGCCATGGGTGGAGTTCCTCATGCTGGCTCCTGGCAACTTACTTGTAGGCTACTCATTCTTTGGTTTTTATCAATTCACAGTGTTAGAATACGGTGGTTGGTTGGATGTATGCATGTTCAGTTCAATTTAACAAAGAGTTAATAAACATTCTTGGAGGAAAACATACTACAATATTTTTAAAAATAAAAATGGCATAGATACTTAATTGTTAGTATCAACAAATTAATTGGCAATATTTTATGGGTCATTAAAACATACTGGTGAGTTATAATTCTATACTTGAGAATTTCTAGTATGCATTGGTAGCTTACAGTGAACAGTGCCAAGTTTGTAGTCTTCAAAGGAGAAAATTTCACTCTGGGACCAAAGATGCAGTTTCAGTCACTCAGAGTTTTGTGTAGCAGAGATTTTATTAAAGTGAATAGATAGAGAAAGCTTCCAGAAAAAGACCCTGGAAGCAGGTAGAAGAGTGCCCACCTCACTAGTTTAAGCAGGGCATTATATAATTTTCAACTGACTACTGACAATAGATACAAGAATGCCTCAAGGATGTGAAAGTTTTGCCAGACTTATTCTCACACAACATAAAACTTGAGATAATATAGGTATAAGATTAGCCAGGGAGAAAGGGCTCTGAGCTCTGTGTCTCCACATGAGAAAGCAGTGATATGGGAAAACAGACTCCCAGGCAAATCTGTTACAATAATAATCATTAATATGAAGCCTAAGAAAAGCATTTTTTCATAAGATATATTCTGCTTAAAGACAGACCAGTTCTCAAATACAGTAGATTGCTGCAAAATTAACACACAGTTTAAGGGAAACATGTCCTACATGACTAAGGCAAAAAAATGTGAAGAAAACATAAGGCAGTTTTGGATTGGCAGCTTTGGATTGCCTGTCAACCTGCTTAAGTGAATTCTCTCAACATGTTGAATTTTAAAAATAATTAATGATAAAATTATTAAACAGCTAGATATATAAATATTTTATTGGAGGCTAATTACTTTACAATATTGCATTGTGTATGTATTCTAAAGAGTATTAATTTATCACAATATGGCTACTATTTGCTTGTCATGTAGAGTTTTAGAGGTGGAAGAGAACACTGAGATTATCTAGCTCAAGTGTCTCAGTTTAGAAATGTGTAAAACAAGGTTCAGAGATACGTATCTAAAATTCACAGCTTTGTCTTTTGAAATAGTTTTGCAAACAATGTGGATCAAACTAAAGAAGTTATATTTTTCAGTTGTATGGATGACTGAAGCATAAAAATAAATAAAATGATGGATGACAAATTAAGATTCAGGAATTTCTTGTCAGAAGAGACTGATGTATAAAATTCAAGAAGATTGTATTTAACAAGAATAGATACAACAAATATGCTTAGGTTAAAAAATTTTGCATGTACAATAATTGATAAGAATTGGATGCACTGTTTACTTATTGAAGCCTTATTATCCTTTTCTGAATACTAACCAGTAATGTTATGTAACTTTTAAATAGTGAATGTGTTAATTGAAAGTCAGTGGCCAATATGAAAAAGAGAATCACTGGAAATTGTCCTGTGTAGGCCATGTTAAATAGTGTATATTTCTTGATCCATTACAGAGGCTTCTATTATACATATCAGGTATCTTTCTCTAGAGAAGTATGAAGAGGCCTATCAAGAAAAATCAAGTAGCTTTAGGATATTTAGATAATTAAAGTAGTAATGCACATTAGGTCTTGGAAACCTGCATTGTAGAGCTACTATGAAGAATGCCATCAAATGAAGGGGATTTATATGCAAAAAAGCTTTAACATAATCTCTTTTATTAAAAAATAAAAGACTGCAGAAGCCTAATGGGGAATTTGTCTGTAAGGAATTGGGTAAAATGAGTCCTGATTAGAAATCAGAAATGTTCAGGTTGTATTTGAGCTCTTAATAATTGGATATAACATATTAAAAAGCTATAACCTCAACCAGGGCTTCCCTCATAACTCAGTTGGTAAAGAATTTGCCTACAATGCAGAGGACCCCACTTCAATTCCTGGGTCAGGAACATCTGTTGGAGAAAAGATAGGATACCCACCCCAATATTCTTGGGCTTCTCTTGTGGCTAACCTAGTAAAGAATCCGCTTGCAATGCAGGATACCTGGGTTTGATCCCTGGGTTGAGAAGATACCATGGAGAAGGGAAAGGGTATCCACTCTAGGGTTCTGACCTGGAGAATTCCTGGGGTTCTAGATGTTCATGCTGGATTTAGAAAAGGCAGAGGAACAAGAGATCAAATTACCAACATCTGATGGATCATAGAAAAAAGAATTTCAGAAAAATGTCTACTTCTGCTTTATTGACTATGCCAAAGCCTTTGACTGTATGGATCACAACAAAGGGTGTAAATTTTTTCAAGAGATGGGACTACCAGACCTCTTTACCTGCCTCCTGAGAAATCTTATGCAGGTCAAGAAACAACATTTAGAACCAGACATAGAACAGCAGACTGGCTCCAAATCAGAAAAGGAGTACTTCAAGGTTGCATATTGTCACCCTGCTTATTTAACTTTTATGCAGAGTACATCATGCAAAATGCCGGGCTGGATGAAGCACAAGCTGGGATCAAGATTGCTGGGAGAAATATCAATAACCTCAGATATGCAGATGATACCACTCTTATGGTAGAGAGTGAAAAGGAACTAAAGAGCTTCTTGATGAAAGTGAAAGAGGAGATTGAAAAAGTTGGCTTAAAATCAACATTCAGAAAGCTAAGATCATGGCATCTGGTCCCATCACTTCATGGCAAATAAATGGGGAAACAGTGGAAACACTGACAGACTTCATTTCCTTGGTCTCCAAAATCACTGCAGATGGTGACTGGAGCCATGAAATTTAAAGATCCTTGCTCCTTGGAAGAAAAGCAATGACAAATCTAGACAGCATATTAAAAAGCAGAGACGTTAATTTGCCAACAAAGGTCCGCCTAGTCAAAGCTATGGTTTTTCTAGTAGTCATGTGTGGGTGTGAGAGTTAGACTATAAAGAAAACTGAACATGGAAGAATTGATGCTTTTGAGTTGTACTTTTGGAGAAGATGCTTTAGAGTCCCTTGGGCTGCAAGGAGATCCAACCAGTCGAACCTAAAAGAAATCAACCCTGAACATTCACCGGAATGACTGATGCTGAACCTAATACAATGGGATATTGCTCAGTCATAAAAATGAACACATTAGAGTCAGTCCTAATGATCTGGATGAACTGAGAGCCTATTATACAGAATGAAGTCAGAAAGGGAAAAACAATTATTGTATTCTAATACCTATTTATGGAATCTAGCAAGATGGTACTGATGAACCTCTTTGTAGAGCAGCAGTGGAGACACAGACATTGGATCAGACTTATGTGCACAGCTAGTGGAGGAAGAATGAGAGGGTGGGATGTATGGAGAGGGTAACATGGAAACATATCTTGCCATATGTAAGATAGATAGCCAATGGGAATTTGCTATATGACTCAGGGAACTCAAATCTGGGCTGCATAACACCCTAGAAGGGTGGGATGGAGAGCGAGCTGGGAGGGTTGTTCAAGTGGGAGGGGGCATGGGTAAACCTATGGCTGATTCATGTTGATGTTTGGTAGAAATTAGCACAATACTGTCAAAAGAAAATAAGCTTTAAAAATATAGAAACAAAAACAAAAAAGATACATTCCCAAATTCTAAGCCTTTGATTTTTTCATTCCCTTCAAACCTTAATATCATTTACATTTAAAGATGTAAAAGCTAAGGAATTAACTGGATTATTTTCAGCTACATAAAAAGTATTATTATAATCCAAGTCATATAAGAAAATCCTTCTTTCCCCCTATTTTCAGAACTTGAATCTTCTGGTTTGACAATTTATAGTTTGTTTTTCCACTATTTGGGGCTTCCCTGTATCTCAGATGGTTAAAAAAAAAAAAAAAAAGTATCTGCCTGCAATGCAGGAGACCCAGATTTGATTCCCAGGTCAGGAAGATCCCCTGGAGAAGGAAACAGCAACCCACTGCACTATTCTCTCGTGGAGAATCCCGTGGACAGAGGCGTCTGATAGGCTATAGTCTATGCAGTTGCAAAGAGGACTCACAGCACTCACAGTACTGAGTGACTTACACTTACAGTATTTCGCTTCTGTTATCAATTTCTGTGCCTTTCTGGACACTGGTTATTACATATATATTGCACTCAGGTAGAATTCATTCTAGACGGGAGGAACTCATTCTTCATTGATTCTTCTAACTGAAAGGGCAGCAGTGAATATAGACTCATAAACAGAAGAATGCAAAGCATGAATATTGAATCATGGTTACATCTCTCCCTCTTCTCCCTTCCTCCCTGCCTTCTCGCCTAGCCCCTCCCTTCCTCCTCTCTCAGCTTGACTTCCTTCTATGCATAGTTCTGATATATTACAGTACATACACCTTTCTCCATTTGACCAGGTAACATGGTCATCAAAAAGCACCACATTTTACATTATTTTGGCTTTGTAACATCTGTGAAGTCATTTTTATCATCATTATGTTAATTCCATGGATCAGTTTCCATTAGTCAGTTCAGTAACTCAGTCGTTTCTGACTGCAACCCCATGGACTGCAGCATGCCAGGCCTCCTTGTCCATCACCAACTCCCAGAGTTTACACAAACTCATGTCTATTGAGTCAGTGATGCAATCCAACCATCCCATCCTCTGTTATCCCTTTCTCCTCCTACCTTCAATCTTTTCCAGCAGCAGGGTCTTTTCAAATGAGTCAGTTCTTCACATCAGGTGGCCAAGGTATTGGAGTTTCAGCTTCAGCATCAGTCCTTCCAATGAACATTCAGGACTGATTTCCTTTAGGATAGACTGGTTGGATTTTCTGTTGTCCAAGGGACTGTCAAGGGACTTCATTTTTTTACCCAAGGGACTTGATTTTTTGCGGCCCCAAAATCACTGCAGATGGTGACTGCAGCCATGAAATTAAAGGACATTTGCTCCTTGGAAGTAAAGTTATTACCAACCTAGGCCCCATATTAAAAAGCACAGACATTAGTTTGCCAACAAAGACCCTTTTAGTCAAAGTTATAGGTTTTACAGTAGTCATGTATGGATGTGAAAGTTGAGCTATAAAGAAAACTGAGCACTGAAGAATTGATGCTTTTGAACTTTGCTGTTGGAGAAGACTCTTGAGAGTCCATTGGACAGTTTCCATTAACTTTGCTTTATAGTAGGTCCCTACTGTTTCTACTACACAGACAGTTGTATATGTATGTAGGACCAGGACATGGATCTGTCTACTGTGAGGTTTCTATGAATGTCATCCTAAAGAGAATGGGCTAGTTCCTACAGAAGGTACACTGCACATATACAGCTAACAAAAAGATAATTGTGATGCAAAATGAAAGTTAAAAAGGTGATGAATAGACATTTTTAATAAACAATTTTTATTTAATTTATAATTCAAGTGATACTAATAGCAAAATTATCTCTTTGACCTCTTCTACTTGCAAAAATTGTTATAAATGTGAATAAAATGTTATGAAATGATGAAAGGAAAACTCTTACACTTTGCTTGTGTAATATAAAAGTAATCTAACTTTAGAAGTAAGTTTGAAATGTGTGTCAAGATCCTTGTGTTCGTTATTGTAATTAGGCCTTATGTATATTTTTATTAATGCATTGAAAAGAAAAAATATAAATTCAGAGTAGACTTATATAGATTACTGTTCACTTTATAATATCTTCACTGTTTTTCAGTGGCTAAGTTGTGTCTGACTCTTTGTCACCCAATGAACTGCAGTAAGCCAGGCTTCCCTGTACTTCACTATTTCCCTGAGCTTGCTCAAACTCACATCCATTGAGTCAGTGATGCTATCCAAATATCTATCCTCTGTTGTCCCCTTCTCTTTCCTTCAATCTTTCCCAGCATCAGGGGCTTTTTCAATGAGTCAGTTCTTCACATCAGGTGGTCAAAGTATTGAAAGTTCAGCTTCATCATCAGTTCTTCCAATGAATATTCAAGGTTGATATCCTTTAGAATTGATGGGTATGATCTTTTCTATCCAAAGGTCTCTCAAGAGTCTTCTTTAGTGCCACAGTTCAAAAGCATCAGTTATTTGATGCTCAGTCTTCTTTATGGTCCAAATCTCACATCCATACAAGACCACCAGAAAAATCATAGCTTAGACTACACAGACCTTTTTTGGCAAAGTGATGTCTCTGCTTTTCAAGAATTGATACTTCTGACCTGTGGTGTTGGATAAGACTCTTAAGAGTCCCTTGGACTGCAAGGAGATCAAACTATACAATTCTAAAGGAAATCAGTCCTGAGTATTCACTGGAAGCACTGATGCTGAAGCTCCAATACTTTGGTCAACTGATGCGAAGAACTGACTCATTTGAAAAGACCCAGATGCTGGGAAAGATTGAAGGCAAGAGTAGAAGGGAATGATAGAAGATAAGGTGGTTGGATGGCATTACCAACTCAATGGACATGAGTTTGAGCAAACTCTGAAGTTGTTGATGGACAGGGAAGCCAGGTGTGCTACAGTCCATGGGGTCACAAAGAGTCGGACTCGACTTGAGTGACTGAAAACTTAGGCTTGTCATAGCTTTTCTTTTAAAGAGCAAGCATCTTTTAATTCTGTGGCTGCAGTCACCATCCTTAGTGATTTTAATGTCAGTTTATTTATTTACTTATTTATTTTTGTTGTCTTAGAGTTTTATTTTTTTAATTTAATTTTTTTTAATTGAGGCTAATTGCTTTACAATATTGCATTGGTTCTGCCACATACCAACATGAAACCTAAGAAATGAAATGTGACAGTATCTCCTCTTTTTCCCCATCTATTTTCCATGAAGTGATGGGATTGGATGTCATGATCTCAGTTTTTTGAATTTTGAATTTTAAGCCAGCTTTTTCACTCTCTTCTTTCACCTTCATCAAGAGGCTCTTTAGCTCCTCTTTGCTTTCTGCCATTGAAGTGGTTTCATTTGCATGTTTGTGGTCATTGATATTACTTGCCAGCAATTTTGACTCCAACTTGTGAATCATTCAGTGCAGCATTTCATATGATGTACTCTGCATATAATTTAAATAATCAGGTTGACAATATACAGCTTTTCCTTTCCCAATTTTGGACCAGTCCATTGTTCTATGTCCAGTTCTAACTGTTGCTTCTTGATCTGCATACAAATTTCTTAGAAGGAAAGTAAGGTGGTCTGATATTCCCATCTCTTTAAGATTTTTCCACAGTTTGCTTTATTCACACAAAGACTTTGGCATAGTCAATGAAGCAGAAGTAGGTTTTTCTGCCATAGTCCCCTTGCTTTCTGTGACCCAGTGGATGTTGGCAATTTGGTCTCTGGTTCTGCCTTTTCTATAATATCTTAATAAACTGTAAATTCTCCAATAATTAAACATAAAAGACTTCATGTATGCATAAATATAAAATGAAGATAAATTAAATAAGAAATAAATGTACTAAGTGATTTTATAGCAAATATTATAAAGCTTCAGATAAATGTAAACACTTACTTAAATATAAAATGCAAGATTTTATTGGATTAAACAAATAAAATATCACAAAATCACATGTAAAACATAATACAGCACTGATAATAAAGGCAAGTGTAAGACACTAGGAGTAATACTGTTGAGATGATATTTTACCCTCAAAATAAGCACTGGAGAGTTTAATACACATGTATATACTGGTTAAGTAAATGAAACCAGTTGGTCATTTGTAATAGATGGTGAAAATTTTAATAAATACTTTTTTCCTGATTTGAAAAGGATTTTTTTAGAAAATTAGTAATTGATACATCTTTGATATAGTTTATGTTATTTAAAAAATAACCTGTAGGGTCATACTTTAGTATAGTATGTATTATTTAAAATCAGCCTCTAGGGTAATAGGTAATGTTGAACACCTAGAGGTAGCCAGCATTAGATAGAATGAGAATATGAAAATTCCTAATTAATATAATTATTTAACAATTTAATAGATGTTTGATATAATCC